>OY740774.1:0-600000 GCA_963513935.1 Aphrophora alni
GCACACGCTAAATACTAATTGTCTGTTCACGTGGAAACATCTAACCAATTTTATTGTTCAAACAGCGATTTTAACACACTATGTCCATTCTTTCCACTAAAAGTCTTGGAACTATATTCAACTCGATAAACATATTACATAGCACTCCAAACTAGACTTAGAAAACACATCTTTTATCATCTCCACGTTTATTACATTAACTCTCAAAATACGACCGTTCAGTTCAACACTCCCAACTGGACTGATCTCGCAATTTGCCACGAGATGACTTACTTCCGAAAAAGTCCTTTCCGGTCACACTGTCACTGCCATAATTATTTTACATATATTATCGCATAAATCAAAATTCACATATAAAGAAATTAAACATTTGCAAATGTTTATGTTGTACTAATACTAAACATGTTTATTTATTTTTAGCCTTGAAAATCTATTTTTTCTTTATAAATGAGTTTACTAGTTTTAATTTATTATTTGAATCTTTTATCTCTATGGTTTAACCGCGTCTTTTAAATAAGTTAATATTAAGATCTGACTTTTCACACTGTTACAAAGAAACTGTATATTTTAAAATTTTGTTCTTATCTAAAGTTCTACCTTTGATTTGCTTGTCACCATTTTAAAAAAGTAAGCTACTTCAATTCATTTTTTTAAAATTCTTTATTTATTTTTTTATGTAGACTCAATTTAATTTTACTTGGAAACTTGTTAGTAGGTATTCGTTTGAGTTTTCTTCAGAATCATAAATAACTGTGTTCTTCTAAAGCATGTCGATCTACTAGAACATACAAAGAGAACTTTTAGATTTTGAGCACCAAGAACTTCTCACAAATCATCCTGGATCAAGAGATTTACGTACATAAATAATTGATACTGAACATAGAGAAATGAAGTAGATATGTAGATTCTTATAGGCAAACCATTTGAAATGTGTTGGTGAATTTGTAGTAACTGAAAACTTAGAACTGTGAACATTTTCATAACTGTGACTTAGAACTGTTACATATTATGAAATGGGGTTATTTTAAAAACTTTTTTAAACATATCTGTTAATGCAGCATAAACTAGAGTAGAACTGTGTTCTAACTAAGAGAGCTCATTGGAAAGTAAGTTCCTTTTCATTATAAAAACCAGTTCAATTAGAGGTTTTTTTATTATACACAAAATAGTTACAACTATTACCTATTTTCCCACATTACCACCTACATTAAGGCACTTGTTATATCAGTAAACTAGTTCTTTATTACCCTCATCATAGACACCTGTGAGTAATAAGACATGAATTTACACTGTCCTTCAACTCCTCATTGTTTTCAAACCGCTGTGACCCTAGATATTTTTACATGTTAGGAAGTGATAATCACTAGGAGCCAAATCAGTGCTGTATGTCATTTGAAACTGTCCATTATGTTATGTATGTGTCCGACAATTGTCACTAAATATGCCATACCATTTGTTCTGAATGGTTTTTACCTTCCTTAAAATGTCTTGGTAGTGATTCATTCTACAAATCTTACCAGGAGTATTTCTCAAAAGACATTTGCCATGAGTTTTCTTGTATAGAATGTTTCCAAGTACTTTTGAACTTTAAGGGGTTTTCACAGTGAGCTGTAGCCCTACTCCATTGACTGACTTTGTCTCCACATTGACATACAACAGCCAAGTCTCACCATCTATCATTATATAACTGAGATAAAGGTCCGATAATTCAGTAATTTTGAAATTTCAGTTTTTCAGATTTTATCATTCGCTTTTCAAAAAGTTCAACTGTCACAACAGATGCTCGTCTATTTCTTTATTCATCATGAGTATTAGTCCATCCATCCTTGAATAAACAGCACTCACTCATAATATTTTTACATACACTGCATAAAGTTGGTAATGAATGTCTATTGTCGTACAGTTCTTCTAACACAGGAAACAAATAACATCACGTACTTGGCAGACAGTGGGATTATCAATGGTAACAGTATTATCACAAGAACAGGCTGAACAACCTTCCTTTTCACTAGCACTGCCGGGATCTTACTAAGCCAGACTACACTGGTGTACAAAGATCACAGCCACTACCCTCCATACCTATGTGTGCATCAGTCAGAAACGGAACTTACTTTCCGGACAGTTCTTGTGGATGTCAGATCTTATGTTCACTAATACTTCTTCTACTTTTGTAGATATTTATTTAGAATCATAGAAAGATTAGAAATAATGATTACATTCACCAATAATTAATTTTTTATTGAATATGAAATCTATTATTTTTTTCACAAGAAGAAATCAACTCTTATATATGATCACAATCAATTTGATTGTTATCAGGAGTTTTACAAAAATAATCTTCCTTATTTATTAATTTATTTTCACTATTTAGTTTACAAATTTTGTTAGTAAAATTATAGACTTTTAAACATATATAAATGCTTACAATTGTATTACATATTTTAATTTTAATACTATTTTATCTTTTTTTAAAATTTGTTTGTCTGAAATTTTGTGTTTAAAGTGTAAGTTTGTTGGGGAATTTCTATAATTTGTTTTTACTTAACACATCTACAAACATTTGCTATGTACTAGATATGCTAAATGATCATGAAAACCTCTGAAATAAAACACACCTCTGAAATTAACAAGTTCTATTCATATTAGAAACATACAAAATCTAATCAAGCCATTTTGCTTAACTATCTTTGAAATCGTACAGTGAATAAATAACATGACAAATTATTAGACACTAATTTCATAAATATTAAACATAAGTTCATGTTACAAGTATTCACAACGATCAAATTCAAATTAAATGTTCATATAGTTCATGTTACAAGTATTCTTAATGATCAAATTAAAAATCAAAGTTCATACAATTCAGTTAGCTATTAATTAGCTCTTTCATTACGTTACGATGCCATTATTTAAACTAATTGCCTCTACTTTTTAAGACATAAATTACCAATTATAATGTTCTTTTTTACGCTATACCAAGGCGTAACTTTGCACTGAATTTAGTTTTAACAAACAACTCTATGCTAATCAATAAATAATCGAGAAAAAACGTGCCAGGGGTTAAGAATATTAAAATTCATGCTTAAGTTCCAATAAAAACCTTATTGTGTTCGTGTGAACAAGTAACATGTTCCTCAGGAGCTCAATATAAGTGAGTATTGGCTTTGGCTGTCCCAAGGGGCCTAGCTGGATCTAGACATTTTTTCATGTAGTCCTGGGCTAGACCCATTATTTCATCTTTCATATCACGTCTCTCTTTGTCAACTTTTGATATTTTCCGACTATTGGAGTAAGGAAGCTTTTATGGAGGTCTTTATTTTATGTTCTTTTCGTAATTTTTTTATAAGGCAGTGAAAACTCAAGAGGTTTTTCTGTTTAAACAATAAGAAAAAAACAAGTAACAGATACATAAATGGTGGATGGGAGGTGTAACTATATCCAAAAACACTGCATAAACTTTCTTATTAACAAATCCCTCAAAACCAAGTAAAAACCAACCAAAATTATTCAATACCGAAAATGTCAGTTCGATAGTTGGCAGTCATAAATTGAAAATAAACCATACCGTCTTTGAAAAAATATTTATATTTATAAACAGGGCTTAAAGTTGATTAGTTTGTGCCCATAATGTAAATATTATTGATTGAAATGCTGGCAACCTAGGTTCATTTATTTTTGTTTATTGGAAATTATTTCTGAACCATATTTTTTTTTTAAATTACAATTTTGCATACAGGTTTAGGTAATCTTACACATTTTACTACCTGAGTCAGGTAGAGCTGATTTTCAGAAAATTTTAATTTTGTGTTTTTTTTCTTATGAAAGTTGTCCAAATTTTTGGTTAAAGATAAAATGTTATAAAAATGTCCTGAGATATGTCCAATTGATTAAAATCAGTCCACTTGTTTACTCTGGCCCATTGCCTAGAACACATAAATTAAACAGATGGAAACATCATTCCATTCAATTTTTTGACCCTCTACATTAGTTTTGATTACTATGTATATATCAGAAAATGAAACTATTAACTACAACGTTTTGAAGACTAATCTAACTTAAATTTTTTACAGCTTCTGAGTTCAGCTCCACAGTCCTACAAATAAAGAACATGACAGGTTGGAATGCTTGAAATTTGAAATATACGTAGTTTAGAGAATGTTACATTGTTATTCATGGAAATATCCTTTTTGAGTTGCTCAGAGACCATAACTTTTTTTTGGTATTAATTATGTCTGATAAATGTTTGTACTATCTGTTTTAATGAAACTTGGTATAAAATTTTGTTTGATTTATAGATGGTATAAAACACAATTTTACAAACTGAGTAATAATGAGGGGGGGGATGAATTAATGAATTGTCTAAAATAGCTCTTTAAGACTTTAAGACTATTAGTTTCATTATAATTATTTAGTAGAGTCAAATTTTCTCTTCCAATTGGTTTTTAAACTTTTTTTTTTGTTCCAGGTTTAATAACTTTGAAAAATTGAAGTAGATGACATGTCAGAGACATGAGTGAGTACAAGTTGTGTAAAATAGTTGTAAACATATGTCAGCTAAACTAGTATCCATCATGACTTTGAAAACTTATGTTTTTAGGATGGAGAAGCCCACTAGGTTAGATTAGTTTTAAGCTGTAGGAAATAGTACTAGATAAGTTATATATTTTATGGCATGTGTTTGTGTTAAAAATATTTTCAAAGACATAATGGAATATAAACTATTGTATTTTTTTTATTGAGAAACACGAGCATTGTTTGTGCACATTTAATGATTAAACAATGCAAGTCATTACATATATGCTAACTAGTTTAGCTGACATATTTATTTGATAAGTTGTTGAATCCACTACTGCCTCAAGAATGAAGATTAGTTCTGCATCATCGACGAACTTCATAAGGATCATGATCCCTCCCTTATGAATTAAACAGAAATCAATTCAGTTTTTTTAGATGTAAAAATTAAAATTAAAAATTTTAAAATATTAAAGAAATATGTATATAATTAATGTTTTTCGTTTTATATTTATTAAATAATCAGATTAAATTTTTGTTTCATATTCTTCATTTTTTACCTTAGGTCCTGTTTTAAATATATAATTTTCTTAGAATTTTTTTTTTTTTTTACTTTTTCAGCTGTGAATCTTTTTGAAAAATATCAGTCATCATACTTAGGTCCTTTTTGAAATATTTAATTTTCTTATTGGCTTTCAGTTTTGAATCTTTTTAAAAAATATTATTTTAACTTTAGGATTTAAAAAACAATAATATATCTTAATAAAATTTTGGTCCTTTATATTAGTTCAGCTTCTTAGACTATTTTTTATTTTATTTTTTCATTTTCGGTTTCAGCTCCCTATCATTCTACATAATATAATTAATCCATGTGTATTTATTTCAGGCCAATTACACACCCGACCAACAAAAGGGTGAGTATAATCTTTTGTTGAGTCCATCGCACTTACAACACCTAGACTTAACAAAATGTTAATGTCTAGTTACAACAAAGATCACACACTTGTACAAATTGTCCAAGTGTACACCACTATTGTTACACTTCTTCAGGCATAAGTCCTCGACACATTAGAGGCAGCATAAGATTTAGTAGGAAATTGAGATAGTTTGTAAGAATATTTTTGTATGCCGCGGTCCCTGTTAGGTTTTTAGTTTTACGGGTGTTTTATTTTTCAGGTTTTATTATGTGTTGTTGTGTATATATGTTATTGTTTTTCATATTTTTTATGTATTTTTTTCGGTTGTATTTTATGTGTTTTTCAGGGTTTTTTTTATATTGTATTGTTTCTATATAAATAATATTTTTGTATGTATTTCAAAGTAGTATTTTATTTCCATGTATTTTCAGGCGTGGGCTCTTTTAGTTTAGTATGAATGTTTTGTTTGATGATTTAATTTACAGCAAAGAAACTGTATATTTTAAAATTTTGTTCTTATCTAAAGTTCTACCTTTGATTTGCTTGTCACCATTTTAAAAAAGTAAGCTACTTCAATTCATTTTTTTAAAATTCTTTATTTATTTTTTTATGTAGACTCAATTTAATTTTACTTGGAAACTTGTTAGTAGGTATTCGTTTGAGTTTTCTTCAGAATCATAAATAACTGTGTTCTTCTAAAGCATGTCGATCTACTAGAACATACAAAGAGAACTTTTAGATTTTGAGCATCAAGAACTTCTCACAAATCATCCTGGATCAAGAGATTTACGTACATAAATAATTGATACTGAACATAGAGAAATGAGGTAGATATGTAGATTCTTATAGGCAAACCATTTGAAATGTGTTGGTGAATTTGTAGTAACTGAAAACTTAGAACTGTGAACATTTTCATAACTGTGACTTAGAACTGTTACATATTATGAAATGGGGTTATTTTAAAAACTTTTTTAAACATATCTGTTAATGCAGCATAAACTAGAGTAGAACTGTGTTCTAACTAAGAGAGCTCATTGGAAAGTAAGTTCCTTTTCATTATAAAAACCAGTTCAATTAGAGGTTTTTTTATTATACACAAAATAGTTACAACTATTACCTATTTTCCCACATTACCACCTACATTAAGGCACTTGTTATATCAGTAAACTAGTTCTTTATTACCCTCATCATAGACACCTGTGAGTAATAAGACATGAATTTACACTGTCCTTCAACTCCTCATTGTTTTCAAACCGCTGTGACCCTAGATATTTTTACATGTTAGGAAGTGATAATCACTAGGAGCCAAATCAGTGCTGTATGTCATTTGAAACTGTCCATTATGTTATGTATGTGTCCGACAATTGTCACTAAATATGCCATACCATTTGTTCTGAATGGTTTTTACCTTCCTTAAAATGTCTTGGTAGTGATTCATTCTACAAATCTTACCAGGAGTATTTCTCAAAAGACATTTGCCATGAGTTTTCTTGTATAGAATGTTTCCAAGTACTTTTGAACTTTAAGGGGTTTTCACAGTGAGCTGTAGCCCTACTCCATTGACTGACTTTGTCTCCACATTGACATACAACAACCAAGTCTCATCATCTATCATTATATAACTGAGATAAAGGTCCGATAATTCAGTAATTTTGAAATTTCAGTTTTTTCAGATTTTATCATTCGCTTTTCAAAAAGTTCAACTGTCACAACAGATGCTCGTCTATTTCTTTATTCATCATGAGTATTAGTCCATCCATCCTTGAATAAACAGCACTCACTCATAATATTTTTCCATACACTGCATAAAGTTGGTAATGAATGTCTATTGTCGTACAGTTCTTCTAACACAGGAAACAAATAACATCACGTACTTGGCAGACAGTGGGATTATCAATGGTAACAGTATTATCACAAGAACAGGCTGAACAACCTTCCTTTTCACTAGCACTGCCGGGATCTTACTAAGCCAGACTACACTGGTGTACAAAGATCACAGCCACTACCCTCCATACCTATGTGTGCATCAGTCAGAAA
This sequence comes from Aphrophora alni, assembly GCA_963513935.1. Lineage (NCBI taxonomy): Eukaryota > Metazoa > Arthropoda > Insecta > Hemiptera > Aphrophoridae > Aphrophora > Aphrophora alni. Next base: position 7,467 of record OY740774.1, read on the forward strand.
CGGAACTTACTTTCCGGACAGTTCTTGTGGATGTCAGATCTTACGTTCACTAATACTTCTTCTACTTTTGTAGATATTTATTTAGAATCATAGAAAGATTAGAAATAATGATTACATTCACCAATAATTAATTTTTTATTGAATATGAAATCTATTATTTTTTTCACAAGAAGAAATCAACTCTTATATTTATGATCACAATCAATTTGATTGTTATCAGGAGTTTTACAAAAATAATCTTCCTTATTTATTAATTTATTTTCACTATTTAGTTTACAAATTTTGTTAGTAAAATTATAGACTTTTAAACATATATAAATGCTTACAATTGTATTACATATTTTAATTTTAATACTATTTTATCTTTTTTTAAAATTTGTTTGTCTGAAATTTTGTGTTTAAAGTGTAAGTTTGTTGGGGAATTTCTATAATTTGTTTTTACTTAACACATCTACAAACATTTGCTATGTACTAGATATGCTAAATGATCATGAAAACCTCTGAAATAAAACACACCTCTGAAATTAACAAGTTCTATTCATATTAGAAACATACAAAATCTAATCAAGCCATTTTGCTTAACCTTTCGGTACTCGCGCCCAAACGTATAACACCAGTACTCGCGCGTTGTACTTTTTACAACGCAGGGTTTCTGCTATTTTTTTAAACTTTTATCTTACAAATATGACTTTTTGTAAGTTATTCTATAAACTAATGTACATATAAATAATTTTTTATATTTTTTCAAAGGTTTAAAATAATAATAAAATAATTTTTATATAAACATTTTAATTACAAGAAAAAATATACCAAATATTTACTTGATTAGAAAAACAAAAATTTCGTTATTATTGTTAACTGTTCTTCTTAACTACGTTACAGTTTATTATTCACTGTTTTCAATAGATTCGTCCCCACCGCAGCATAGGCAAACAATTTGTTTGTTAACGTGCTGCTTGCAAACAAATCTTGAACAGAAGCTGCATTTCATTGACGCAGAAGAATTCTTTGCTCTCCCACACATCCAGCAAGTTCCTTTCTTTTTGGCTGGCTGCTCTTCATCCACTTGGTTTTCTTGGGCCTTTTTTCTATATTTTGCCAAAAAAGAATATAAATCAAGAGGAAGTGACTTGATTTTAGCTCGATCCTCTAAGTGGTTTCGCATCAAACTCAATGCAAGGTTTTTTTGAAATACCTTCCTTCGTTCAGGTATTTCATCATTTTTATTGAAAATCAGTATTACTCTTCCATTTATACTTGCCAAATTCATCAATACATAAAACAAGGCTAATGGCCAACGCCGGGTTATTCTTGACACAGAATATGATGCGCACATTTTATCGCATGTATCAACTCCGCCTTTGGTCATATTATAGTCCATTATTATTTCAGGTTTGCCTGAATATTCATTTGTAACCTTTGAGTCATGCATTGTTGATAATAGAACAACACAATTATTTTTTTTTGTTACATATGAAACTAAGGTTTTGTCAAACTGAAAACCATATACTGAGCTTCCAACCTCTCTAGTTCTACTAGGCAAAAAAGATGGAGGGATTGCTGCCTTATTTTTTTTCAACGTTCCAATCAACGTCAACCCCTTTTCTAGCAAACAATCTGCAAGTGGTAAGCTGGTATACCAGTTATCAGTTGTCACGTTTTTGTTAGATCGTTCAATGGGATGAATCAGCCTTTTTACTACTTCAAGAGCACTGTTCTGAACTTCATATGGACCCGGTGGTTGCTTCCCACAGTACACTTCAAAATTACTACAATAGTACGTTTTTGCATCACACATAGCAAACAACTTCAGGCCATATTTTGCCGGTTTATTAGGCATATATTGCACAAATGAGCATCTCCCCCGAAAACGGTGCAACATTTCATCTATTGTTACAAACTCTCCTGTATTGTAACAATTTTTACAGTTTTGAACAAAAGAATCTAAAATATATCTAATTGGTGCTAGTCGGTCTACTTTTTTACGATCATTACGAGTATCTTTATCATCAAACCTTATAGAACGAAGTAAGAACAAAAACCGGTTGTAGCTCATAGCTGCTCGAAGGATTGTAACACCTGTTCCATCACTTGCCCAAAGCTCTTTTACATTTGCATGAGCACCTTTTTTAATTCCAATCAAATAAAGGACTCCAAATAATGCCATCATTTCTGATCTGTTTGATTGTAAACAATCCCTTTCTCTACGAAAATTGATAGATATAGAGATAATGTGTTTATTAGTGCATTGTAAGATTTCATCTATCATTTCAATAGTAATCATTTTCAAAAAAGCTTCAATTTCAGTACTTACATTTTTAGCACATTCTTTTGGCCCTGGAAGTTTTTTTATAATGTTCTTTCTTCTACTTTTACTAATTTGAGCCACTTCTGAAGTACACCAAAATGTCTCTCCGTCCTTTCCAATAATAAATTCAACATCATCACTTATTTCCTCAAAAACTTCTTCATCAACATCAATCTCACTGTTATCAGAAAAATCATTGTGTTCAATCACTTCATCGCTCAAATCTGAAGCATCTTCTAAAAATAAACTATTTTCATTGTCCTCATCATCTGAACTATCACGTAGTATAGCATCAATTTCACTTGTGCGAAGTATATCAGACATATTAATCACAAAAAAGTTCAAGAATAATAAAAGAAATTCGTTGAATAACTGAAAAAAATCACTACGTTAACACTCGCGCGTTGTAAAAAGTACAACATAAATGACGCGCACCACTTGAATGCTCGCTGGACACTGACTGACCTTGAAAAAAAGTGGCAAGCATTGAGAGAGTGGTGGGGAGAAGGTAAACAAAGGAATAGCTCTCAGTCCCAAGCACCGAAACAGGGAAAAAATGTATTCAAAACTAAAAAAATTACAACTGTTGTAAATTTTACAACAGCGCGAGTACCGAAAGGTTAACTATCTTTGAAATCGTACAGTGAATAAATAACATGACAAATTATTAGACACTAATTTCATAAATATTAAACATAAGTTCATGTTACAAGTATTCACAACGATCAAATTCAAATTAAATGTTCATATAGTTCATGTTACAAGTATTCTTAATGATCAAATTAAAAATCAAAGTTCATACAATTCAGTTAGCTATTAATTAGCTCTTTCATTACGTTACGATGCCATTATTTAAACTAATTGCCTCTACTTTTTAAGACATAAATTACCAATTATAATGTTCTTTTTTACGCTATACCAAGGCGTAACTTTGCACTGAATTTAGTTTTAACAAACAACTCTATGCTAATCAATAAATAATCGAGAAAAAACGTGCCAGGGGTTAAGAATATTAAAATTCATGCTTAAGTTCCAATAAAAACCTTATTGTGTTCGTGTGAACAAGTAACATGTTCCTCAGGAGCTCAATATAAGTGAGTATTGGCTTTGGCTGTCCCAAGGGGCCTAGCTGGATCTAGACATTTTTTCATGTAGTCCTGGGCTAGACCCATTATTTCATCTTTCCTATCACGTCTCTCTTTGTCAACTTTTGATATTTTCCGACTATTGGAGTAAGGAAGCTTTTATGGAGGTCTTTATTTTATGTTCTTTTCATAATTTTTTTATAAGGCAGTGAAAACTCAAGAGGTTTTTCTGTTTAAACAATAAGAAAAAAACAAGTAACAGATACATAAATGGTGGATGGGAGGTGTAACTATATCCAAAAACACTGCATAAACTTTCTTATTAACAAATCCCTCAAAACCAAGTAAAAACCAACCAAAATTATTCAATACCGAAAATGTCAGTTCGATAGTTGGCAGTCATAAATTGAAAATAAACCATACCGTCTTTGAAAAAATATTTATATTTATAAACAGGGCTTAAAGTTGATTAGTTTGTGCCCATAATGTAAATATTATTGATTGAAATGCTGGCAACCTAGGTTCATTTATTTTTGTTTATTGGAAATTATTTCTGAACCATAATTTTTTTTTAAATTACAATTTTGCATACAGGTTTAGGTAATCTTACACATTTTACTACCTGAGTCAGGTAGAGCTGATTTTCAGAAAATTTTAATTTTGTGTTTTTTTTCTTATGAAAGTTGTCCAAATTTTTAGTTAAAGATAAAATGTTATAAAAATGTCCTGAGATATGTCCAATTGATTAAAATCAGTCCACTTGTTTACTCTGGCCCATTGCCTAGAACACATAAATTAAACAGATGGATACATCATTCCATTCAATTTTTTGACCCTCTACATTAGTTTTGATTACTATGTATATATCAGAAAATGAAACTATTAACTACAACGTTTTGAAGACTAATCTAACTTAAATTTTTTACAGCTTCTGAGTTCAGCTCCACAGTCCTACAAATAAAGAACATGACAGGTTGGAATGCTTGAAATTTGAAATATGTAAGTTCATTGTTCTAAATAGGCTTTTTTAGTTATTGAAGTCTCACATAGAAATGATAGTTGTTCCACAATTCGTAAACACTGCGATAATGTTCACATGTTTCAAAGATTGTAAACAGCGGTTTACAAAGATTTTTTCATGAATTTTCTGAAGCGATTAATCACTGACTACAGATTGCTCTTCATTTCTCATCATGAATGTTTGTTCTCTCACTTTTAAACAAACACTGATGCACAACACATTGTGAGTTAAATAGGTATCTCTCAATCGTAGGTGTACTAAGCATGAGGATGCTTTTTCAGCCCTGATGCTATTTGAGTATTAAAGGGTTAGGGGTCTTTATTTTATGTTATTTTTCCTTTGTAGGGTCCAAAGTTAAAATCAACGATAATTATATTTCATGTTTGTCTCTAATTTGGCAGACAGTCTATACACCTGTCTGTAAGTTGCAACCAGTCAACACAGACAAGACAATAAATTCTAAATATTTCAAACTTTGTATTAAAATTATTTGTATTGCCCCACATATAGGAAAAATATAGTACTAACAAAAAAAAATTGAGAAACAATAAAGATGAAATATTTTGAAATATGTCTGGGTTATCAAATAAAACTAGAATATATTCTGATTATGAATATGTATGCTTATTTGTTGAAAAATTAATATGTTGGCGCTAAACTAAAATTAAATTGTCGGATATCATGTTCATCCTCCTCCCCCCCCTTAACTTAAACACAGTTTTTGCTACAAAGTAAAAAAAGAAAATATTAATGAACATCTACAATTCTGAAAAAAAAAAAAAAATGTTGGTTTTGAAATTAAATTGCAATTTTAAATCATCTATTATAGTTTTTTTGTACGACAAATAGAACTTCATTTAACCACACAATGAGAAATTCATAGCTTATAAATTTTAAAAACAGTTTTTATGACATGTGAGACAAACACCATGACCATTAAAAGATGGATTCCATTTTCATTTATTTCTCTTTATTATGATCCGTAGTTAAAACCAAGGACCTGTATAATTTTATTGCATATCTGTCTGTAAAATTTAAACTGTCACTTAAATGACTTCGACTTTATAAAAATAATTTTCCCTATATGCCTACTGAGCCTAAGTTGTGTGGTTTTAGCACACGTTTAACTTTTTTATTTATAAGGTGATGATGACCTAAAGGTTATTTACCTTTTAAAACAATTAATATTTTTTTAAAAAAAGTGTGATTGATTGCTCCATGGGTGATTATTTAATTTAAATTAAACAATGTTGATCTTGATTCTGTTAGATATTTATTTAGGTGTTGCTGTGACCATTTATACATGTTTATTTGTTCAGGCATTGCGACCAAGTAAAGGAAACACATTTTGCCATGCACACACAATGTATGAGCAAGGACTACAGTCAATCCAATGAAGTCAAAATACTCGAACACTAAGTTATATAGGTATGTATAGCTTTAGTAGTGTGTAGTTGGATTAACAATTTGTTTTTTTTTGTGTGTGATATATAAATATGTGACTGAGATTAAATAGCATTAGTAACTTTTCCATACTACTGTATACAAGTGCTAATTAAAGCATTGCAGCGATAGAACAGTGTAACTTTTCACTAAAGTAATTGTTCCAATGATACTTTACTTAAATTGTAGTATTTTTACATACTCAGAGTATATGTAGATGGAGTAAGTGTGACACTCGTAATAGTATTGAACTTGTGTTACTGTCTTTGCATTTCATTGTCTAAAGGAAAAGTAATATTCATCATGCTTCAGGGGCTCACTATAGCGAGTAGCAAACCCAAGGAGTCCTAGCTGGATCTTCACATTTTTTCCCCATGTAATCTTGGGATAGATCTTTCTCTTGACCCAATTCTTGTTCTTTTGCAATGCAAACACTATTAAATTATTCTAGGACAAGGGGTATTTATTTGATCTTCTTTTTGTTATAAGGTGACGATGACAAATGATTTTAAATGATTTATTTTAGACATAATAATTACAATGCCAGTAATGCAGCAATGTATAAGTATTCCCACATCATGTGGTTAAAGAATTGTCGTCTTCAGCCCCTGAGACAATTTAGAATTTTTTTTCTTGTTTAAAAATGAAAAATCTCTCGATTATCATCGCCTTAAAAACAAAACTGGAATAATAAAAAATAAAGACCACACTAGCCCATAATACTCTAATCGCATCAGATTTGGAAGAGAACCAGAGTTAGACAAGAGAGATCTGATAAGAAAGATGAAAGAGAGGGATCTAACCCAAGAGTACATGTAAAAGGATATAGGTTAGTTACTTAAGAGTCCAATGAGGGGGACACTTAGATATAGTCAGTCCTTTAACATCATTTGACTGGTGTAGTCAGATTGCCTATTCTACCTCGTAGTTAAAAACCTTGTAACAAGTTTCGATATTTGTCATTCAAGTAACATGCAATCAGCCACAAATAATATAAAATATAACAGTTACTTTTGTTCACTTAAATTTATCATATCAAAATGTTCATTATATATTAATAATCTATCTATATTATTATGAAAAAAAAGGCCAATTTTATAAAATTTATTTTGGCCTACTGGCTCTTGAAGTTGTATTCGATGAACACAAATATACATATAATTAATTTTTTTTTTTTTATGTATTACATAATTATTACACTTGACTAGTTATTAAATTACAAAACATTAAGCTTAAGCATACAGTATTTAAATTATTTGTTTAGTTTCAGGATCAAATGATTTATGAAACAATGGCTAACAAAAGAACTTCTACACTCTTACACTACTTGAGTGTTCAGACACATAGACTACAAGACGCACAGAGTTCCTTGCATCAGCTGATGGCTGTAAGTGGAAATTGTGATTGTATATTATAACTAATACTTATCAGTGTCTTAGGCTAGCCTATGCTTCCCCCTCCATCTATTGTTTAAAACCGAAAAATCTCTGGGACTCGAGTCATCATCGCCACTTTAGAGCTGGCAGCTGTCGGTTTACCACAGTTAGATTTGTTTCATAAGTAGCAATGTCAGAAAAATGACAGTTAGAAAATTGTGTAATAATTTAAACCACTGTTTTTTGTTTGATTGTATCATGGGAGATATCTGAGAGGTAAGGAGAAAGAGAGTGATTTAATCCAACATTATATAAAAAAAGACTTGCCACACCTGTATTCATTGTAATTGAAGATGTATTAAGCACATGCGAGAAGTTGGTATTAAAATGAAGGGGAAGTTGACTGCCAATTTACAGAGAAACTACATGGTTACGTTTTGTAACGTTTTAAAAATTACTTATGGAATAACAGAGACATTAATATATTTAAAAGGCAAGATTTTTTTTTAAAGTGGTTTTCACTGTCCTGATTTTTGTTTAAAATCTCTTATCATGTGTCATCAGTGATAAGTTAAAATGCAAGCTGTGTTTTTAATACTTAAAAAAATAAAATTTGCATCTTTTGGTAGTTTACCATAGCAACTAATGTAATAATACACTTATAACATTAGATTGTCTATCAGCTGTAGTAACAAAAATTACTTTTTTTAATTACACACTACTGTAGTTTAAGATATTACTGTTTTATCTTGGAGTGAAATGATGTTTACCTTTACAACCAAATCATCATATGATTTTACTTATCACAAATTTGTACTCACCTAGTATATGAAGTATAGGGTACGTTTGGTATCACAAAAAATTTTGACCTCCAGTTATGGTCCCGGGAAACCAAAAAAAAAAAATGGTTTTAAGCATGCCGTCCATCTTTCCATCATTGTTGTCTGTAAGTGAGCACATTATCGGCTACAAAAATTAAGTTAGGAACATGTAATTTATATAGGTGACTCATATAGAATCCTATTGAAAATAAAAATCTCAAAATGATAGCCATTATTATTATTTTTTCCATATCTTGTGTGTTATTACATTTATAAGCATTTTAATTGTTATTCAATTAGATAAAAAATATAATTTCTATCCCTGACGTCTCAAGAAAATGTGATATTCGTAAAGTTACAAGATTTGGCAGGGAAGCGCACTGAGGTTGGAATGTTAACTTACCTTATACTTTGTAAATAAAAAAACAAAAAAATATTATAATCCGGATTCAATCCTTTTCATATAGGGACATTTTAAGGACATGCTTAAAGAAAATTCAACAACCTCTTCAAATATCAAAAGGTTACAATTTTATATAGGCATATTATTAAAATTGTACCAATGAATTTTGTGACACCTAATTGTAGTTATGTTCTGAATATTTGTTAATGGTTTATTTAATCAATGTTTCTTGAAATCTCTGCATTCTATTTTCATTCCTTTGTAAATGATTATATATTTTATAACTGAATATCTGAATATATTATGAAATTGTTTGTATTAGAATTACAGTGATCTTCATTCATCATCAATAACAACAAGATCGTCCATCATTTTCAACAGCATCCAGAAAATTCACCATCAAGCTACTTATAGAACATCAGTCATCACAGCAGCATCTAGAAAATCCCATCAATATCAACATAATTACAGATTTTGATCTACAACTGGTAAGGTAAGTTATACTAGTTAGTGAATTTGGAGTCCGAGGGTATACAGCCTCTTGTCATTGCGAACCAAATGGATCTTTTGTGACTACCCTACTAATTATGTTTTATACCCAGCCAAGATTTAAGCTTCTTAAGAATTTTAAAATGATTTTGGGTGATATTGTCGTTATCTTTGCAGCCATGGGGAAAGGAAGTGCTGAGGTAATGTAGTCTTTTGTAGGTTAGAGATTCACACTCACACAACCAGTGTTCGGCTGTCTCTTTATGTGTCAGGCAGAAGCGGCACGAATCCACTTTTCCCTTCCCCTTACATTTTTGGGTTGGGAGTCCTCTGATGATTACTCCATTGACCCATGGCTCTTGGATTAGAGCTATATCTTCAGTAAATCTAATGACGAGGACAGCCAAAACCGTCCTGTCATTGTTGAGATTTATTGAAAGCATTTTACTTCTTCACATTAGAAACTTGGTTTGTCCCTGATGTGGTAGGGTTCTGTATTAGTCCATTCCTTCTGTCGAGTCCTTTTTTCCTATATCTTTTCTAGATATAGCTTACGTTCACGTTGTAGGTGGTTTAAGTGTTACTTTTATTTCTCATTTTCTTATACTTTTTTTAATGTATACGTAGTTTAGAGAATGTTACATTGTGATTCATGGAAATATCCTTTTTGAGTTGCTCAGAGCCCATAACTTTTTTTGTTATAAATTATGTCTGATAAATGTTTGTACTATTTGTTTTAATGAAACTTGGTATAAAATTTTGTTTGATTTATAGATGGTATATTACACAATTTTACAAACTGAGTAATAATGAGGGGGGGGATGAATTAATGAAATGTCTAAAATAGCTCTTTAAGACTTTAAGACTATTAGTTTCATTATAATTATTTAGTAGATTCAAATTTTCTCTTCCAATTGGTTTTTAAACTTTTTTTTGTTCCAGGTTTAATAACTTTGAAAAATTCAAGTAGATGACATGTCAGAGACATGAGTGAGTACAAGTTGTGTAAAATAGTTGTAAACATATGTCAGCTAAACTAGTATCCATCATGACTTTGAAAACTTATGTTTTTAGGTTGGAGAAGCCCACTAGGTTAGATTAGTTATAAGCTGTAGGAAATAGTATTAGATAAGTTATTATATATTTTATGGTATGTGTTTGTGTTAAAAATATTTTCAAAGGCATGATGGAATATAAATTATTGTATTTTTTTTTTATTTAGAAACACGAGCATTGTTTGTGCACATTTAATGATTAAACAATGCAAGTCATTACATATAAATATGCTAACTAGTTTAGCTGACATATTTATTTGATAAGTTGTTGAATCCATTACTGCCTCAAGAATGAAGATTAGATCTGCATCATCAATGAACTTCATAAGGATCAAGATCCCTCCCTTATGAATCAAACAGAAATCAATTCAGTTTTTTTAGGTGTAAAAATTAAAATTAAAAATATTAAATTATTAAAGAAATATGAGTATATAATTAATGTTTTTCGTTTTATATTTATTAAATAATCAGATTAAATTTTTGTTTCAAATTTTTCATTTATTGCCTTAGGTCCTGTTTTAACTCTTTAATATTCTCAGAATTCCTGTTTATGATTATTTTAAACACAAAGAGAGAAAAGACAAAACTTATAATTCTTATCTTTTCTTAATATCTCATTTGCAAGCAAAAACAGCTGTATAGTTGTGGAACAGCTTTAATATATTTATATTTATATAGGAACACAAGCATTGTTTGTGCATATTTAATGATTAAACAATACAAGTCATTAACATTTATATGCTAACTAGTTTAGCTGACATCTTTATTTAATAAGTTGTTGAATCCATTACAGCCTCAAGATTATATCTGCATCATCAATGAACTTCATCAAGATCCTTCTAGTAGATTGCACTCCCTTGTGAATCTCCATTCATGTATTCTCTCCATCCATGATTTCGGTATTCTTTCTATTGGCCTATTTAAACTCGTTTATGATTAGTCATTCCTCCTCTCATCACCCATGTTTTGGTATTCTTTCTATTGGCCTATCTAAAACTCGTTTCTGATTAGTCACTCCCTCTCTCTCCACCCATGTTTTCGGTATTCTTTCTATTGGCCTATCTAAAACTCGTTTAACTTGTTTATGATTAGTCATTCCTCCTCTCATCATCCATGTTTTCGGTATTCTTTCTATTGGCCTATCTAACATTCGTTTAGTTTGTTTGTGATTAGTCACTCCCCCTCTCTCCACCAATGTTTTCTGTATTCTTTCTATTAGCCTATCTAAAACTCGTTTAACTTGTTTCTGATGTCACTCCCCCTCTCACCACCCATGTTTTCGGTATTATTTTTATTGGCCTATTTCAAACTGGTTTAACTTGTTTCTTATTAATCACTCCCCCTCTCTCGATCCATGTTTTCGGTATTCTTTCGATTGGCCTATCCAAAGCTCGTTTAACTTGTTTATGATTAGTCACTCCCCCTCTCTCTACCCATGTTTTTAGTATTCTTTCTATTGGCCTATCTAAAACTCGTTTAACTTGTTTCTAATTATTCACTCCTCCTCTCTCTACCCATGTTTTGGTATTCCTTCTATTGGCCTATCTAAAACACGTTTAACTTGTTTCTGATTAGTCAATCCCCCACATGTTTTCGGTATTCTTTCTATTGGCCTGTCTAAAACTCGTTTAACTTGTTTCTGATTAGTCACTTCCCCTCTCTCCACCAATGTTTTCTGTATTCTTTCTATTAGCCTATCTAAAACTCGTTTAACTTGTTTCTGATGTCACTCCCCCTCTCACCACCCATGTTTTTGGTATTATTTTTATTGGCCTATTTCAAACTGGTTTAACTTGTTTCTTATTAATCACTCCCCCTCTCTCGACACATGTTTTCGGTATTCTTTCGATTGGCCTATCCAAAGCTCGTTTAACTTGTTTCTGACTAGTCACTCCCCCTCTCACAACTCATGTTTTCGGTATTATTTCTATTGGCCTATCTAAAACTCTTTCAACTTGTTTATGATTAGTCACTCCCCTCTCTCCATCTATGTTTTCGGTATTCTTTCTAATGGCCTTTTTAAAACTTGTTTACGATTAGTCACTCACCCTCTCTTCATCCATGTTTTCGGTATTCTTTGTATTGGCCTAATAGTTTCTGAGTAATTAATTCGAGAAAACAGCCAATTTTCAAACTTTGCAAAATGGTAAGGTACCCCCTTGCAGTTTTTTTGAGGCGAAAAATTGAGTTTTTGATTATTTTTATAGCTTAATAGAAGCAGAATTAAATTTGGAGTCGAGTGGTACTGTTGAAATTTCAAAATTTTTAATATTTTTTTAAATTTTTATCTAATTTTTTATAAAAATTTCAACATTTAACAATACCAATGATATGCACATCAATAGATGCAGAATTTAATAGAGAGTAAACCGTGAAAAAATGATTTTGAAATCTCAAAGGGTTTACGAGTAATTGCAGTTAAAAGTTTTTTCAAAAAAGATCAAAATTTTTTTAATCCAACGATATGGATATCAAAAGATGCAGAATTAAAAGGAGAAAAATCCCTGAAAAAATCACTTTGACATCTCAAATGGTTTAAGAGTTATTGCAATTTATATGTCAATAAAAATACCTGATTTTAACATTTCACGTTTCGCCACTTGCAATACATTTTTAAAACGCTTGTAGCTCCCTAACTATACATCGTAATGATACGGCATTTTACATGAGGAAAGAAGAAAGTTCAAATTTTACTGTGGTGTTTTCAATTCGAAAATATCTCTTATAGTTTCTGAGTAATTAATTCGAGAAAACAGCAAATTTTCAAACTTTGCAAAATGGTAAGGTCCCTCCCCTTGCAGTTTTTTTAGACGAAAAATTGAGTTTTTGATTGCGATAGGACAATTCTAAGTGGGTGTAATGTTGAATTGCAAAATACATTTTTTCTGGTCGTTAGGCTAGACCATGCATTAAAAATCGACCCTCTGAGCGGGTCGGTGCCGCTTCTAGGGTTAAGTATACTGAAGTCCGGTACATACAACTAAAAGTATCATTTTATTTATTCTTTATACAAAAATTAAATTTAAACCGAAGTTTCTGCCTAAAATTAAAAGTATATATATATATATATATATATAAGTAAGAGCCTAAACGTGCTTTACTAGTGTCATAAATACGTCTTCAGTGTAAATCTTATTTTATGAAAAGCAAACTTTCAATGAGGGCAGTCAAGGGTCTATTGGTTTTTAAATTTCTGAAAATCCCTAATATTTACGATTTGAGTAATTAATCTCCAAATTTTATTAAAATTTTAACGTAATCGACAGAAATGTTTTTGACTGATTAAATTATTTACCCGTAAAAACTGCATTTCTTTTTTTTGATACATCACATAAAGTATATTATGTTCACAATGGAAATTAAATATATTAAGTAAAATTTTTAATTTTATCTTCACATTTAAGAAGTAATTCTTAAAATATCAGAGTGGCTTAGGTGATCAGGTTTAGTTTAGATATCTGGTTATATCTTGGTAAATGGATGTTTAGTGTAGCTAAATGAAAGAAGCATCAAGGGATCTCAATCAAGGCAAGTGTTTATCACAACCAAGAACACGCCATAACTATGTTACAAGTTCAATTTTATTGAACTGTCGTAAGAACGATTTATGGGAATTTCTGCTAAGTCTGTTCACATATTATGTGTGGTATTCGAACTGTGGAGAAAGTTAGAGATTGTTTAGGTGTGTTGAGATTCAGAAATGAACTAACATTTGTTTCAGATTTGTGGACTGTTTAGGCAAGATTCTGGGAGATTCTGTGAGAAGATTCTTGGTATGGTTGGAAGCTTGTAGAATTTTGAACCCTTCCTTCAGTATGTTGTTTAATCTCAGTAAGCCTGGGTGATAATCGGTGACCAGAGAGATGGACAAGTTATCTTTTTTGATCAAGAATCTTCTTCAATATTCAACACAAATCCATCCTAGACTACAACAATTTAGTCTTCTTCTTATAATCTCTACTGGAAAGTGAATTCTATTTGTGTACTATTAGGTAATACCAAGCACCACTTTCCAAGGCAAGCCTATGTCTCCTATCCATACAAAATCAGTGACTGTTATTTCCTGTGAAATTTTGGTCCACTTTTTTAAAAAAAATTTTTATTTATTTATTTATTTTTTCCCTTTCTATATAATACATTTTAAAGACATTATGGTTATAATAAATTAATACCAATTCAGTTACATGATCCAATTTTTATTTCATCGATTTATTAATTTTTTTAAATAACATTTTCAGTTTTAATTATCATGTATTTATTAGGTCTTTAAAAATGGTTACAAACAATAAGTTTCCTTATCGGGACATCTTAACAATTACTGTACAAGAAATGAATTAAGCCTCAATATGAAAATTAAATATAAAATTAAAATATAGGTCCGACATTCACTTATAGAACAATTGCTATACATCTTGCACTATTTGTCATGTTATATCATTCCAAAAAGATTAAACTATGTTCGGCACAACTTTGTAATGAATGAAACTACTTTTTACAAAACAATTAATTATATACAAAAATACATAGTATATAAAAAAAAAAATGTAAATTTTAATATTAAATTAATAGGCTACTTTATAATATTATTTTTAGCCTATTACACACTATTAAATTTATAGTAATTGTGAATTTAATTTGAAATAAATATTTCGTTTACTCACCTGTGAGTAAGTAGAAAATTGTTTTGATAAAATTTGTTCTTGTTGTAAACGTTGGAAATTTTCACTAACTATTTATTGTAAGTTTTTTAAGTAAGTGTTTCCAAAATAAACACTTTATTAGTAATATGACCAAGTCTACACTTGATGACTTGGTCATTAAAACAACCTCATATTACAAACAAAGTGTTTGTTGTTGTAAAAAAGTGGGAATTTTCTTTCAGTTGATGATTGAAGATTACACAAATGTTGCTCCTTTCAAATGATTTTTTTTATTATAAAGTACAATAATTGTAAGGAATTAACTATCAGAGTACAAAAGTTTTGTAACTAGGACCAAGTTTTTAACTGAAATAATTAACCAGGTTCAAGTTTGATTAAATATATTTTTAGGTACTTGATTCTTAAATTTCTCTAATTTGGTAAATAAATTAAAAATGGCTAAAACTAAAGGCTGGAAATTCACCCATTTATATCGGCATAATAAAACTGAAATAACTTCCCAACATAATCAAATGTTATTAAATAATAACTTTAGGTATTTAATTTTTTATTGAAATGTATGTTATAGTACAGTCCAAACAATTAAATTTTAACATAACACTAATAGTATGAATTTAGCCTTTACTGTGATATAAGTCTATATTGAAGAATTAGTTTTATAAAATTCTACTTAGAAAGTATAAAACTAAATATGACAACAAAATACATTACTTTTGTTATTTAATGTATTTTTTCTCACAGGTTAAATAAAGAACTAAAATATATAAAAATATTCATGAGTCAACAAATACAGTATGCTATGGCATAAACAAATATACTTTAGATTATATACATATAAAAGACTTAAATAAATAAAACAACAGAATATGCATAGTGGTTTGCAAACATTGTCACTTATGTTTTATTACTATACAATTCCCTCAGGATATAATTTGTTTAACAGTCATTGAGAGATATAAAGATAGAACAAAAGTGTATTTTTTATATAAACACAGCAAATAGTTCATATAGTTGTAAGACTACAAACAACTTACAAACAAGGATAACAATATAATTAATTGCTACTAATACAAAGTGTTTGGCTATTTTTTTTGTTTTCCTGATTATTTTTACAATTAAAAAGTTTAATCTGCAAACCAGCATTACCCAGTTGAAAACCCCATCTCCATGTTAGTGGGTTTACAATATTCTTTTGTATTGCTGTTGGTCGCCGTTTTAATGTGGGATTTCAAATTAACATTTTCCCTTGATGTGTAGCTTCATCTGAAATAAAAGAAGCCAACCTGTGCTAAAATATGTTTATTATATATAACAATTGAACATAAATAATAATAAATTTCATATTGTAATAGGGTTAGACGTCATATTTGAAATCAGTACTTCGCTAAATAGTCAAAGTTTGATTCAAAATCTAACAATAAATAAATTCAAATTACTATTTTAGATATGTTGTAGACATAAATAATAGAATTTGATTTTTATTTATAGAGCTTCAAAAATGTACATAAGTGTGTACAATTTGATGTCAGGGATAGTATTATTTCCTACTCCGTGGAATTGTTATATTTTTGCTCCTTTGCATGGCTTTTTCAAACTACCTTAACCCTATAGCCGGCAATGTTAATTTTCTTGACAATGCTTCGTTTGTTTAAAAATTAATAAAATATATTATTTTTACACAAAACCTAACTTATAAGATATCATTTTTGTCAGAAAGATGCATAGAATTCATCTATGTAATAAAAAAAAATTTGAAACGGTTTTGGAGTAAGTATGTTACATGTCAAAAACGAAGTTACCATTTTTCAGGAAAAACCTGTATAATCCAAAATCAATAGCTTACTACCTATTTCTAAGATATACTTTATTTTTGTGTATTATTTGTGAATGTATTTAGGAAAAAAAAAATTATTACATTTTCAAAATGTAAAAAATTATTTTATGAATTTCGGGACATTGGTCATTTTATTTTCAACAATTTACCAAACATAGTAATATATATTTTATACAAAAGTTCTATATCTCATTATGTTCAGAAAGGTGCATTGAATGTAGGTGTGTAGTGAAAAAAAAATGTTAGATTGATCACATTTGGAGTTTTTTGGACAAATACCAAAAAATCTAAGAGTAACGGAGCAGAAATTTCACAGAAATGCTAATGAATAACATACTAATAGATTTTTTTGGATTTTTTCAAACATTACATGAGATTTTTAATATATTTAGGGGGAAAAAAAATTTGTTACATTTTCAATATAAAAATGACAATTTTCCAAAAATTGATATTCTGACGCTTGATGTTAAGTTTGAACTCTTGACATTTAGGTGTAATTAGTAACTTTCTAAAGCTAGGCCTAATACAAAATCATTAGATTTTACTAAGACAATATACTTTACAAAGAATAACACACATATTCACTTGTATAATCATATAAAACACTAAATATAAGAAAATATGCATATAGGCTACACTTACAACTTGCCTTTTAGGTTATCCATATATAAACGGTACATTCACTCAAAAACATAAACTTTAGAAATAAAAACACATATATTGTAACTTGTATACACAATTTATATACAATTTGTATACACAAACTTTCAAAATAAAAGACATAATAAAAATATTACACAAATGCCACGCCCTTTTGCGTCTAATTTATTTCACTGCATCTCGGAATGTAACCGTTGTTTTGGACTGAATAGAACCTAAAGAATATATCAGTTGGTATATCAAGTGGTACCAACTTATAGAATGAAATTTCCCCTACAACTTACTGTAAAGAAAAATATGTTTTTAAAACATAGAGAAATGATTACGTCTATTCGTAAAATGCACTGAATGCCAATTGAATTTCGTGCCGTCAAGTTTGTTCTATGTTCAAATAAATATATCTCTGGATCTGTTAGACGCAGAAAAATTTGTAATCTACGGTTAGAAAGAGAAACATGTGATCTATAGAACAGTGTTTTAGTTGACTTAAATGACAGATAAATAGAGTTGTAATCGTATCGGGAAAAATAGAGCTGCGTTTTACGAAAAGGCGCAGAGTTGAAATTTACGATTGTACGCAACAAAAATATGCGAACTTCACCAATTTTTGGAATATTATTTATACCGTTTTGTGGTATTTTTTTTTTGCATGATTATGCAGCTACGGAACATTAATTTTCCAAGGGTATTTTATTTATTGTGATAGGACAATTCTAAGTGGGCGTAATGGTGAATTGCAAAATACGTGTTTTAGAGTTGGTGAAATCACTTGGGAGCACGTGGGCGACCTACTTGTAGGTCGCGTGACGTTTTAAGGGTTAATAATCTGTGTTTGAGATTTACCTAGTGGTTATATGTAGGCATTATCTGTATGATAAATTTAAAGTTTTTAGCACACCAGGATATACTCTACATTGTGAATGGTGAATGAAGTAGACTTGCACTAGCAGATTCAAACAAAAAATGTTGAGAATTTTTAAATGGTATTTTTTTATTATTTTTTTTTATTAAGTTGCTTTTGATGATATAATATCAGTTGCATGCACATCTGATATAAATACACGAGGTGTGGATATAAAATAACCAAACTGATATTCTCCTCAACATTTCAAGTTATATTCTAAGCATGAGCAACAGTTCAACAGAAGTAGAATTTGTTTGAAGTCACAATACATTTTGATCTCAATTGGAATAATAAAATTAATATTTAGTACTGCAAGACCCCGCTTATCCTAAATAATGGGGGCAGAGTTGTTTCGGATAATACTTTTTTTTTCAGTTAAGTCATGGTTACGGAATTTGAGCCAGTTTTTGGTTACATAAAACAATAATATTGTTATATATTATAAGAATGTATTATTATATTCTTCATCAGTATGTATATATATATATATATTTTATTCATACTTTTGACTAATATTAAAAATTAATTACATAAAAATTGTGATTTTTTTTTACATCCATAAATGGTTATATATATACTGAGTGGAGTGAGTATACGGACTGAGTTTTATGTCCTGGCACACCTGGGTATAATTTAAACGGCCTGAGATATCAATGTGAGACCTTGTCCATACCTATTATAACATTTCTTTTCTCTTTTTCAGGTTGTTAATCATTTTGCCCCCCTGTTCTAAAGGGGGGCAACTAAAGATTTTCAAATGTAAACCCCTATCGTGACCTCTCATTTTAAAGGGCATAAAAAAAAAATCAAATGGTGCAAACTAGAGGTCTCTACGTTGCATTTAACAGAGTAAAAGACATTTACAATAATACAATCATTTATTTTCTTGTCCTGTTGTTCGTTATATGAGTCAACACTAACCCAAATTCTTAACCCTTAGCACGCTGAATAACAATTTAGGCTATTTACTCATAACGTGCTATTAGGAAAAAAAAATTGTTTTGTAATTGTTTAAAGTTCTATTTGATTTTGGGTTCTTACAGATATATTTGGTAAAAAAAAATGTAGATTGGCTTTAAATTTTTTTTTTTTTACAGATTAAAATAAGAAAAAATACCTAATTTTACATTTTTGACCGCCCTATGAAACAGATTATATATTTTTTTAAATATTTACAAACAAATCAAATTAAATTTTTTAATATAAAAGTAGGCCTATTATTTAATTCAAAATAACCTGAATTTCATCAAACAAATAAATTTTAC
Source organism: Aphrophora alni (assembly GCA_963513935.1). Lineage (NCBI taxonomy): Eukaryota > Metazoa > Arthropoda > Insecta > Hemiptera > Aphrophoridae > Aphrophora > Aphrophora alni. The sequence goes on from OY740774.1 coordinate 26,792, forward strand.
TAAAAAAAATTTTGCGAAAAATCAACATACCGTATCAAAAATATCTTTCTACTGCTTATAATAATTACCTACATTCAGGACATCAAAAAAATTACTGATATAGACTAAATATACATACTGTATAAACAATAATACGGCCTAAACAAATCAACAATGAACAACTATAGCAGTTATAACGCTGACACAAAACATTTCACAACTGACAGTCGTAGTAGAACGACAAATCACCTTATACGCACTGGGGCAGAACACAAAATGGCGCCTGGTTGCTATATAAACCAAATAAAGACCAACGACAGGTGATCGAGAACAAATACTGTAGTGGGAGTGTCACATTATACCAATAGGACATTTCCCTGCACTCTATTGGACTTTAAACGAATTAAAAATACCTGCAGAAGTCAAATAGTGTTGAATCGAGATATCCCGTCATACGCGTTACCAGTCAAGTTGAGGGTTACGTGAAATCCCGTCATATGCGTGCTAAGGGTTAAAACAGTTACCTGTTTTAATATACCAGGTGTTCAAACTGTTCACCTTCGGCTGTTTGACAGTGTGCTAGCCGTGTGTAAAAAGCTGAGACAGCGTTCAAGAAAAATTCTCTAGGAATGGTTTGAGACAAGTGCAAACTCTTTCAGTTAAGTGATGGACGTCAGTTGGCTTTGTTTGGTACACCAGGTATTTCATGTAGCCCCAAAAAAAGTAGACAAGCAGATTAAGGTCAGGAGACCTTGCTGGCCATTCCACAGCGCCTCTTCGGCCTATACACCTTCTTGGAAAGACATTATTTAAATATTGTCGTACTTCACGGCCATAGTGTGGTGGTGCTCCATCTTGTTGTAACCAAATGTTGTTAGCTTCTCGTCCAAACATATTTTGCAGTGCAGGCACAATCTGGTTTTGAAGCATCTCTAAATACATCACAGAATTTAAATATCCATCAATTATAAATGGACCGACCAAGCGGTTATCAACTATGTCTGACCAAACATTAACTTTTGAAGGGTGTTGTGTATGAGCCACTACATACTAATGTGGATTTGTATCTGTCCATTAACAACAATTGTGCCTATTGACGTTACCGTTGATCATGAAAGTGGCTTCGTCACTAAAAAGGATTCTGTTCAGTAACTCAGGTTCAGCGTCTAGTTTGCTCATTATTACATCACAAAATTCAAACTTGCGGTCATAGTCGTCTTCACTAAGCTCTTGTGTAAGTTTGACTTTAAAAGGTTTGAATTGATTACCTTTAAGAATTTTTGTTACCGAAGATTGGCTGATGTCGTGCTCCAAAGCAGCTCTTCTGGTAGATAACTGGGGATTTTCAACAAAGGACTGCATAACATCTAATGATTTCTCTTCATCAATTGAAGGAGCCCTTCCTGGCTTGGGTCTGTCTTTTAAAGAATGTGTCTCATTAAACCGTTGAATAATTCTTGCCACCATAAATCTTGTTATGGGATTGATTCGGTTCGGAAAGTCCTCGTTGGATAAGTCTGCTACTTCACTGTATGATCTCATACGGTCCCCATAACCTCTCATCATTAACACAGTAATTGTTTCAAACTCAGAACTTTCCATAATAGAAAAAAACTGGGCAGTCGTTGGACTGCCGTCAGAAGTGAAACTAAGTTTGTTTATTTAATTTACTAACATCAACTAGTGCTTAACGAGCCTAAAGAAGTTTTCACTTCGATAAAATAATTTACACTATTTGCCAGAAAGTAAACTTGAACTGAAATTGTTAATGGCAACCTAAGCTATGAACTGATAAAATGCAAGTGAGTAGGACACAAGAGAAAGTCCAAAGTAGATTGTTGAAACTTGTAAGATAAGAACTCTGGAAATAACTTGCTTTATTATTGTAACTTTTACTCTGTTAAATGCAACGTAGAGGCCTCTAGTTTGCACCATTTGATTTCTTTTTTATGCCCTTTAAAATGAGGGGTCATGCGATAGGGATTTGTATTTGAAAATCTTTAGTTGCCCCCTTTACCCCCCCCCCCACTGTAGAACAGGGGGGCAAAATGTTTAACAACCTGAAAAAGAAAAAAGAAATGTTATAATAGGTATGGTCAAGGTCTCACATTGATACACAATATGTGTTACAATATATATATATATATATATATATATATATATACAGAGTGAGTTTTATGTCCTGGCACACCTGGATATAATTTAAACAGCCTGAGATATCAATAAATCCAGTTTCAATAAATTTACTGAAGTGGTTATTAATTTGTTGTGTAACTGTATACACCCATTCACAATTGTTAATAATTCCTCAAAGTTTGAATTACACTATTATGTTTCCAGAAGATGCATGTACACAGTATCATTGATCATGTATGAAAGGTAAGCATTGTCTGAAAATTTAAAAATTCCTGCACGCCAATTTTAATCTATTCATACTAGAAAATTCCCTTACATATAGTCCCACGAACTGGGGAGGGAAGGGGTTGTATAGACAAGTATTTTATATTAACTTTGAAAAATATAATATTACATTGTTGTATTAGTATGATTTATGTTGAAATATCGTAATATATGTAACTGTAATAAAGATCTTGCACATTGCATGAATAAACAACGAAAATAGAGTTAGATCATATTAATGTAGATTAGTTGTGATATAATGTTGTCTACTTCTCTGCATTTAGTAGTATTAGGCTTATTAATAGAAATAGAGGAAAAAGTTCAGATAACAAGAATTAATTATTAAGTTATTCATATTATGTACAATGTTATATATTTGAATTTATTGAAATTAAAATGATTATCATCTCGTTAGTCCGTTAAAAATAATAATAAAACTGTTATAAGACAAACTTTCGTAACGGCTCAACCCCCCTTGGAGTGTTATTCCTCGTGATTGAGACACATTTGAGACTTATTATGAATGTTATCATCTTGCCCGTGACATTTATGCACTTCTAATATCCTGTGTATTTGTTTATTTTGTAACTTATTGATTCAAACTTGGTATCATAATAAACAGTTTATTTCAAACTGTAAAAAAAACTATAAACAACTAGATTTAAATCCCTTTCGTTTACAGGAAATAAAATGTTTGAATCAGCTGTTCCTTGTTGACACTGATGTGTTGTTGTCTAGCCAATATATGTTTTAAGTGAAAATGAAACGTGATTATTTTTAACGTTTGTAACCTTTCAATCCCCGTGGGAAAAAAAAAATACAGTAAAAGTGATTTAAAGTTTAACCCTCCAGCTGGCGCATGTTAATGGGTCTTAAAAATTCTTCGTTCATTTAAAAATTAATAAAATATATTATTTGTATACAAAACCTAACTTATAAGATATCATTTTTCTCAGAAAGATGCATAGAATTCATCTATGTAATAAAAAAAAAAAATTTGAAACGGTTTTGGAGTAAGTATGTTAGATGTCAAAAATGATATTAACTTTTTTTCAGAAATACCTGTATCACCCAAAATCAATAGCTTACTACCTTTTTCTAAGATATACAAAAGTTTTGTGTAATATTTTTGAATATATTTAGAAAAAAAATTTTTTTTTAATTTTATATTTTAAAAATTTAAAAAAATATTTTACGAAAAAACTGAATTTTCTCTTTATTTTTTCCAAAAAACATTAAAAATAGTAAAATATATTTTATACGGAACTTCTATATATCATTATGTCCAGAAAGGTGCATAGAATTTAGTTGTGTAGTGCAAAAAAATGTTACATGCATCACATTTGGAGTTTTTTGGTCAAATACCACAGAAAGTAAAATTTCACAGAAATCGGTACATAAACCATATTAAAAAAATTTTATGATTTTTTTAAATATTGATACAGATTTGTAATATATTTGTGGATAAAAGTTGCTAAAAAGAAAAATCAATTTTGAAAATTTTCATTAGACGAGGTACATTTTTACGTAAAATGTGAATATTGACTAACTATATTCAAACAGTAACCAAAAATATAATTTTTATTCTAAACAAAAGTTTTTATTACCTATGTTCTCACAAATATACATAGATTTTATGTGTGTAATTCAAAAAAAATTATATGGAAACATTTTACAGTTATTACGCACGGAATCAACAAATTTACCCTGTAACCGAGGCAAAATTCCACTGAAATAGGTATATAAACCATATTAAAAATTTTTTATGATTTTTTTTAAATATTGATACAGATTTGTAATATATTTGTGGATAAAAGTTGCTAAAAAGAAAAATCAATTTTGAAAATTTTCATTAGACATGGGTCATTTATGATAAAAATCTACCTTCACAATAGCCTAGACGTTGAGGTTAGTGTAAGCATGGGACATCTTCCAACCAAAATAAATAATAAATATTAAGTTTAAATAAAGTACAAGTAATATTAATGTAGTAATAATATTCAGAATAAATATTAGAGATAAATAAAAAAAAAGTGTAAAGTGTTCTAAAACAATGTAAAACATTGAAAGCTTAAATTTCAAACTGTGCGCGCCGATAAAGAATTAACAGACATGAATAAAGGAAATATGAAACCTGGAAAAACTTTCCATGAGTCAGCGAGCATTAGCTTTGCCAAGCAAGTGATGCAACGTAAGGTGATAGCAATTCGAAAGCCGAACCCCTTTTCAGTCCATGAAAACGGAAAAATATCCCATGATGCTTTGCGAGAGCGTCTTTCCAACTAAGAAGAAAGCGTTGCTAAGCCAGTCTTTGTCAGGATCCTGCACCATATAGTCGTAATAGAAGTTGGCTGGACAGACTCGTTTTCAGGCCAAGATGGAAAATCTCCGTTAATAATGAAGTTAGAAGGACTCAAAGTTATGGACAATGGTTACTCGTGAGTAAAGTGTAAAATACTTGAGAAAATAATTTCAACGATCTAATTGGGAACATTTTAAGAACTTTGATTTTGAACAATAACTTACACATGTACATTTTCTATATTTCACATAATTGTATGCTAATGATGTTTTTGTTTGGATAATTATGTCTTTGTTTTTGAGTTATACAATAAAGGGAAGGTTTCTTGTTTTAACTATGTCTGGCTAAGATAATTTGTGTTAACCTGTGCCACGTTGTATGAATAGCTGCTAGTACAAATGAATTTGATACCCTACCCTTCAGGTAAATAGTAATGAAGTTGTAAGAACGCAGACTTACAACTATAAATAATCTAAATTTTGTTTTAAAGTAATTGATGTTATTGAATAAATACATAAGTTAACTTCACTCCACTTACACATGGCGCCCGATTCTACTTATCATTTCGAAAAAGCAGTTAGGATTATAGCGTGGTACAGGATTATACGCATTTCTGAAATTAAGATTAAAATAAATTCAAATAAGGGGATATTTGTAGAGTATAAAAATAACATAATTGAGAATTTATAATAGGTAATATTTAAGATGGAAACCGATGAAAATAATTTAGACGAATCCGGTTTAGGAGTTAGCTTTACTGAGTCTGAAAGCATGGCAGAAACAAAAATTTTAGAACAGGTTAGCTCTCCTAGTGATGAAGATAAGTTTAAACATTTCGATGATTTAGTGAAATACTTAAATAATAAATTTTGTAAATTTGACAATAAATTTGATAAATCTGAAAATAATTTTATACAATTAAGAGAACAAATAAGAGACGATATGAAATTAAATAAATTGGATAGTGACAATAAATTTGAAAAATTTGAAAATAATTTTAAAGAAATGAAGGTAGCTATGAATAATCAATCTGAGAAATGTGAGGTTAATTTTAGACAATTAAAAGAAGAAATAAATTCAAATAAGGTTGAAATAAATGATAGATTAGAAAACTTTGATAGTAAACTTGAACAAATGAAGGAAGAGAACAAATTAGTTTTAGAAACAATTAACAATAAGTTTGACACACAAAATACCAAACTAGAAAAAGATAAATTAGAATTTAGAGAAGAATTTAATGGTAAATTTGATAATGTGTTAAAGGACAGCATAGATTTTAAAAATAATGTAGAAGAACAGCAATTAGAATTGAAACTTGAAACTAAGGCGGAAATAAATAGTTTTAAAATAGAAACTTTAAATATTGTGACTAAAACAGGTGAAGAAATTAGGACTGTAGTTGATAACTTTAAACTAGAACAGGTAGACAAACTTTTAAGCTTCGAATCTAAAATAGAATCTGATAATAAAAATAATTTTGAAACATTAGAGAACAAACTAGTTGTTAAATGTAATGAACAGGATTTAGCCATTAATAAAATAGATAGTAAATTATCAAAAGAATTACAAAATTTAAAACAGAACGGTAATTATGGCGTTAAGCCTACACTATGGCTAAATGAGAAATTCAATGATGTGTTAATCTCAGAGTTTTTTAATGAAACAAAAGGGCCTCACCCGAAAACATTTTTAGAATCACTTAAGGTTTTGGAAGATGGGACATCTTCCAACCAAAATAAATAATAAATATTAAGTTTAAATAAAGTACAAGTAATATTAATGTAGTAATAATATTCAGAATAAATATTAGAGATAAATAAAAAAAAGTGTTCTAAAACAATGTAAAACATTGAAAGCTTAAATTTCAAACTGTGCGCGCCGATAAAGAATTAACAGACATGAATAAAGGAAATATGAAACCTGGAAAAACTTTCCATGAGTCAGCGAGCATTAGCTTTGCCAAGCAAGTGATGCAACGTAAGGTGATAGCAATTCGAAAGCCGAACCCCTTTTCAGTCCATGAAAACGGAAAAATATCCCATGATGCTTTGCGAGAGCGTCTTTCCAACTAAGAAGAAAGCGTTGCTAAGCCAGTCTTTGTCAGGATCCTGCACCATATAGTCGTAATAGAAGTTGGCTGGACAGACTCGTTTTCAGGCCAAGATGGAAAATCTCCGTTAATAATGAAGTTAGAAGGACTCAAAGTTATGGACAATGGTTACTCGTGAGTAAAGTGTAAAATACTTGAGAAAATAATTTCAACGATCTAATTGGGAACATTTTAAGAACTTTGATTTTGAACAATAACTTACACATGTACATTTTCTATATTTCACATAATTGTATGCTAATGATGTTTTTGTTTGGATAATTATGTCTTTGTTTTTGAGTTATACAATAAAGGGAAGGTTTCTTGTTTTAACTATGTCTGGCTAAGATAATTTGTGTTAACCTGTGCCACGTTGTATGAATAGCTGCTAGTACAAATGAATTTGATACCCACCCTACCCTTCAGGTAAATAGTAATGAAGTTGTAAGAACGCAGACTTACAACTATAAATAATCTAAATTTTGTTTTAAAGTAATTGATGTTATTGAATAAATACATAAGTTAACTTCACTCCACTTACATTAGGGCTGTGAAAAAAAAACCAAAAATATGAAATATCACTAATAAATACACTCTACAAACATTGACACATTTATTATAAGTTGTATATACATTTATATATTATGTATATACATATTATAATAAATAAATGGTTTCTTGAAACTAAAAGTTCCAATAGCAAATCTAGAACTAGGCCTGACTAGTACTAGATTTGGCTAGACTAGGCCAAAAATATGAATTATCACTCATAACTACACTCTACAAACATTGACACATTTATTTTAAGTTGTATAAACAAATTATAATAAAAAAATCACTTCATGAAACTTATATTCACTATAAAAACAAAGCTATTGCACTTTGAAATTTCCACATCGGCAAAAATCTTGCGAGATTGAAGTAACAAATTTGAGGTTATTCTACGTTTTATAAAGTACCACAGCCTTTGTATTTTTCCTTGTACAGATGTGTTTCAAATACAAGGTTAAACATTGAAACCGCCTCTTTACAGTTATATCAAAAACGACAAGATTGTATAAAAATAAAGATCGGATTCTTCAAGACTGTCTAGAAACTGAATATCGCAAACCGGTCTGAAAGTTCAGAGGATCATTTCCTAGAATGGATATAAATCGTAAACTATATAACTTAGGATGATTTCGTCTTCATAGTTCGAAAGAGGAAGAAAAATACTATATAATATTGTCAACTTGTAACATTTGGACAAGTTTTACCATTTCGAAAAAATATATGAACATATAGGTGATATTTTCTATATAAAACTCGCCGCGAGAAACTGTCGCAATCTAGCACTAACAAGGTAAACTTCAGTCTAGTCTTATTTCTCTACTACACACTACATAAAATTTTCTAAACTTGGTTATGAAAGATTGAAAGATTACCTTTTCAATGGTATAGAATACATTTCGATAATATAATATCTACTAGGATAAAAGTTGAATTGCAAAAAATGTAATTTTTAGCGTGTAAAATAGCGTTCAAATTCTTGATTTGGTTTAATTTTTATATAATAAACTATACTAGTTGGAAACATTTGAAAAACACGGTTTTGAAGAGAAAGACGCGATCTATCAAGCAGTGTTATGTCAGATGTGACAGATTGAAATTTCGAAATAGGAATAATTGACAAACGAGATGAATGTTTTGTTTAAAACTTGTTAACGTAAAACTTAGACGTTTCGCATCAAAAATATGCGAACTCCGCCAATTTTTGGAATATTATTTATAACGTTTTGTGGTATTTTTTTTGCATGATATGCATCTACGGAACATTAGCTTTCCAACGGTATTTTATTTATTGCGATGGGACAATTTTAAGTAGGCGTAATGTTGAATGGCCAAATACGTGTTTTTTAGTTGGTGAAGTGAGCCATTACTAATGCTGCGACCCGGTCGCAGTTAAAACATTCTATGAATAAGCATAGACACTTGTACTTTAAATTTTTGGGATTGTGGGATCTAGGAAAGTGTACTTTTCTAGTCACAAACAAACTACAGATCTCTTTGGAAATACCATTTTAATAATATGGTATTATTCTCCCTGAAATACATACATATATGACAATCCTTAAATACTATAACATGACATACAAAGATGGATAAATTTTAAAAGTCCAAGTCTTTTCCTATCTTTAAACAATTTATAATAATGTTTTTTCAATATAACATTTATCATAATCTATCTGATTATCCTTTACCACATTATTAAGTGCTACGCCAGTTGTGCCACTTTTATCATACAGTGCCAACTAAAATAAACAATTTTAATGACATAACCTGTATATATGTGGTCTTATGGTTATATGGAGAACTGATTTTTTGAGAAATTGTTTTACAAAACATTAAAAAAAAAAAAATGATCGGCCAATCGGTCAGGCATGTCATTTTGAATACCATATTTTGTTTGGAATTTGCACTTTTGATTATTTTCCTAGAATAATTGTGGTCTGTGATGTTGGTAACGCATGACTCAGTGGTGGGAAACGCGTTGAGTAACTGCACGTAAACATCAAATCGACATGGTTCAAACTGGAAAGCGGGATCGAAGAGGAAATGTCATTTTCAAGCCTCTTGCAATAACAGAATACAATGAGCAAAAATCTGACATCGATGTTGCTGATCAAATGTCTTCGTACAACTCAGCAGTACGAAAGACACTAAGATGGTATCATAAAGTTGCAGAACATTTACTATTTGGCACCTGCATTGTAAATGCTTGGCTCGCTTATAAAAGCAATGTAGGACCACGACCGCAACACCAATACTTGTCAATAACAGATTTTAAATGCTTTCATCTTACAGTTTAGACAATAATAATACAAATAAAACTTTAAAAAACTTATACAAATAAGTAAAATGATTTTAAAAAACTTAATTGTAAATAAATAACATTGTTAAACAGTTTTAAAAAATTGCTTTCCAATTTTGTAATAATTGTTCAATGTTTTATACAAAAATATGCAAAATTTATTGTTTGCTTACCGTAATTCACGACTTAATACAGAACAAGATGTGTTATATTCAAAATAAGATATATTATCACATAATAGATTATTTCTGTATAAAATGGTCGTGAACTGTGTCTAATCAATAAAAACATTATAGCTTAAGAGTTTAATTGATAAAACAAATAATATGGTTTTTGGGAGCTGTAGGTAGGTAATTAAATAGCAAAATCATAATCATTATAAATATAAAAAGTAGAGCACTGCAGAAGCTTCAGTGCGATGAACAAGATGGAGAATATCCAATACTAAAATCTTAAAATAGGACCCTAGATAAATATACCTGAAATACAGAGTAGAGGGACAAATATTGAAATGTTGAGGGAGAGAGAGGGGGAGGGGGAGCGACACTTTTAGCATGACAAAAATGATTGAGCTTAGGTTAGTTACGTTGGAAAGTGGTCCTTGTATTATTACCTAGCAGTACACACATAGGAAAACACAAATAAAACGCAAGTTCTGATATATTTCGTAAACATTGTTCATTTTCTCAATCAGTAGAAGGAGTAAAAAGAAAACTAAATTGTTGTAATTTGGTTATAGAGGATTGCTGCATGTTGAGTAGTTGGTTTCTCTATAAATGTTGAAGCAAGAGATTTGTAAGAATTGTTATTATTCCGGAGGACTAATAAACCTTTAATTGTTTATACGTGAGATTAAAAAGAGAATTATCTATGAAACAAAGACTTAACATATAATATGCAATCTGTGTAATAAAGATATCGAGTAACTTAAATTGTCCTTTACTTTGTCTGAAGAGATGTCCAAGTGTCTTCCTGGTAATTCGGCTTCCTCAGTGAATTGAGTCTCACTTGTAATGTTACAGGTTAATGTTACTCTTAATTACACAGATCACTTAACACATTTAAAGTTATGGTGTGGCACAGCACTATGGTAGAAATATACCGTGACAGCGTGATAGCGTTAAAGGCGTTGTAAGAACGTTATGAGTTGAAAGTTCATAAGAAGTATGGCGATTTATGCGTCGCTCGATACAAACGAATTACTGTAGCGATTATACATACATTTAGCGAATTATACGTCGACTGATGCGAACGAATAATTAATGATATGTGCTGAATAGCACGAGAAGCGTTGAGAAAGCTTGACTTCGACTGATGCGAAGTTAAGTACAATTAGCGTAATGTGGGAACGTGAACTGTACGCGCAGAGTTGTAGCAAGCATACTAACTAGAGACCATGGGGGTAGGTAACGCTTCGCGTCCACGATCACGTGATATCCGTTCACAAATCAGAAATATTATAAATTATGTCATTAGACCTTGGACTTGATATACAATGCAAAACACCCCTTGAATTATGGAATGGACTATTCCGAAGTGGCGTGTTGTGGTAGAAAGAGAAAATTTATGTAAACCAAAAAATGAAGCATGAGTACTGAACAATAACCATGATTTTTACATCAAGTCTATGGCCATTCATCTTGGAGCTTAGGTTGTTTGTAGTTAAGCCAATATATTGAGCAGGGCAAAATCTGCACTGTAGGGTAGATAACATTTTTTGGGCAGTTTAAAAAAGACTCTGGGAGGTTCTGTGAGAAGATTTTTGGTATGGTTGGAAGCTTATAGAATTTTAAAGCCTTCCTTCAGTATGTTGTTTTATAATCTCTGTAGGCCTGGATGATTATCGGTGACTAAAGAAATGGACAAGTTCTTGGGTATGACATATGTGTTTTGTGCCAAAGGAATTTCATTCCTAAACTATTTTCTCAGGATAACCTCTTCTTACAATTGCATGTCTTTTTTTTGTTAAATTTGTTTAGTTCACTATCGTCGGAATAAATCCTTTTGGCTCTGAGTGCTTGGATAGAGAATGACTAGTATAGTAGCCTATTCATAAAACGGCTCCTGTCGAAGTGGAGGTATTTGTCGGTTAACATGGATGCCAGTTTGTATTTTGCCATCCTTTAGTTTTACATTGACGTCCAGAAAGATAACTTGTGAAGTAGACATAGTCCTGGTGAAACTTAGAATAGAACATTTTGAAAGACTTTCTAACAAATGATCTAGGCTTAACTGCCGGGATGTTGAAATTTAAAAAAATATCATCAATGTATCTGTACCAACTTCAGATAGCTGATTTAGTTGTCTCCTAAGAAAAGTTTCTTCCAATTCTCCTATGTAAAGGTTACCGCATAGGATGAAGCCATTCTGGTACCCATTGGTATTCCTTTTATTTGTAAAAAGTTTTCCCCTTGGACTTGGAAGTTATTCTGTTGAAGAATGAACTTAGTAAGGTTCATCATAAAAGAAGTGGTAGGATATATGTTGTTCCGTAGTTTGTTTAAGAAGCTGGTAGAACAAGGGAGAGATAATATTGGTGTATAAAGATATAATATGATCTATGGTTACAAGAATTGTGTTTGAAGCCAACGGTTGTGGTATTGAAGGTAGTCTGTCTATGAAGTGATTGGTGTCTTGGATGTATGTGGGAAGATGTTTTACTAATGGCTGTAGATATACATCTTCAAAAGCTGAAATCCTCTCAGTTGCAGAATTGCAGCCAGCTAGTATAGGCATATAGCTCTTTATAGGTAGAGGTTAGGTTAGGTTAGGTTAGGTAACATACAGAATTGGTGAGTTGTAGGGTTTTCATTGCATAGTAATTTTAAAGTGGAGTCTGAAATGTTCTGTAGAAGTGCTTCATATTGTAGCCATTCTGAAAATAATTTATTGTATTTCGCTATTGGATCGTCCATTAACAGTTGGTAAGTATTGTTGACCACTGTGGGCAATCCTTCGTCTGCTGGTTGGAACTGGTAAGATTAGTTTTGTTTTTAGACTATTAAAACATGGAGGTTCAGTTAAACTTTCATATAAAATTGATTTAAAGTTCTATTGGGTGATCGGGAGATAATGGTGAGGGATCCCAGTAAGATGGTGGTTTGAATTTTAGGATACAATACAATGTTTAACACTGGAAGTGGAATTTCCTAAGAATTAAATTAATTCCTTCGTGTCTTTTCTTTTAAATATTATCTGTTTTTCTTATCTATGTTTTACATATAATTATAACCACTGATTATTCCAGAAAATAACAATTTAATTATTTTACGCAGTAATATTAGGAATAATATTAAGAAAATAAATTTTCAAAAGACACACTATCAGCTATTTTCCTTAAAAACAAAAACCAAAGAACTGCACCTCAAGATAGGAAATAGTGAACTGCAGAGAAAAGACAATTCTACATATCTGGGAGTGGTGCTTGACAACAAACTTAACATGAAACAGCACGCTGACAAGATCTGTGCAAAAGTCAACAAGAAGACCAGTGTGCTGAAAAGATTGGCTGGAGCCAGGTGGGGGGGGGACCCCTAGATCTGCTGAATGAAACATATAGAATATACATAAAACTCAATATTATGTATGGTGGAGAAGCCCTCGCAACAGCACATTCAAATGTGATTGAAAGGATTGAGAGAACCCAGAACAATTGCCTCAGACTTGTGACTGGAGCAGTTAAAACAACTCCAATAGCTGTAATGTATGCATATACAAACACTGCGCCTATAGGACCAGATTACAGAAGCAAGGCTCAAACACTGTATGAAAAACTTATACATAGAAAAAATGAAAACAAGTGGATAATGGAAGCATCAGCGGAACAAACATTGAAGACCCAGAAAAGCTTTAAACACATAGCCTTGGAGGAAGAAAACAACTGTGAAAAACTAGAACCTCCAACAATGCCAATGAACCCACTGGACTACATACAGTTTGAAATAAGCCTGGAGCTTATGGAACCCATCAATAAGGCCAGGGATCTCCCTTCTCTGGTCAACCAAATAACATTACAAACAGTAAACACATTGTACCCTGAAGATAAATGGACCAGGATCTACACAGATGGATCAAGAATGAATGAAGAGACAGGAGTGGGTGTTCACAGTGAATTCTTCTCCCATTATTTTGCTTTGAACTCGAATGCCACAGTATTTGAGGCGGAACTGTTTGCGATAAATGAGGCATTAAGACAATTGATAATGAGACCATGGCTGAGATAGGATTCTGTAATCCTGTCAGATTCAAAATCAGCAATACAAGCAATTGCAAATAATGACTCATCCAAGTGCACCACTACACAATCCGCCATGGGAAAATACAACATAATCAAAAACAATATCTGCAGAGTGGTGTTGCAGTGAGTGCCATCACATAGAGGACTGAGGGGGAACGAGCTGGCGGACGAGCTGGCGGACGAGTTGGCAAAAAAGGGTGCCCTCATAAAACAGAAGCCTAAAAGACATTGTACAATAGATGGAAAAATCAAACAAATCAAAAAGCACCATCGGGCCTGCTCTCATAAAAAAAATAAAAGAAGACTTAAGGGGAAAACTGTATGAAGACATAGCTGACATGTACTCTGAGAATAGGGAGTTTCCAAGGAGACAGGAGGTTCCAAAGTTCCGCATGGCTACTGTTCATGACTGTTTGGCGGGACATCTCAGTAGGATCAACATCCTCCCTTCTGAGATGTGCAAACTCTTTGAGCGCCCTGGTAGTAGCATGGACAAGGATCATCTCCTGATCTGCAAAAAAATAGACACGAAAAAGCAGGATAGAAGAGACCTGGGAAGCTTGATCAAGAATCTCGTGAGCCAGGAAGAGCCATTGGAAACAACAACAACAACAACAACAATATTAAGCACAAAACCTATAGTATGTGATAAAACAAGTATACATCAAACGACGTTCACATCTAATGCATTCTTCCCCTTAGTACAAAACATCGGAATACAACATAGCTGAATTGCAACTGTACATATAGTAGTGTTGGAATAAAAGAGCCTAATGTGAAAATAAATTAAAACATCATTTTTTTAGTATAAACCACAATATTTTAATTAAAACTTGCCGATTATGGTTTCGCTAGTTAAAGTATTGTCAAGGACTTATACAGTTAGTATACAGTTAGTAGACTAGTCCTTTCATGAGTTACCAATTGTTATTTATTATGTTTAGTTTATTTTCTTTTTTAATTATTGATATATTGTCCTTTGGAATAGGGTTTACATTGGGAGCACCAAATTTTAGTTAACATTTATTTGTTTGAATGCAATAAATTATAATAGGATTTAAAAGTTTATTAAAGTGGCCGAAAAGAGGAAAAAAAGAAAAAAATTCACTATCTGAACGTTCTTAAAAAACAACAATATTAAGAAATAGGAACCTTCAAATGGGCAAAATGCCTTGAAGGCCCTAAATTTTCTCATTCTGATTGTACAAAACAAATAGTTTAATATGCTAAGTAGTTTGTAGTTTATAGTACTGATAATCTTGTATACACCAACATTTTTTTGATCTTTTGTTTGACTGATCAATGTAAGTAAGACTATATTTATTTTGTTTTTTTTATCCTATTTTTGTATGTATAATTCTCCTATTCTTGTATCTATAAATTTTATAATATATTTATTTAGTTCTTATGTATTTAGTGTTACGTTGACATCAGTCTTGGCAAGTTTATTACAGTGTTTGAACTTGGACACGTGTTTAGTTATTTTTGTATTTTGGTGACTTTTGTTTAATTATGTATAAAAAAGAAAGGGAATGATTGTTATTAATTTGTAGCAGAATGAGGAAATAAATACATTTATTATTATTTATTATTATTATTATTATTAAATAGTAATGTGAAAAGTTTAGTTTTATAATGACCAAACGTTTGTGAGTATTATTTTGTTCTACTATGAGGAAGTAGTAGTTTCAATGAAAAATACTTTAGCCATATTTTGTTCCGACAGATGTAATCTCAAAAAACATGATTTACCTGGTTTTTAATGAAATTCCCACCTCTTCTCCTGACTACTTAAAACTCCCAACTTTTTCTCGGTTGGTAGACACCCTGTCTATCTCTTATGGAATCATAAATTGGGAAGCATTTTTATTTGGGAATTATGGCAAAAAATCAAGCTTCATATTATATTGTCAAATACAAATATCAAAAAAAAGCTGTTTCAAGTAGTTAGTTTTAATAAAGGCAAACTCATAAATATAATTAAATTATACTTACAAAAGCACATGAAATAATAATGTCAGTTGCTGACACAGTTTTCTTGACTTTCCAAGACATGACCCCAAGGCCCCAATGATGGTGAGATCAGAGGGGATGTTGATGAAGAAGGAGGTCTGAAGGCTTGAGCGTGAGGGAAACGTTCATGACAGCGCGCCATATAATCATTTGCAGCATCCCCACAATCTCCAAATTCCCCACTGCTTAACGCGTTCAATACTTTGGTACATATCTAGAACATAATTAAATTAACATAATAATAATAATAATAATAATAAAGACAATGTGAATTATCAGAACTAAAATTTCACTTCTGAATGTAAACAGACTCAATATTTATATTGCCCACTGTAATGTAATTGATTTTAATTTTGAAAATTAAATTAAAATTAGTATAATGTCAGTAACTATAAAACATCAATAATAAAAATCATATACTATAACTCCAATGGTAAACAAAAACAACAAGTTACCAGGGTTACATTCCTTAAGGTTTGAACTGTTTTTTGGTACAAGGAAACAAAATCACTGAAAAAACACTTCGACAATATATATAAACATTTCTAAACATAAATATTCATGCATACAAAAGGAAATATAATTTTTTCGTTAAAATTAATAATAAAGCAAATGTTAGTTTGTTAAGACTTTAACCGGAATGATTTTATGAAAGATATATAACATAACGAGTTTCCATATTGGTATACTGTACATCATAAATGTTGAATAATAAACTGCCCATATGAAAATTGTAAAAGATAAGATTGGGTTTCGTTTGAATATTTCAAGTTGGCATACCCCAAAGCATGGATACTAGATCATTTGGATTATAGCCCTGATCTTACAGTCTTTCTTTTGCTGAGAAACTAATGTAAACACAATATTAAAAAACACTATTTAATGAACTTTATTGAAATAAATAAATATATCTCAAAATCCCAATTTTTGTTGTTTCAATGCACACTTATAAACCGTTAAAACCTCTAAAATGAAAATTTAATAAAGAAATTTTAAACGCTTGATTAATAATCAAATGAATGAAAATACAATTAAAAAAAAAAAAAAAACACTTTATTTGTGCAATACAAATACAGTGTGTCCCATGAAGGTATTGAAGGTATATACAGTAAATTTTTTTTTGGGACACATAGTGAATAAATTTGCCATCATATGTTTATACTGGGTGAATAAAAAGTCGAGACCCCCCCCTCTAATATTTTTCTAAGTAAATATACACTTCAAAATGAGGTGTCACTTGAAGGGGGTTTACATTTAAAATTTTTGAGTTGCCCCCAAAATCCCCCATTTTTGGGGGACACTCAAAATTTTCAAAATCATAAAATGAAACTTCCTGCTAAGATTGCACGACCACCAAAAGGATATCTTTGTATATTACTTGGAAAAATAATAGAGGGGGGGGTCTTGACTTTTTATTCACCTGGTATACAAACCAATACATGACAATTCAATAGTATAAATCAACTACCCATTATCAAGTGAAAAACCTAGAATTAAAAAAACAAAACAAGTAACGTCGTGTTACTTTACCAGTCTCTTAATTCAGAGTAATACAAGCAGATTCTCTATATCTAATGCCCAAAAATTGCTTTTTTAGGCCTCGTAAGAAATGTTAAATTGTATTGGTGTCTTATCTAATAGGGTAAGTTTGTTTAAAACAGTTGTTACACTGGTTTTCTGAACCTAGTAATTGTTTTCACTACCTTCTTGATGTCCGTCGACAGGCCCTAACGGAACTCGTAGATGTATCCACTTGCTTCGCTCATGTCAGTATCTCAGCCTTGAAGTTATATTACTCTGAACAGTGTTTAACAAATATTTCAAAACTTTAGTGTTATTGTATGTGTTTTCATACTTGTATACTATTTGTTAACAATACCAAGGACCACTTTCCAAGGTCTGTGTCTCCTGTCCATACAAAATATAATCTAATAGTCTTTGTGTCCTATTAAACTCTAACCTAAGATCGGTATATGTATTAAATGACCATTTCAATTTCCAATGCAACACGATCTACGATACAGCAATACGACCGGAAGATAACTGCAAGCGTTGGGCAAGAATGAATGATACTGGAATTCTTCAGTAGACCCATGTCAACGACGGTGTGCTCACTTCATGATATTAGAAAACGTAATACATTAATTAATAACTATTAATTACCTTATTTAGAGGTGATGAGGTCGAACAATCCTTATGTAGATATGATTACTATATCTTCTTCATATGACGCGTTTCGACTATTATTCAGTCATTATCAAATAAATATACAAAAACAAACTCATAAACAACACAAAACACACGTTCAAGATTTTCACATTTAAAATCACTTTACACAATTTAAAAAACTTTATACATGTGCACACGGATGACGCGCGTTGCCGGTGACCGTTCTCGATAACGTTCGATCGTCAATTGAATTAATAGGTAGTCACGCGATAAGGGTCTCCGTTGTTGAGAAGGGGTACACAGTTCTATACGTCATGAACCGCAATTATTGTTCTTAACATTATCGATTAGGTCAAAAATGGTGTGAGAATGAAACTGTAGTTTATTATTGAGTAAGTGGTCAGGGTTGTTTTTTTGCATTTTATAAATATTGAACTCCTCTAACGTGTTCATTAACGGACCTTTATTGCAGTGGTGTAGTATTCTTAGATTAGTGTTAATGTCCGTGTAATTATGATTAGTATCTATTAAATGTTCAGTGAATTTGGAGTCAATTTTTTTGGTGGTGGGTCTTTTGGAAGAAGGGATGTGTTCTTTAAAACGGGTTTTAAACGTGCGTCCGGTTTGGCCTATGTATTTTTTCGGACAATCGTTGCACGATAGCTGGTAAACACCGCTGCTGTTGAACTGGTCTGGGTCTCTTGTTTTTTTCGGTTTTAAAATGTTTTCTAAATTGTTGGAAGTCCTGTATGCTATGTGGTAACCTTGTTTTCGAAAAATGTTGTTTGCAATATGTTCAACGGCTTTGTTGAAGTCTACAGCAATGTATTTTGGTTTTGGGTGATTGGCTTTTATAGTTTTCCTTCTTTTTAGTTGTTTCTTTATTATTTTATCCACTATTGAGGTGTTGTAGTGGTTAGAAGCAGCTATATGTTTTATGGTGTTGATCTCCTGCTTGAAGTCTTCTGCATTCATGGGAATGTTCAGTAGTCTGTTCACAAAACTGTTGTACGCTGCAAATTTATGTGATATGGGGTGGTTAGAAGAAGCGTGAATGGTGTGGCTAGTCTGTGTGGGCTTTCTATATATTTTAAACGTGTGTTTTCGTTCTGACTTAGTGATGGAGATATCTAAGAAGTTCAGTCTCTGTTCACATTCTATTTCACTGGTGAATTCTAGGTTGGGGTGAATTTTGTTGAGATAGTTCAATAAAAGACCGGTTTGTCGTGTATTGCCGTTGTACAAGCAAATGATATCATCCACATATCTGAAATAATAAATTATTTTGTTGTGGTGCTTGTTGATGTCATTCATGATGTAGGTGGTTTCAACATGATTTAGAAAAATCTCGGCCATAATGCTAGACAGCGGTGAACCCATAGCTAAACCTTGATTTTGGATATAGAATTTTTCATTGAATGCGAAATAGTTCTGTGCTAGGCAAACGTTCAGTAGGTTGATTAATTCGTTTATCGATTCATTTTTTAACTTCTTATTTAGGCGTAAATTGTTCTCCAGTATTGACACTGTTTCACTCACTGGAACATTGGTGTATAGATTCACAATGTCGAACGAAACTAATGTAGATCTATCTGGGATGATGACTTTGTTTATTTTATTGATTAGGTCCAAGTTATTCTTAACGCTAAATGTACCGTCAAAGGTGACATATCTTCTTATTATTTTGTCCAAAGTTCTTGATATTCTGTAAGACGGTGCATGCATAAAATTCACGAGAGGTCTTATGGGGTAACCTAATTTATGTATTTTAGGTAAACCTTTGAGGTGTGGAATGGCGGGTTTGATCATTTTGGCAAATCTCTTCTGTGGTTCTGACAATAGGTGGCTACTCTTATTAATTTCTGATTTAATATTATTGTTAAATGTTTTTGTGGGATCCTTACTTATTTCATCGATTTTATTGCTATTTATAAAATGTAATGTTTTGTTAACGTAATCGTCATTGTACATGACTACTAGAGCGTTTCCTTTGTCAGCTTTTGTGACTATAGCATTGTTTTCCGTTAGTTTAATCTGAATATTCTTAGCAGAAAGATTATCTTGTTTAAAAGTAGGTTTAGTATAATATGGTTTATTCAAAACTGTGGATTGTACTTTGTCACTAATTAAACATCGTGTGACGTTCTGCTTATCTAAAGGTAAACATTGAATAGCGGCCTCAAGTCTAATGAGATCTTGTTTACGGTTATCTTTCACTGGGCCTATATTATGTTTTAAACCTTTATTTAATAAGGCCGTTTCCTTATCGTTGAATATGATGTTTGTACAATTAACGATGCGTGGGTGGAAGACATGGTTTGATTTGTACTTGTCCGATTGTTGTTGTTTGCGATCCAAAAGATAGTTCAGTTTCTTATCGATTATGTTCTTTTTATGGAGCATGTATGGTAATGTTAAATTGTCAATGTTCAAAAGTAAATCTTGTAACTCCACATAATGTAAAATGCTAGCTAACTCCAAATGAGTTTTGTATAGGACTTGATTAGTTCGTTCCTTCTCGCCATATAACCATTTGATTTCCCTCGATAACCATTTCTTCTCGGCCATGGTTTTAGTGTATTGCGCGGATTTAGATTGACTTCTAATTATGACGTTAATGTACTTAGGTACAATATTATTGTGTTGACACACTTTGTTAAATCTTATGTTTTGAATGATTCTGTGCAGTCTCAATTTATTATTCTTGTATTTGTAGGCTAGATTAGCTTGACTTGCTGTATATTCCATTTTTATTATGTATGTAGCCCAAAAACTGGAGCTACACTGGGCTACAATATTTATAAATATTGAGGGCGTTGAACCGGTTCATCTTCTGGAAATCCAAGCATTTGGCGAATGTTACGTTTCAGTCCTCTTGAAAGCGTCGGAATAGTGCTTCGTTGTTGTATGTGAGGTAAGCATAGGGCTCTAATCTATTCTTTCAAATAGGCACGTCTTTGCATCTGTAAGTCTCCTTTTGAATATTTGTATATTATAAAGGAGTTAAGACCAGTAATGTTCAAGATTGTGAAAAACAATGTAAGTGGCCAACGATTGCTTGTGCGAGAAACAGAGTATCACTCTTTGTACTTATCAACTACAACTTGGTTGAGTTGTAGAAGGTTGAGTTGTTGTTGGTTTTGAAGCATTTCCAGATTCTGGGCCTATTTCGTCACTGTCATGGTTGATATTAATGTCACCACTTTGTTTTTCTTAGGTGTATAAGCCACTAATTTGAGGTTTTCTCAGAAAGCAAAGACACTCAAGTTTACAGGTAAACCTCTGGCGACATTACTGGGGGAATTTCTTTTTTGTTTCTTTTTATAGTTCCCACTAGTGTTAGGTTGTGGTTGGTCAGTAGAGTCTCCGCAAGAGGAATGGACGTACACCAAACGTCTGTTGTTATGGATCTACCGGTTCCACTAATTGGTTGAACTATCCTTTGTACAACTTCAAGTCCAGAGTTGAAAACTTTGTAAGGTCCTTCGGGCTGTTTCCCAGCATAAACCTCCATGTTGGAGGGTATAAAATGTTTTAGCAGAAGCCAAAGAGTATACTTTCATTCCGTATTTAGATGGCTTGTTTCTAATATACTGCCTGAAGGGGCATCACCCTCTAAAGGCCTCTAACATCTCATCCACTGTAATGTACTCACTCACTACAAAGCTGGTCTTGCATTTTTCCACTATTCGATCAAAAACCTGTCAGATTGGAACTAGTTTGTCCAGTATTTTTCATTGTTTTCTTGTTATGGAGTCATCAAACCTTATGTTCCTGATTAAAAATTTAAATCTCTTCAAGTTCATATTATTTCTAAAAATATCTACGCCAAGGCTATCGGTCGCCCATAAATCTTCAAGATTCAAATGTGAGGCTCTAAGAACAGCAGCCATAAAAAGGAGTCCAATAAATGATTCTATCTCACTTTTAGATGTGTCTCGGACATCATGTTCTCTTGTAATTCCTGGTCGCACTTTTTCGATTCGTTGGTTTGTGAATCGAATGACATCTTCTAAAATGTCATCAGTAAATAGCATTTTCCAAGCTTCCAATGGTGAATTTGGTTTATTTTGTGGTCTCACCCCAGGAAGACGACGGACAATATTACGAGCTGGTGTTCTAGTATATATATTGCTTTGGGGACAATGTACATCCCATGTTGTTATTTGGGTTTTACCAATGTACTGGGGTCCACGGACTACTTCTTCCTCCTCTCCGGCAGATTCTTCTGAACATGAAACTTCTTCTTGTACTTCAATTTCATCCTCCTGGTCGTCATCTGAAGCTAATTCATCTATTGGTTCAGGCGCAGGCTCATCAACAAAGAGGTTGCGCCTAACAACACCCGGGTTTATTTTTCTTTCCTCTTCTCTGGCATCTTCCTTCTCAACACTCTCTAATAGTCTTAAAATATCTTCTTCACTTCTTATAGCCATTATATATACAAGTCTGATTCACTAGTCTATATACAACATTTGTTAAAAAGTCTAGTTACTAAAAAAATCACTAAAAAAAAAAGAAAAAAGAAACTTATAAAAGTGTAAAAGATGTCACTCAGAGATAGCGCGCACAGTTTAAAAGACCGGTTTTATGTCACGTCGAGAGGCACGTCAGAACGTTTAGACCAAATCTGCAACAATTTTCATCTAAGACTGAACTGAAAAGAGGAGGGGTGAGTTCGGATTAAGTAGCGTGTAGAGGACGAGTCTTTTAATTATTTCGTATAAACCCAGTCAAAAAGATTGTGACGTGCCCTCTTCAGGGTTAAAATAGTTTGAAAGTTCATAACATGAATGTTTACTTTATACATTACCCCAAACCACCAATAAATTTAATAAATGAAAGTAGTCTTGCTAACCAAAAATAGTTTACTACATAATTCTTACGGAATTATACAGTTTCCTCTCTTTGCGCTGCCCCTAAAAAAAAAGTGACCGTTTTATTATTTTTATTAAATTATAGATGATTGAGAATGAGTGGCAAAAATTTGACTTAAAAAGCTTCATAAACAAATAATACACTTACACATATAGAAAATCAATCTCAATAGTAAAACAGTAATTGCATATAATCCTAGTAGTAAAAAATGTTACCGTCGCCAATGACTACATAAATACTATAAGACACGACATGGCCATGTTAAATATTCTACGCTTATTCTTGAGTTGACCAATACTCGCTAGGGTGTGGAGCTGTCGCTCTGCTAGAAGTTGATGTGACTGGCGCTAGGTGGCTCTACGGTCAAACAATGTTTCAGTAGCGCACTGATGCCACATATGGGACCAGAGATGCGATGGAAGGTCGAGAATCGCTTATCTCAGCGCACGAACTGACAACACTGACTATGCTGTGTCAACAGTTGTACAGTCTCAACCAAGTGGGATGCGTACAGTCAAGCACCTGCTGCTAGCGCTTTCTGATAGCTGTGTGTCAAACTTGTGACGAACAGCACCCGTAAAGCGTAGACTATTTCCCTATCCTATGTCGTGTCTTATAGTATTTATGTAGTCATTGCCGTCGCGGGACGGTAGAGAGAAGTGAAAACTTTAACTGTCAATTTAAAAAAATAATAATAATATTTTAAACTTTCAATAAATGTAATACAATTATTTATTATATTTTGCATTGATTATTAGTGTGACTTGATTAGATTTTTAGTTTTAATATATATGGGTATGTGAGAAAGTTTGTGCGATATTTTTGCATTGATTTTAGTTTAACTATGTATGTGATTTGAGAAAGTTAGTGCAATAATTTTTCGTAGATTTTTAGTTTTAATACGTATGGGTATGTGAGAAAGTTAGTGCAATATTTTTCGTAGATTTTTGTTTTAATATATATGGGTATGTGAGAAAGTTTGTGCAATATTTTTCGTAGATATATGAGTTTATATATACGCTGTGCGCGCTTATCCGTTGTCTATATATATTAAAGTTGCATTACGGTATGGTGCATGACGCGATTTCTATTGAAAAAGTCCATCCCAAAAAAATACCCACCGCGCCAATAGAAGTTTTCACTTCAAAAACTGGTTTAAAAAGAAACAAGAAAATATCTTTCAAATTTTATACATGGCCAAAACAATATGTTCACCCATCTGACCATTAATTTTTCTCAAAAGTAGTCACTGGTTAAGATATAATTTATAAAAGGGGAAATGGAGGGATGTAGACAATGCCACAAGGTCCCAAACAACCTTAACCCAAATTGGACAAAACACCAAACCGAAAACATCCATGTATATGTGTGCAATGCTTATAGATCATTTATTTAATGTCATATTCTTTTACCAACAAAGAAAATATAGCAAAGGAAAGCATTTTGTTATGGAATCTAAAACCATCACAGAAAACTCGATACCATAAAGCTATCACATGAAATGATGTTTTTAATAAATAAATCGTAAATGATAAATAAATGAAAATCACTATGATAGGTAAAAATTCGAAGGTGTTATCTGTGGTGAGAATTCTGTGATTGATTAAAATACCGTTTATCCTTGTTGCTTGGTTATAGTGGTTTCCTGTCATTTAGTTTTACATTAAAAACTTCTTGAGCAAAAAATAATAAAATAATTTCATTCAGTTTAATACAAACAAGATTTGTCAAAATTCACCATAATCTAATTATCACACTAAACTACATAAACGGAAGCCCATAAGATAGATCAAATAATTTACCTGTATAGTTATATCTTCCAAAGAAGGGTCTATACTTGTAGCTAATTTGATTGCTTCTTCTTGCCTTGAAGGGTCCGTTAAATACATCATCCGTGCACCTGTAATTATCATTTTGCAATTTAACTTAGGTCATTACATTTAAACTATTATTTACACATAAAATTTGGTATATAATTATTACAAATATATTACTTGTACAACCATTAAACAAGAATAAGACTCATTAAATGTACTCCCATTATGATTCTAGAACCCTAATTAAGTGTCTGAATTATAGATCCAAATTCACTAACCAGACAAGTAGGTGTGTTTATGAAATAAATTATTATTTTCCCTAGAATATCATGATTTGAGTTAAAAAAGAGTTGTTAAGGGAAAAAATTAAGACTTGTTAATTATTGTCTTTTCCATAATATCAAACATTTATAATTTATTTTAAAAATAGTAAATTTAACGAAAAATATTTTGAGTTATTGTATTTTTCTTTTGTTTCCTTCATTTGTTAAAGTAAACATTTTTTTTTGAAATTTGTAAACAATCTTGAATCCAGAAAAATGGCACAAACTTTAGTTTTGCTAATGTTTTTCATGGCAAATCATCACTGCTGTATTTTCATGTATATCACAATACCCAGGTACCCGGCAGAATGTCACCCCCCACATAAATTCCGTATAAGATTGATTTACAAAAAAAAACTGTTATAATAAATCTTAATTGTATTCAATGATTTCTCCAACATCCACACAAATTTTGATTAATTTCTGTAATTAACTTTTTTTAATTAGAGCTTAGGACTCATAAATCCGTCATTTTGTTAAGTACTAACCACATTGGAGAATTGTTTTAGGATATGAAATTATCAAGCACATTTTCTTAAAAAATATTTTGTCTTGTTATTTATTAATTTAAAAAAAAAAAACATTTTCCTACTAACTAAAAAATTCACATATTATTACATAAAAAAATCATATTCGAAAGCCATAAAACAAAAAGTTTATTGTATTTATGTGAAAAAACAAGTCTATCTTCAAATTTCAAACATGCTTAAATTCTAACTTTGGAAAGATTAAGAGTTTACTTTTGAATTTGAAAAAACTTTATTTTAGTCTAATATGTACTATCTCTCTTTATACACACTATTTATCATTTAAGAAACATATACTTCACAACATATTTTTTGTTACTTTTCTTTCTCCTAGCGATAATATCTTAGTTCCCACTCTCTCTAATCTCTACGAGTAAGTTCTGGCTTAACTAGTCCTGATTGAAAAAGGAAATTTCTACCCTGACTGAAAATAATGATAATAATTTCTTCTTTGACCGAAACTTTTATGACCTTATTCTGTTTTGACAAACAACTGTTTTTTTCAACCAGATCTTCAATGACCGAAAATATATCATAGCTTTCTTCTCTAACCGAAAAATTTCTGTGACATGTTTTTGGTCAGAGAATATTCTAAAAGTGTTCTTTGGCCGAATCTTCCAAGGCCAAAATATTAATATTCAGTTAGAGAAGGCTCTGAGCTTCTTCTCTGATCGAAAGATTTCTATGACATTTCTAAGAATTTGGTTACAAAAAATTGCAACCATATTTGAACAGTTAAGCAGAACAATGTTACATTTTAAATAATTTAAAATCTGAGAATTAGAACAAAACAAAGTCCTAACTCTTGACATTATTCTGGTTTTAAAGTGTAACGGGAGTCTAAATTATCCACAGACTGTAGAGCAATAAATTACCTACAGTGCAGATTAAATTTTAGTCTGCTCTAATAAGATCATCTACACAGTGCTGCAATCTAGTTGACATTTCCCCACGGCAATGTCAAACCGTCGGTCACGCCACTTCTTCTCGTGAACCTTGAGTTATTACTTCGTACAGAGTTCAATAACTAGGTCATGTAAAAACTTCTGTACAATTGCATGATGTGAAACGTAAAAATGTTTTACTTTTAATTTCTTTCGGCTTGTCATCAAAATTTAAAATTGTAAACTTGAATTTAAGATAAGTATCAAATGTAAATTTGTTAAGTGCATAATGTGCAGTTTCATCAAATATTCACGAATGACGTTCCTTCATGTTAAAACCTTGTAAGCCTTTGTCGACCAACTCCAGGTAACAAGTTTAAATTAACCATATTAAAATTATATGTATATCTAATAATTTTAATTGCAGCTATGTATTGTTTAGAAGTAATTCAATCATAATTAAATTTTTGAATTATCAGTAATTTCTTTTGAAAAACATAATTTCTTATAAAAGTAAAGTAACCATTCTTCATTTTAAAATTAGCTTAAAATCAAATTATAATCTTTAAGATAATCATAAAATCAAAGTATTAATTAATCAATCTTTCATTTTTAATTAAAATCTTTTATTTTTTTTATTACTTGCAATTTGTACCAGTTTAGATTTCAGACAAAACCGAGCTATCTTTGTTTCTTTATTTATGAAAACTCATTTTCTAATTTCTTTATGAAGACATTTTTGTAATTTGTGAAAATATATTTTAATTACTTTGAAACTAACTTCATTACATGGAAATATCTTGTTAAAGAACCTGTCTAAGATTGCTTAAACCTTCTTTAACAAGTCACTTTTTTTGTGCAGCAAAAAGCTGGTTCAAGGTTGAGAGAACAAAATAACTTTAACTTAAAGCTGTATTCAAGTTTAATCAGATCTCAGGACCTCATAACTCGCAAGAGTTCAATTTAAGAACAATCTTTTGAAAGTGTGCCTTATTAAGGTACAAAATGAACTTAAGCTGTGTCTGTTAAAAAACTTTAAAAAAAAAAATGAAGTGAACTAACTTTGGTGATTATTTCTTTGTAAAACAAAATATGTACAAAACTCTAAATTAATACATGGATGGGACAGCATGCACCTTTTCGGCTTAACGACCCCAAAGGGGTTATTTTTCTAAATTAGAAATTGACGTCAATAAAAATTTATTTTCTTTTTTTTTAAAAACATGATCTAAACAAATATAATTTTTAAAACATACATGTTCAAAACTAATCTCTTTGTTTTCAGTTGGCCAACTTAGTAATTGAAATTTTGTTAGATTTAATATACCTTTTGAACTCAAATTTCTTTTCAATAATATTTTACAGGAAATGTTTCTTCTCTTTAAAATTTTAACAGTAACTATTTGTATGGGGACAATTTAAATTAAATATAAATTTGTTAAGGGCATATAACTATATAAAATTTAATCTTTTGTTAATTTCAAAACTTGTTTGTTAGAAAAAATTATATAAGTGAATTGTTAACTTATATTTACAGTTTTGGTGTAAATGGTTAATTTATCTTTACGTAAATAAATTGCAGGTCTGTTCAGAAATTTTTTCGTTTCTTTCAAACATGTTACCAACCGGGTTCCAATAATTTTATAAAACAAAAATCCTTGGTAACAAAAGTTATTTGATAATGATGGATGTTCATATCATTGATATGGTTTAATTGGACATTTGACATCATTTGTGTATATAAAAACTAATACACGACGTTTCGAGAGTATAAATAATTTCTTAATATAAAGTGTTAAACATAGAGTATAAAAGTGAAAAACACCCATATAGCCTAGGATCCTAGGGTCATGTTAAGAACTATCTATATTAAAGAACTCTGGCTTAAAATTAGGCCTAAGCAGTCAAAACTAAGATTAAACACAAACATGATCACATAAAACCACCACACAGGCTGATACTACATAAGGAATGATTTCTATTTAATCTTAGTTTTGACTGCTCTCAGGACTAATGTTAGACATGAGTTATTTTCCATAGGCAACATAGATTTAGTTTTAGTTCCCAAGATGACCATAGGCTATATAAGTGTTTTTCACTTTTTGTTTTTTGCCCCTTATAATGAGAGTTGATTTATTTATACTCCATAAAAATTTGTAAGAAAAAAAAAATTCTAGATATAAAATCAAAAGTTCAAAAATAACAATTAAAATCCATTATGTATAGTTTTAAACTTTTTCCTAGCTAGTGGTCACATTGGACATAAGGTCAAACAAACTCTATTATAACTTATATTTATGAGTGTTGGGATTTCCACTGAGTACTAAATTATGTATCCAACTACTAAAGAGGTATCTTCATCTTCAAACAAAATTAACAACATAATGATCAACCAGTACTCACATCTGAGTAGTGAACACTCAGTATAAGTCCTACAAAGTTTAGTCATAATAAAATACACACAGACAGCAAAAATTCCCTTGATAATATTTACAAAAGGACTAACAGTAACTCAAAGTAAAATTTTACTTTTAATTTTACAAGTGACATAGGCACCAACAATTTATTTCATCCAGAAAAAAGAATCTGTCTGAGGTCTGCAGTTTCTGATGACCAAATTGAGTTGTTCAAATCATCGTTACACTCATGAATAGAACTTTCTTCGGTAGATTCACCACTATCTTCAGAGTATGTTCTTTTATTATCACTAATTTCAACAATATCATCCAATTTTTAATTACATTTCACTTCCACAAATAATGGGGGAAAACTGACACTATTGCAAATTAACAATACGGCAGGAGCGGCAAAAGAACAATGAAAATAGATCCACAATTCTCACAATGTTAGAAATACTACCCATAAAAGCTGGCTTCATAGTGAAGAAATGAAATGAGTACTGCATAACATGTGAAGCAATCTACTACCATTACTCCTGACAAAACATCCATTATTCCATTCCCCAGAAGGAGGATGTTCACACTTCGGCCTTTGATGATAAGTGGTGTAGAAATTATTCCTTCTAAGGAAACAAAATGGCTGTAGTTCTGGATCAAAGACATACCTTGAATCAACACATTTATAAAACCATTCAAATAGTGAGCATGGCTATGTGGGCATGTAGATGCCTTTATGGTAAAATTTGGGGACTTAAGCCACAGATGGCCTAGTTATATCTGGTTATAATTAGACCCATAGTCTCCTATGCTTTGAAAATATGGTGGCCAAAAACAGGAAAAAATCAACGACAATAAAGCTACAAAAGCTTCAAAGGCTTGCCTAGGAATACAGGTCCAATAGGTACCTGTCCAACTACAGCCCATGGAAATGGTGCTGGATTTGCTCCCTCTGAACCTACAAATGAAGAGGTCTGCATGCAGTGCTGCTCTCAGGCAGTGGGGGACTGATATTATAATGCCAGAACTGAAAAACCTACAAGAACAGGATACAACTCAGTTAGCCACAACAGTATCAGACAACTTTTGAAGAAAAAAAATGTCAATACCTTATCCCCAAAACGATAAGTTTGGAAAGAAGGTGGCCCAATACTAAAGGAGAAATCCCTCTAATGGCATACTGATGGGTAGAAGTAGGGATAAAAGGTCAAAACTTTAGCCTTCAAGCTGAAATATATACAATAGAGCTCTGCGCTAGAGGAGAATATGAAAAAAAGTCTCAAAGTGAAAGATATTACATCATGTCAGACAGCCATGCAGCTCTTAAAACTCTAATTTAGGAATGCTTAGAAGCGATTAATCAAATGGCAACAAACAACAAAGTTTCATTGCATGACTCTAAGGAGTACATGGATAATGAAGAGAGGGTGTAGAGGCTGACTTTGTTCGGCCTGAACCATTTTTGCAGATCCTAAGACATATCATCATAACATCAAGAAAACCTGGCAACAAGATCAAAATACAGGCTGTTTATAAAAGAACTCCTTGATTTGAAAAAATCATAATTAAAAAACGAAACCAGCATAAACTTTCGGTTTTCGAACTTGAGTTCAGTATATTGTCAAGATTTTTTGGCTAATATTCTATCGCAATTGGCACCGGTGCATGACCTTGGAGCGAGCGTGGTGGGAGGGGGAGGAAGAGCGCCGGCCAGTCACTATTCAATAGTCATGGCTACGCCACAGGAAAAAGCTCAATGTGTGATTTGGTTTATTCAATCAAGTTCAGTGATCACATTTCAGCGTAATTATAGACGTGAATATGGCGGTGTTGCACCTACTAACAAAACTATTCTCAATTGGTATAATCAGTTTCGGGAAACAGGTAGTGTCTTAAAAGGGGGAAGTCACCGGGTAGGCCTTCAGTCTCTGAACAGAATGTGGAACGAATCCGTATGTCTTGTACTCGTAGCCCTAAAAAGTCATTGGCAATACGAAGTTTGGAGTTGGGAATACCTAAGTCTACTGTGTATAAAGTGGTGCGAAAGAGGCTTAAATTACGTGCGCATAAGATTCAACTTCTGAATGAAATCAAGATCACTGACAAAGTGAAAAGAGTCAATTTCGCAGTCTTCATTTTCGACAGCATTGAAGAAAATGATAACTTCCTGGAAAATGTCAAGTTTTCTGATGAGGCGACATTTCACGTGAGTCTGTCAATCGACACAATTGTAGGATTTGGGGGGTCAGAGCCACCGCATGAATTCATAGAACATCAGCGAGACTCGCCCAAAGTCAATGTTTGGTGTGGATTGATGCATGATCGTATCGTCGGACCTTTCATCTTCGCAGAGAAAACAATTAATGGGAATATTTATTGTGATATGTTAGAACTATACGTTTTCCCACAAATAGATGATATTGAACAAGAAAAGGGACCAATTTTCTTCCAGCAAGATGGCGCGCCACCTCACTACAGCAACCATGTCGGTGATGCGTTAAACTTGCGTTTTCCTAATACAGTAGAACTCCAATTATCCGAACTCCGACTATCCGAATCGCTGATTATCCGAATCACTTTCAGAAAAAAATTTGTCCAAAAAAAGTCTAAGTGCGCTATTATTCTTCCCCCCGCGAAGCCAGTGTTTGCGCGTTCGCTCACTATTGTCCTTCCCTCCGCGAAGTCAGTGTAGGCACAACACGTGGTATGAGTCCCCACTCCAGTTCCGGCGCATTGCAGTCACGGTGCACCTGTCATTGTTTGTTTTGATTGTAGTCAGTGTGCTATTGACCTTGCTCGAGGATGCTACTCTTTCGCTACGGCTTACTTTTGTTTGTGCGTGTACAATACTGTATTGTTTTTTACCATGGCTTCGAAAAGAAAACGTGTTGTGCTATCGTTAGCAGACAAACTGAAAATTATAGAGCAACTCGATAAAGGTGTAACGGGTAAGAAGTTGTCTGAGATTTATGGTGTTGGACAAGCAACAATTTGTGACATTAAAAACAGTAAGTCAACACTTTTAAACTTTGTTTCGGTGCTTGAAAATGAAGATGGAAGTTCCTCCAGGAAAACAATGAAGACAGCAACCAACAAAAATTTGGAAGATGCCGTGTTTAAATGGTTTTTGCAGCAACGTTCTATGGGAAATCCGATTTCAGGTCCAATCCTTTGTGAAAAAGCCAAAATCTTAGCAGAAAAGCTTGGTTATTCATCTTTTAAGGCTAGTAACGGCTGGCTAAGGAACTTTAAATTCAGGCATGGTGTACGCGAGTTAGATTTGGCTGGTGAGAAGCTTTCAGCAGACTCTGCAGCTGCTGAAAATTTTATTGAAAAATTTAAAACTGCAGCAGAATCCTATGATCCGGAGTTTGTTTATAATGCCGATGAAACTGGCCTTGTTTGGAAAGCATTACCAAAAACCACTTTGGCTTCTAAAAGGGAATCTAGTGCCCCTGGACATAAGGTCAGTAAAGAACGTGTTACAGTGCTTAACTGTGCCAACTCCACTGGAAATCATAAACTACCACTTCTTTTGATAGGAAAATCAAAAAATCCAAGAGCATTTAAAAACGTAAAAAAACTTCCACTCTTCTACAAAAGTCAACCCAAGGCCTGGATGACTGCAGCTTTGTTTACCGAATGGTATGATGAAGTGTTTATTCCTGAAGTGAAAAAGCACCAAAAATCGGTGGGAAAAGAAGGCAGTAAGGTGCTTTTAATTGTTGATAACGCACCCACTCATCCTACAGCAGAACTGTTGGAAAGAGAGAATGGGCAGTTTAAAACGACGTTTTTGCCTCCCAATGTTACAAGTTTGCTGCAACCCATGGACCAGTCTGTTATTGAAACAATGAAGCGCCATTACAGAAGGCAACTGCTGAGAAAACTGCTGATCGAAGGTGCTGAAGATGAAGAATTGGTTTTGGCAAATCATAGCAAAATAAATTTAAAGGACTGCTGTTACATGGTAGCGGAAGCTTGGAGTTTGGTTACGGCAGTGACGGTAAGACGTGCGTGGAATAAACTGAAAGGCCTACCGTCTGAGAAGAACAAAAAAAAAGAATCTGAAGAAAATGAGAAACAAGAAAATGGAGAGGATCAAGATGATGAAGATGCGTTGCCACTAGAGGAAATAAGAAAAATGATTGTAAAAATTCCTGGTTGTACAGAAGTAAGTGCTGAAGATGTAGGAGAGTGGATGGCTTGTGACACGTCTGACCCTGGTTTTCAAATTCTCAATGACGATGAAATTGTTGAAAGTGTGAGAGAAGATGTTGAAGTGGAAGTGGAAGAAGAACTTTCTGCTGATGTTGAAGTAGACGCTGGACCATCAGCTAGTGAAGCATTTGCCGGCCTCGAGACTGCTTTGAACTGGATAGAGCGTCAGCCCGAGTGTGACCACTTGCAACTGCTCACCGTCAAGCGAATGCGTGACCTGGCTGCCCGAAAACGGATGAAGAACGCAAAACAGCTTACATTGACGGAGATGTTTGAAAAACAATGATTTTTATTTCTAAACTTGTACATAAGTACATTTTATTTATATTTAAAACATGTGAAAATATCATGTTTCTTTCATTTAATTCAATAAAAAAATAGTGCAATATCAAAACGTAGCTTTTTTTCTCTCCAATGGCAATTTTTTTAAAAAAACTCCGATTATCCGAATATTTGATTATCCGAATGGGTCCCGGTCCCCATTAATTCGGATAATTGGAGTTCTACTGTAGGTGGATTGGTAGATGTGGGCCACTTGCATGGCCACCAAGGAGCCCAGATCTGACTCCACTAGATTTTTTCCTTTGGGGACATGTAAAAAACATTGTGTATTCCGAGAAGATCCGTGACATTGCTCATCTGAGGGAGAGGATTGTTGAAGCTGTAGCATCCGTCACCCCTGAGAAGCTGCTGAATACCTGGAAAGAAACTGAATATCGTTTAGACGTGGCCAGGGCAACAAATGGTGCTCATATAGAACTTTATTAGGTATGAAATAAAAACTTGAGAACATTCTCTTTAATAATATATAGGTTTAATAACTATTAATTTAACTTTACTGTGTACTAATAAAACTTTAAATTAAGGAGTTCTTTTATAAACACCCTGTATAAAGTATTGGACCACATACCCTAGTCGAAAACAAGCCAAAAAATGTATAGCCTACTCTAGGACAAAAAGGCTATAAAATTAATGGAACTTAGTAGAAGATACTTATGCTGATTATTAGCCTACTTTCCGGACACTGCCCAGTGAATTACCATATAAAACACATGGGGAAGGCTGGAGTGGACACATGCCGCTTCTCCCTGACACATAGAGAAACAGCTGAACTCTGGTTGTGTGAGTGCGAATCTCTAACCTACAAAAGGCTACTTTACATCAACATTCCATTCTATTGCAGAGGTAAGTCATGCCCCCTCAGAACCATATTTTATAGGAAGCTTAAAAATTTAGTTGGGTAGTCACAAAAAATCTATCTGGGCCGCAGTGACAGGAGGCTAAGTAGCCTTGAACCCCTTAACAACTAACTAACTAGCACTGCTGCTACTACTTGCCAACATATAACATTATGGAATTAAATTTGGAAGAATCTAAGGAATTTTGTTTTATTCTTTAAATTGAATTCCTTTAAGAAAAAAAAGAAGCAAATTGACATTGCGGAAACTACAGTTAAGTCAGTGGCAACTTATAACTTCAGGAATGGGTAAAGTAAATTCCCTTCCTCTCATAACAAAATCAGTATATCTAATAGAAAATTTTACTAAACTTATTTACTCACTTTGAAACATACATGGAAGATTGTTCGAATGAGCTTCTAGGAACTGAGTGTTTATCTGTATAGCAGTCCGGGACTGGAATATAGGAACCACTTCTTGTCGGATAACCTCAGACACAGGTTCAGATAGTTTATCTGTACGTAACCACCTATCTATAGCTATACTCAGTCTAATAATGCAACTATGTACATCAGGATTGTCTTTTTCTAATCGATATGCTCGCTTCACACATTGAAGCATTAGCAAAGGTTTTTCTGAAAATAAATCAAAGTAAAAAATCACAAAAAAACATAATTTGTAATCAGTTAAACAATACAATTATTAACACATTTTTATTTATTGATAAAACCAATAAACCAACAGAATGTTAAATATTGTCTTGGTCAATATCACAAGTGAATATTTAGTTTAAATAAACTACTTCTACAGCTAAATTAATTTCCACGTTTAGTTTAAGACAATGGATAATGTATTTCTTATAGGAATTTTGCTCCTACTAGTTTCGGTCAGAATATTTGCTTTTCTTCCATTCTGATTTAGAATACAGATAAATAAAAGATCAATTTGAAGCGAATATTAACTTTTTTAAATTTAATTCTTTTCATTTACTTTTTGGAGTTTAACCCCTTAAGTGTTTTTTTTTTTTTTTTTGGCCTAAATCAACCCAAAAATGCCTATTTTTTTTTTTTTTTATTTGATTATTTTAATGTTTGTTAACTTGGAAGTTAAAAAATAGGCATTAAAAGAAAATATAAGCAACATCAAAAGTATAAATGTCATGTTTAATATAATTTAAAAATTTTCTGCAAATACATTAAAAACACATTTACCTAACAATTAAAAAAAAAAGTAAAATGTATAAAACCATTGTTAAAAATAAAAGTACACACAATAAAGATTGTTTACAGTTTCTTACTAATGTTTAGTAATTTTTTTGGGTGTGATATATTTTAAAACATGGGGCAGCACACAGCCCAACATCACATTCGCTGCACTGGTATCGCGACTCCTTGTAAATATAATTTCACGGCGGATCCAAAGAGAACAAAAATAAAGCGGTAGTTTTATAAGTTATGCTCTAGAGAGCATGCCAACACTATCTAGCGGCAATACTAGCAACTACAACGTAATATTTCGACAGAGAACGAAATAGAATAGGGCAGGTTAAGAGCGTCGGCTTTAGTCGACAGCGGCACTTTTTATCGATATTTGTAGCGTCGGCTTAAACCGACATAAACACTTAAGGGGTTAACTACATGTCAAGAGGCATAGCTTCACTTTTTAATTTCAAATAAATAAAAAGTTTGGTATATTAGAGTTGTCTTCTTAAAGTCGAAAAATTGTTTTCAAATTTTTATTAATTTTTTTATTTATCTTAGTTTAAAAAATCATTATATATAAAACTTTTTAAAAAATTTGGATCGATCATAACAGTTTTAGAGTAAGTCACAGCACCAATATTCATACAAATTAGTACCAATTTGGACGAAAAATTAATAGTTCAACCTTAATAAAATTTTTTATACATACATAACAAAACAAATATTTTTTGAGATAATTTCAAAATTGAAATTTTGGAAAACTAAATTAAAATAAAAAGAACTGTATTTCAAATTCAAATTTAAGTTTTCATTTTCCAAACAATACCAACCATCTTGTTGTTTGTTGATGGTCAGACTGTAGTTATGCATAGCTTCTATAGTTTCATTGCGCCATAATGTTCGTACTTTATTTTATTGAAAAAGTGTGAACAGTGTTACACATCTTAAGCTATGCAATCTGCCTGACACAAGGGTTCCTCTCTCTCTCTCTCTCTCTCTCCCCCCACCATTGTATCTCTTTTCTATTGATCATACCCTTATTTATCTCTGCACAGAATTCACAGCTGATGCTTGCAAAGATTTCAATGTGACATTATTATAATGTTTGTAACTTGGTAGAATTTGTTTTTATATTAAATGAGCTACCTAAATACCATACAAATAACTTTCATTATATGTTAGTTAATAATTAGACATGTATGTTAATAATTTGGTAAAATCTAAATTATTAGCAACTGTGTTGTTTGTTAAATTGTCTAATAATAATCATATCCTTTTATTATTTATCCATTATTATAAAAAGTGGTTACTTGATGACAAAAGTAACTTTCACTTGATATACAATGTTGTAACTACTGCAGCACCAGATCTTAGAATCTATCCAAAACCTCAGGTTTGCGTTTTATTTAATACGATAAATGTGTGTTATCTACAAACGATGATAATTGTAAATATTATTCCTTTTGTAATTAAAGGTTTGAATTTATTGAATGAATCGTATAAGTGCATAGATGAAAAGGTGTGTAATTTTTAGGGTACATTGAGGAAACTAAATAAAGAATTAAATCTTTGTCTAATATTTGAAAAAAAAAATAGAAGTCAGCAATTTATTGCACATTTACTATTAAAAGAGGAGCAAGATGAGAAAAAAAAAGTTTTGAACGAAAAAATTAAGGTATAAAATAACAAAATCAAAAAGTTAGTGTCAGACAATGACACTCTTTGAAAGATAATAATTATGAATTGAAAAAAAAAAAATAATAATAAAAAATGTTATACAAAAATTGTATTTGTAAAAAAAAAGTAGTGGGAGCCATCAATTGTGATAAGTGGAAAATCAAATTTCACTTCTGTACAAACACTAATGATCAAAATGTCAATAATAGCAACATTGGCATTGATTGTTGGAAAAAAACAGCTGAGATGCTTCATTTGGACATGGAAGATCTAAAATACACAATACAGAATTTAAAAATAAATTTGAATCGCCCCAAAAAACTATGAACAAGTAGATCTGAATCCACATGAATTGAAGAAAAGCCCAGAGTGTGATTGGCAACAAATATCTAGTAAAAATAAAACAAACAAAATATAATTTTTTAGTAAGGGTAATATTATTTCAGTAATTGTTTTCAATCGTTAGCAGATAATGAAAATCATAATATGTGTGAAGAGGGACATAGTAAATATGAATATTTTTCCTCCAACAAACGGGGGAAAAATACTGTCATGGTAGACACTGTGCAACATATTTAAAGGAGAAAATCAATAATAGTAGTGTCATCAACCCAGGTGCAAAATCACTCCACATTCTTGAAAATGCACAACATAAGTTTTCAAAATTCAATAAAGATGACTGGGTAGCATTGTGGACTGGAGCAAGTGATGTTGCTTATAATGAGGAATCATCTTGTTTAAAACATATCCATGAAACAACTGAAGGATTAATAAAACAAATGTTATTGTACTGCAACACAGATAGAACTGAATGTCATCCTGCTAACAGTGTATATTGAGGAAACTCTGTTCAAAGCATCTAAAGAATGCTTCCCTACACCATCTACATCCGTTTCTACCTCAGACTCCCACCAGTAACCCGATTCCTTCTTGGCTGTGGAAACCTCCAGTTGTAAACACCAACCTAGGAAAAGTGGGAAAACAGGACCACTCTTCTCTCCTGAAGCAGACTGCACTTCAAACAGTCAGCAAAAGTACAGGGACTTTATTCATATATATACTGATGGATCACTAAACGCTGACAACAGGTTCTCAGGATTGGGTATTTACATATCAGACTGGAATATTGGGTACTATACATCCTCCACACCCACATCAAGCATGGAAGCTGAGCTCCTGGCTATCACCTAGCCCTTCAGTATTGTAGAGAACTTGATACGAAAAACATATGCATCCTGAGGGACACTAAATCCGCTAAAGAGGCAGTAGCACGATACAAACCAGCCGCAAACTTTGTACAGATGCAAGAAATTCAAAAAATACTGCACAGCCTATCCAAACAAATTGTCATTCAATGGATTCCAGGCCACAGTGGCATAATGGGAAATGAAAGATATGACAAAATTGTAAAAGATGGAGCCTAAACCACCTGAAACAATGACCGTAAACACTTACTCCAAACAGATTAAGATGACATATAGAAGTGAATGGATAGACAGCAAGATAAATCGTCCAAAGCAAAGGAAATTCTATAAACTGCAGCCAGATCCGAACGACCTAGACCTGTATGACAGCCTCCCCAGGAAACTACAAAACTTTGCTGCTCAAGGTTTGAATCTCCAATGTGTGAGAAGTGTTCACAAGACATATTACTGGATTGTACAGAGCCGAACACACATCACTTGAAGCTCAAGAAACTTCTATAAGAAAACCATTAACAGCCAGCCTATATTTCATCAATCTTAAAGAACAAGTTTCTGTTAGTGGCGGCTGCAGGATTGTACGACATGAATCGTGTTGTCGAAGCCCTGTGACTCTGAATGCACATACCTTTAATAAGTAAATATTGTACTAGGAATTCCTACAAGATACAATCAATATCAGCATTTTGTATAAATAAAGTAATTAAAATAAACAGAAAGATTTTTAAAATAGTGTCTTCTATGAAATAGTTGTTTTTTTTTATGGATACTGATCTTATTCATGGTTGTTTTACGAGGCATCGTATGCATTTCAATCACAAAGGGAAGGACAATATTGTGACTAAGATATTCTTATCCCTTTAAAGTCTGTTACACAAAATAGATCACAGTGGAAGGACAACTTGAATGAGAAAATTTGTTTTTAGAATCATTTCACAAGACTCAGAATCTGAGCTAAATATTTTCCATAGTAAAGTAAATGGTAGGCTATAGTTAGAGGGGAAAAAAATTAACTTGATTTGTTTCTAGACAATTAAACTTGTAACCTACCATTTTGTATATTACTGAACACTGGATGAAAAAAGAAAATTTATTTCTATTAAATAATGTAAATAATTATAAATTAGCTGCATACATAAAACCAGAGGAGGATGTGCTATCTCGGTTTGTGTCCAGATAAAATTCAAGCTGAGACCAGATGTTATAGGTTTTACTGTTGAGGGACTTTTTGAGAGTTGCGGGATAAAACTGTCTGCAGTTGTTTGTGTAAATATAATTGCTATACAAGGTGAATCAGACTATCCGTGTGCAATGTATAGTGACTGAACCAAATGAGCTACAGCCTTCGTTTTAACTTACCTACAACTTTTTGGTAGTTTAAAAGACGAACCCTGAATAGAGGATGAAAATGATATGCATTATATTGTTGAAAATTTTGTTCTTCCGGAGGGGGAGTCTGAATTCTTTTGGGGTAAAGATGACAGTATTTGCTACGAGAGATAAGAAAACAAACAAGGACGAACGCCCCAACACAACATTTTGAGAGGACCACTTCCTGGCCCGACAAGAAGGGCTAGAAATTGTTTTGAAAATAAATAAACAAGTAGTGTTTTTCGTCGAAAACATTCCCCCCCCTCCATTTCCTTATACATATAATATAAATCTGTATAATATAATTATTATATTATACAGATTATTTACAAAATGGTACAAATTAAAAAAATTTCAAGCACTGTTATGCCAAATTTTAATTCATACTATTTTGACCTAAATTGAAATAAATCTTGAGACTCGAGTAAAAATAATAATTTAAATGAAGAAGAAAATGTCCGGTCTGAGAGACCGGATGATACTGTTAGTGAATGAAAATTCATGATACGATTAAAGTGTTAAGAGAGTAACTGATAGGGCTACAACCATGATGGTATATTATGCCTATATTTATTCCCTGCTTTCCTAAAGGATTATATTCTGGGGATATTCCATTGATAATAAAAAGGTATTCCAAATAAAAAAATGTTAGCTTATTTTAAATTTAAAACTCTATGGTTCGTGTAAACCAAATTTTAAAAGACATGGTGTCCTGTATGTATATATTAAATATATTGTGTTTTGTTAATACAAATTATTCTAGGTTCCAAAAATATCAAAGTGAACATTGATACTTGACAAGGGGTAAACATTTAGTCAATTACCCTATTCATATGACAGCAATGTTTGAGAAAGAAACACATTATAGGTGTATTGAAATGTTTAATAAAGTTCCAAGTAATTTGAGCCAGATTGAAAACCCAAACAAATTTAAGAAGACATTAGTTAGATTTCTTTTGGAAAATTGTTTTTATTCAGTTGAAGAATTTATATGCTGAATTAGTCAAATAACCTGCGACAGATCGGAATTGTGTTGCTATTTAAATTTTAGTATGTCATTTTCAATTTGTATTTATGTTTGAGATGTGTTATAATATTTGTGTTAGTGTTTTATTATGTTGCTAGTATTGTAGCCCAGCCAAGGAGTCCACCAAATAACAACTATAATAAGAATAAATTAGGATGTAATGGAAAGGGATTTTAAATAATAAAATATGAATTGGAATTTGCGATTTTGTTGAGCAGTGTAATATAACGTAGAAGGGGGGGAGACGAGGAGTGGAGGGCTTGAACTAGCAAGCCGAGCGGGAATCTGTTCCGAGAGCCGCGAGAAGGAAGACCGCTACGGGACGAGGTCAGTCCATTTTCGGCCATGTGCTAGCTAAATTAAACGGTATGTTTTTCGGCCACTATTAAGGCTTTATCTAGCCGTTTGCCGTTATGTCTTTTTTAATAAATAATAATAATTCTGTAATCTAATTCGGCGTAAAATAAAAGATAACACTTAATTTCACTTGCGTTGCGTGCGTTCATTAGCGTCCTAACCCGACTCCTTGGCCCATCCTGACAAGATAGCTGGCTAAAGTGTATGCGGTCTCCAGCCAGCCGGAGCTTCCAGCTGGTCAAAAGAAGTGGAGACGGTCACAGTATTTAGTTCTTGTTTTGATTAACATCAATTTTGTAAGTATTTAATCATCTGGCATTGGATTTTTTATCCTGTATATACTGTTTGTGGAAAAATTAATATATAAAAGAATGGCAACTCAATAACAAGATAAGAATTTTCTTGAACCAACATGCAGGAATAGGATAGAGATGAATATGGATCAGTTGAGTTCTGTCTGTTGGTCAGCTACCATTTCTCCTCGATCAAATTATGAGTATTTTGTTGTATATAAAATGGTCAGGAACGTCTGTCTAATTATAAGAACATTTTAGGTTTAGGAATTTAAATATGGCCCATCTAACAACTCTGTTAGTTCTAATCATAGAAAACTTATCTGACAACAATGTTCAGCCAAACTCATTATATTGTTAATGTCAACTCCGGCAAAAAGGTTCTGGAATATTCCAAATCCAAATGATGTCATCATTGATAGAAAAATTAAAATTCCACGCCTTGAAGAGAGCAAAAGACACTTCTCGAGAAAACTCTAACCTATGTGTTTGTTCTGTCTGAGTTAAGGCAGATTATCGCTTGGTTGGGAGATGATTATTTTGAAATATTACGATAATAACAAAAGTTATTTGACCACTGTTTTATTAAACAGGAGTTAATGCAAATACGACTTATTAGGCCAAAGCAAGTTTAGGCACTTATTTATATTAATAATTTTTTTTTAAATGGCGTCCATGAAAATTTTCACTTTTTGACTGAAAACTACCGAAATGACATTTTTTGTGAATATATTTAGAGAAAAAAAATTTGTTACATTTTCAAAAAAAAATTTACGAGAAAAGGGATTTTGTTAGGCTTATTTTCAAAAATTCACCATAAATAGTAATATTTATGGAAAACAACTTCTATATGTCATTATATTCACAAAGGTGCATAGAAATTAGCTGTGTAGTGAAAAAAAATGTTAGTTGTTAAAAATTTGGAGTTATTATGTCAAATAGCAAAAAATCGGAAAGTAACGGAGGCAAGAATTTCACAGAAATGGTAATGTACACCATTCTGAAGTATTACTAGAGATTTGTAATATATTTGTGGATAAAAGTTGTTAAAAAGAAAAATCAATTTATAAAATTTTCATTAGACATGGTTCATTTTTACGTAAAAAGTGAATATTTGGTAACTACAGTAGAATCCCTCTTAACCGGTCTAGTCGGGACTGACACCCGGGCCGGTTACCCTTTTGGCCGGTTAATCCGAGGTTCCCGTGAAAAATCAGTTTTCGTTCAATGAAACCTCATTTAATCAGGTAGCACAAAGAATTATGCAATTAAGATGTTATTGCAGCTCATTTTATTGTACATAAATGTATCGTATATATTATGTTATGTATATTATACATCAAACATGAAAAAATTAAACACTACAAAGCTTTTTTACAGATTCCCCTCTGTCAAGTCTTTTGACACATTTAACCGCGTCTCAAACGAAACCAACACACGCTTCCGAAAACTGAAAAGAAATGTTATATTTTCCATAATGTATATTAAAATGATTCGTGGCAAAAAAGCGGCCCATCAAACGTTTTTGCCTTTGTATGTCTGCTATACCGACGGGTGCCAATGCTGCAGTGTTTTTATGCCGCCGACAATAGGATACCATTATCGACAAAATTGTTTGACTCGCCGCTGCTTTGGTGTCACAGTGTTTTTATGCCGCCTACAATGGGATACCGCTATCAACAAAGTCGTTTGATATCACCGCCTCTTTAGTGTTTCAATTACAATTTATTTTCGGAAACTCTCATCCAACCAGTACACTACGATATAGGCCGGTTATTCCGAGGCCGGTTAATAGAGGTTCTACTGTATTTTCAAAAATTCACCAAAAATATAATTATTATTCAAAACCCAAGTTTTTATTACCTATGTTCTCACAAAGATACATAGATTTTTATGTGTGTAACGCAAAAAATTTTAGATGAAAACATTTCAAGTTATTATGTACGAAATCAAATAAATTACCCTGTAACCGAGGCAAGAGTCCACAGAAATAGGTATATAAACCAATAAAAAAAATTTATAGATAGACCTATATAAATTTATAAACATTTTGCATACATTTTGGTAAAAACATAATCAATTTATAAAATTTTCATTAGACAAAATTATTTTTATATGTAAACAAATGGAAACTTGCTAAAATGGTCAGACCAGATATATCATAATCTATCTCTATTTATAGATGGACCTATATAAATTTATGAACATTTTGCATACATTTTGGTAAAAACATAATCAATTTATAAAATTTTCATTAGACAAAATTATTTTTACATGTAAACACATGGGAATTTGCTAAAAAAGAAGACCAGATTAAAACATAACCTCTACCTCTAGACAGCCTCAATATTTGATGTCTGAGAATAACATTCTCTCAAAACAATAAATTCTACAAACAATAATACAGATATTGTAATTTGTATATACAATTTATAATAAATAAATAAAACAATCCTTCAGAATAACAGAAATATAATCCCAAGTCACATACGCACTACTCCTTTCACATGTCATTTTAGTACACAAACATCGCTAACTTCCAAGTAAAAAACAATAACCTATAAAAAAACTCTAGGACATAGCAAATACTACCAACAGATAGAATGAAATATTCTCTACAACATACTGTAAAGATCGGTTACAAAATATCGATTGAATAATCAATATTATTCAATCGAATAATATATCTTATTTAGTTT
This sequence comes from Aphrophora alni, assembly GCA_963513935.1. NCBI lineage: Eukaryota > Metazoa > Arthropoda > Insecta > Hemiptera > Aphrophoridae > Aphrophora > Aphrophora alni. Next base: position 70,884 of record OY740774.1, read on the forward strand.
TATATCTTATTTAGTTTTATATTTTATTTATCTTTTTTATATCTTATTTAGTAAACTGCACCGAAATAAAAATGAGTTTGGTTCCGTTTGGTTACTACTTTGGTAAAATAGAAATATCTTGTGATCTATGACAGAGAGAAAGATTTGAAAAGCACAGATCGAAAGAGAAAATGTGATCTACAGAACAGTGTTATGGTCAATTTGTTTGACAGAAAAATAGATTTGTGAACATCTGAGAAAGAATTGCGTCATTTCTGTTTACAACCACACAGTTAAAATCTTTGATATTACGCATAAAAATATGCAAACTTTAGCAATTTTTGAAATATTATGTATAACGTTTTGTAGTATTTTTTTTTTTTTTTTTTTTTTTTTTTTTTTTTTTTTTTTTTTTTTGTATGATTATGCATCTACAGAACATTAGCTTTCCAACGGTATTTTATTTATTGTGATAGGACGATTCTAAGTGGGTGAAATGTTGAATTGCAAAATATGTGTTTTACGGTCGTTAGACTAAACCATGGGATGAAATGGGGTCGCTCTGCAGTTGAAAGGTTAAGAAAAAGGAACATAAGCTAACATTATGGAGTATAGGTCGCACTGACCCCTTAAAACTTAGCAATATTAGCATAATTTGTAAGAAAAGAAAATCTTTTTTCTGTTTTAGAAGCTGAAGTCACTTGTTCAAAGTTATAACAAAAATTGGTCCTAAATTCATAAGAAAGCTTACAAACATTGCACCGACTTTTATATGGAAGGGAAAAAAAAGAGGAAGGAAAAAAAAGTGTCATTTCTCAGGAGATATAAAAACTATATGTTAAAAAAAAAAGTCTTGTAAATAATTTGGAACACTAACATTAATCACACAGAGAGGCTTTTTTAACCATGACACAGTTTCACTTTAGACTGATAATCTCTGAAATTATGATTTTTGGGAAGATGAAAACCAATAGATATTGATTATGTCTTTAGGGATTAAAATCAATAAAGAAGAAGTTGCAACACTATCAATTTTGTTTTGCTATTCTGACAAATTTCCTCAAATTTGAGTAATAAAAACAGAGATAAATAGTCCTAGCAAAAACGATTGAAGCATTTATGATACAGCTTACTACAAACATCATTGTATACACCACTTTTTTTGGATCCTCTCAGAACAAAAATGTAAAACTATATATATTTAATGTCATTAGTTTCTATGTATGGTATGCGAAAAATTAAAATAGGTCTCAAAATGATTGACCTTTAAAATTGATTAAATACTGTGTCGGCATGAAGAACGGTTTTTATTTGAAAATTTTCTAACTGGAAACTCTATCTCCCTTTGTTTATTGGGGAACTGAACATGACCATGCTGAATTACAAGATACTGCTGCATAAACGGATCAACTAAATTCTATATCCGTATTTAGTCAGGCCAATAAGGTGTCAAAACTTTAGCTTAAAAGTCTGTAGTATTGGTTGAGAAGCCAGTTTACCTTTTCTAGAGAATATTTCAAATGCCATGAGATGAGTTTCTAATTTGTCAGCACAAAGTTGTTGTAAAGGTTGAAGGAATCTGATGGCTTGTTCCAACGGATCTTCTACCTAAAAAACAATAGAACTTGATTATAAATATTTGATATAGGAATTGTAATTATTATATTTCCTATTATATAGGACGATACAACTTTACAAGCATATACAAATTTACTCAGAACATATACAAATCAATTTATATAGCAAAACGGATCTAGTTTTTAATAATATAGTCAGTTTGATTCAATATGCGCACAACTGGTAATCAAACAGACATATAACCTGACATTGATTACTTGCTAAATTCAGTTCAGCATATCCTTCTGCAGTTGCAAGTGGTGATTTTATTTTTAAGATATACACTAAATTTGTATTCAATCCACACAGAGGTGTAATGCTCAATTAATCAACCAAGCTGAAAAACTTATAAAGAAAATATCCCACTTCCTGACACAACATGATGATGTAATAAACATGGTTAGGTTAACTGCAAAAATGTTGGAAATTAACTTTTTAATTAATGATGGAATTTTAATTGAGAATGATATCGAAAAAGATGAAAATAATTAGAGCATAAATGAAAAAATACCAGGATGTGATAATATTAACCAAGCTGAAATAAGTGAATGGGAAAATGGTGATGAGTCAGAACTAGATTTCAATGATCAAAACATTGTTGACATGGTAGATAGTAGCAGCCATGAAATCACTGACGAGATCTTCAATGCCTTAGAGGTAACAGTTCTTATCTTGGATTGGGTCATGAGTTTTTCGCAAGGATATTATTTATTAGATGTGTTTCAGTTTGTAGTTCAGTTCACGCCAAGACATCTAGCAGCAGAAATTTTAAAGGAAACCATAAAACAAAAGCTAGACAACAAAGCAATAAATAACAACAACAAAAAAATTATTCAAAAATGAAATAAGATGAAAGATGAAAGTCACAAAAAAGAGATAAAGGATGTAACATCAAACAGAAATTGAGAATATTATTAAAAAACCACAAAACTTATGTGATGGAAATGAATACAAATATATAAAACATGAAACCCAGTCTACCAATCATGAGGTCCCAAGTAAAAATCCATCCATCAGGCCTATAATAATCCAGAAGCACACCTGCATACAAATTGACAAAATATCTAACTAACATTATTAAAATTATGGGATTACAAAAAACAAATTAAATTTGTAGTGAAGAACTTATCCAAAGTTCCAAAAACACTAAAAGAGTACTGGAAATTTCAGAAGATACACTAATTTCATTTGATATAGAGAACTTGTATCCATCGGGAAATCCATTATCTGCTATGTTAAATAAAGTTTCCATCCAACATTTATAAGAAAAATATATTCAAAACATTTTGCGGAAGCATGATCAGTTAGAGTATACCTGATGGTAGCTCCATAATAAACAAGATCTGAGAAGAAATAAATCAAATCCACAAAAATATATAATTTACAATGGAAAAGAAGTAATCATACAATAAATTTCATATATTTAAAAATAACAAGAAATAACAAATCACTTGATTTAATTTTTTTTAGGAAAAAAGCATACAACTGTAATATAAATTAATGCTGATCCAAACCACCCAATGAAACACAAAATGGTGTCTTTTCGATACGTGATTAATAGATTATATAATTTACTTCACACAAGAAAGAACTAAGCACAATTTTTAGATAGCTGAAAACAATGAATATGAAAAGAGCGTAATAAGGAAATTAATAGGAAAATAAAACAAAACAAACAAAATGACTAACACCTCTAAAAAAAAAAAAAAAAAAAAAAAAAAAATCTGAGTTGTATTTAATTTTACTGGGAAAAGAAACAAACCAAATGTAACTTTTATGAACAACATTATAGAGAATAAATGGCATAAGAATATAGAAAAAAGTGAAACATTTGATAAAAATGGAATCTACGAAATAAAATATTTCACAACATATAGACCAAACAGGACTAATTTAAAAACAAGATTTAGAAACCTATCAAGTAAGATAAATATGAAAAGAGAAATTCAAATTACATTACTCATTTACTAAAAGAGGACCATAGTCTGTATGAAATGAGAGATTTAATGAAGTTATTACATCAGTACAACAAAGACAGATATCTAAATATATTGGGAAATTTGTAAATTTCTAAAGTTTAGTGAAATCGAGAAAATATTATTAACAAGCAAATTTATAACAAATCAGAAGTAATGTTCCAAAACCTAAAAATGTTTTAAAAAAAAAAGAAATAAGTTAGTTAATACACCAAAACAAATAACATGAGAGGTGGAGCTTGGTGGTAGACAGAGCGGTAGTTGGGGACATGACAAAAATGTATAAATAGACGAATCCTAAACTAACAATACCAGTACTAAAGTAGATCTCCAAACTGGAGTAACTCTGAAATGCATAGACAAATATAAATCATAAGACACAGCTAGGATTGAGAGAAGATTATTTTCAAACTAACATTATACGCCCTATACTAAATTTCATGATCCTATTTTAATTTCTGTAGCCATGATCATGGTTATATTCAGATAAGAACAACAATAACGGATGAACGGTCTGTCAAAAATAACTTTTTTCAGTTTCATGAGGTCATAAAAGTGAAGATCAGTTAAAACTGAGGTTGGAATTTTTGACGATTACCAAACTTACACTATTTTTCGTATACTGGGGTAAAAGTGAATTAAGATTAGATTTTAATACATTTGTTATACACAAAAATTCAACCTAATACTGTCTACTATATATCATTATAGGAAGTATCGCTATCTAAATTGAGGCACACCTTTACCAACTTTTCAGGCACTAACTCATCTTGCTGAGGAGCATCAGCCTCTGTATCAGCACCTTGCTGGCGAGACTTGTTATGTTGTTCTCTTTTTTCCTGTGCTGCAACCGCCACAGCTTTTTCCAACTCTGCCTTCCTACGAGCTTTACGCTGCTTGTTTCTTAGTTTTTTTAACTCTGATGGTGCAAGGTTCTCTGTAAAATAATTAATACTACTGATCAACTCCAAAATTACAACATCGAAAATTATTTAAAATTAAAAAATATAAGTTATGTCACGACATATTGTTTAGGTTGTAGTTTATAAGTTGATTTACGCATAAGTTTAACTGAGTAAGCATAGTTAATAAGTAGCAGAAGAATCCTTTATACTTTAGTATTAGTCAGAGGACACTCTGTACACTTCTAAATGTATATTAGATTATTAATAGTAATTAAAGGTTTTTAATAAAAGGAAAGTTTATTTTAAAAAACCTAATGTTTCCGGAAATGAAATGTAACTAGCGCAGTCGGTAGGACCACAATTCGAAGATTTTATTTTGTGGATTCTGTAAGTAAAGACTAATTTTAAAATAAGTAATAAGTAAGTACTGTGCAGTTTTTTGCTGTGTGAGTGGCGAGAAACTAATCGGGTGAACTAGTTCCCGATTGTGGTGATGTTATCAATTTGTTAAGTTTACATCCACATTAGGCAAGTCCACACTTGACTAAAAATAAGACATAGAAGAACTTTAAACCACATGAAAAATAAATTCTAAAATATGTTTTTCTCAATTAGTAGATGAAAAAATGGAGGGAATGTAAAATTACGTGAAACTTGCCCTTTAATTTTACATATATGATATAATGATTGCACTATTATAAAAACTAATTTATAATGTTTTGGATAGTGCAAAGACCTTTACACAGCTCTAAAAAAATCGTAAACTTTATTTAAAAATTAAATTAGTAGTGATTAATACAGGTTTTCTATCCATGTATAATTTATTGTACTGGCATTATGTTCATTTATTTAATAAATATTACACAGATTCTAATTCAAATTGGAGGGTAATAATGACTTTGCCAATCACGTTTGATTTGTTTAATTAGTAAACAATATAAAAGAAATAGAATACAAAAAATATAAAAAGATATTCCATTTTTTTTAGCTTGTGTCTGTGTTTTCAATCTTCTGTTATAAAAGTAATATTATTAAAAAAATATTTACACTATGTGTGTTTAAAAAAAAATACTATTTTATTTTAAACAACAATGATACTTTGGGACAATTTTCTATCCAAAATATGGATAAAACATAAACCAGGTGAGAAAAAAAAGTGTTTTTTTTTCCTTTTTTTTCCTACTTTTATTTTTATTTGCTTTGTATTTTCAATATAAACAATAACTCTTTTAAGGTTAAACATTCAACAAAATATTCAAGTATATAAAAATAAGTTGAATATTTTTTCATTTTTTTAGCGTGTTTAAAATTAAAGTATATTTATAAAAAAAAATACATGTATGTAAACTTTATATTAGAAAACAAAGTTATTTCCTGTCCAGAAGTATGTATTTTACCTTTATTTTGATGTAAAATTATTCCAAATTTTATACTCAACTATAAAAAAATTATTAACGTTTTTCAGAGTTTGAGCATCAGATACACCATATATACTGATGCTTTTTAGTTAACATGTTAATATACAAAGTAAGTAATATGTGTGGTAAACCTACTTATTCTAAATATCTTATGAAGTCATTAATGTGAAGGCCATGCTGGGGTTAGTAAAGAAAATTGTAGGCCGAGTTGTAATTATTCTCATTTGTGCATGAATATAATTTGCATGCTTGCTGTTAGCATTAGCTAATGGTTTTAATATGAGAGCACAGCCAGAAACAAATTATTAAAACACGAAATCATAGTTGCAGTTCTCAGTTAGGTATCATGACACCGTTTCAAGACTGGTTTTACAATCTTTGTTTACACTAAAGTTGGCTATCTTCAGGATAAACTATGAACAAAAGGGCTATAAAATTGAGTATTAGTCCTAGGATCCTTAACTATACAGAGGGTTCCATCATTTTGATTAAGTAATTATCTTAATAAGGACGAACATATTGTTGAGCTTTAAGTAGTATAATTTTTTAATTATCTTACTTTTTGTCATAAAAGTTTTGTTTTGTGTAATTAAGATAAACAAATAAATGTTTTCATTAAATTTGACAGTAAGTTAAGTTGTGATGGTATTGTAGTAGGGTAATAACAGAATAAAAGGAAATATTAATGTATTAGTGATCACGGGCATGACAATCCCAAATTATCCAAGCTAGGTCTACACTTCTGTGTCAGGTCTTTCTTGACCAATTCTTGCTTTCTTTTTGACTCTGATGCTATTACAATATTTGAGGGTGGCTAGAGATCTTTATTTTATGTTACTTTCTTCCTTTTTTAAAAGGCAATGATGACCGAAAGGTTTTTCATCTTTGAACAACAACAACAAAATATGTATAGAGGAATGTGAACTATAGAGTTTAGAAGAATAAGGTAACATCCAATGAAAAAAGTTTATCTTATTAACACTTATACCGAAACATGGTTTTTTAAACGTTAACCAAAACACCCGGTCTCACAGACCGGCACTTACACATTACCCTGATTCTGTGGGAAATAAAGGTTATATTACTCAAATTTCATCATTAAAAGATATTTATTCATAAAGTCAGTTGTCAGAAACATATAAAAGTAAAGAATACAAGTAATTTTATAATAAATTCATACGTGAAATTAAAAATAAAATTTTAAAATAACAATGTACACGGAAAATTTAGATTCTATTTTATAGCTAAGAATATTATATACAAATAAAAAATGGTTTATTATATAAGCTTTGTAATATCCTACATAAAAATGAAGTACGAAAATATAATCTAAAATTAACTAAATCAGTTTGACATAAAATACAAAAAGTGTACATGTGCATTTGCATAAGTTTCCGTCTTATGTACGTAATAGCTCATTTCATCAAAATATAAAAAAGTTATATAAAACAATATGTGACATTGGATTGTACAATTATCTGTAAATTATGATTAGATCTAATATAAGGTGTACAAATAGAAAATTAACACATGAAATAGAGATAAAAAGAGTTAGTTACCTATTGTTACGAGATGTTGGTACTTGTTCAGGCACATTTCTCTTTTGCACATTCATTACACAGTTTGCGGCTACATTCAAAGCATATTGCCTTTTTACAAGAAATGCACATGTAACTTGTGAATGAAGGGCATGAAGAATACGTTTTTCTTTTTTCCATCTTGTCATTTGGGACAGCTGCTTCGGGTGCTCCTTCTTCTTGTGGCTCATCCTGCAGTTCTTCCTCCAGTTCCTGTTGCTGCTGTCTCCGCTGATTTCGTTGCTGCTCAGGCTTGTGTTCTGACAAAACATTTTCTATGGTAGTCTTCAAACCTCTTTGCAGGTTCACAGTTTCTGCCAGTCTTTTCCGAAGATATGGGGAACCACCAAGTCGTGAGCAAGCAGTTTCACGAACTCGAACCTTTTCATTAGAGGCATGTCTTTGAAACTCAAGTAGGCTATGAATGAGTTTACACATCCAATATTGACTAACCTATAGAATACTGCAAGAGGCCACCGTCTGGTTTTCCTGCTGCATGTAAAAAGTGCACACTTCATATCGAGCAGATCAACCCCGCATTTATTTTTGTAATAGAAACATATTATGTCTGGTTTCTTGTTCTGTGGATTTGTTCCAACGCTGTGATGCATAGAAGAAATTAAAACAACTGCTCTGTTTTGTTTTGGCACAAAGCTAAGAAGTGTAGTTGATCCTCGAAATCCATAAAGGCTAGATGCAGTTGGTCTTTCTCTCTTAGGTAAGAACTCTTCTGGGATCAATTTTTTTGTCTTTCCTTACCGTTCCTACATATGTCAGTTTTCTCTTCGAAAGTTCATCAACAACTTCTAGAGATGTAAACCAGTTGTCTGCAGTGATATTTCGATTCGATCCTTCAGTATGTTTGCAAACTTTAACAACAGCTTGTGTAGGAATGCTCGGTTTTTTCTTCTTCTGTGGATAGCGATACACTATCACTCCCTTTGCCAGTGTATATATAGGCATTTATGAGATATGATGTTTTTGCATCCGCCAAGCAAATAACCTTGATCCCATATTTCTCTGGTTTCTTAGGCATATACACCTTGAAACTGCATCTTTCTCTAAAGGGGATCAACATTTCATGAACTGTCAACTCGGAAGACACGCAGTAGACATGTTGACAGTTTGATATGAACTTTTGAAAAAGCTCAGAGATTGGTGCAGCTTGGTCAGTTAGCTTCCGTTCATTCCTTGTGTTTGCATCGTCAAATTTTAGACAAGATATCAAAATCTCATAACGTTTTACTGACATTACAGCGGTAAATATTGGCCGGCTGCAAGAATCTTTAGTGAACATGGACGATATTTTCTCATCTTTAGATCTTAGAACTGATGAAAGAGCAAACAATCCTACAAGAGCATTCACTTCCTCAATACAGGTGTTTCTGTAATTACTTTTGCTTGTGTTATCACCTAATTTTGACCTTACGCTTTCCAGCTTTATATTAGTATTATCAATAATAATCATCATCAAAGAACAATTTCCAAACGTCGGTCCTTGAAGGGTTGTTTCCTAAGAGCCTAGCACGGCCTCTTATGCCAGGTAACCCGGTTCGAATAATATTACGAGCTGGAACTCTGACCTGATTTGGAGGAGCTTTACTCTCCCATGTGTTTGGTGGTCCTATTTCTTTGACTTTCATCCTCTCTATGAAATACTCTGCCAAGCCTTGATCTTCAATATTTTCTAAGTTCACATCCCCATATTCTTCTTCTAAAAGATTGTCTTCATCTGAGTCTGATGTCACTGCCACCCAGATGTCTTCTTCTTCTTCAGATAAAACAAAATCGGGATCAGCGTCTGAATCATCTATTTCATCACTACTTGGATCATTATTGTCACTGTTTACGTCATCTAAAAGTTCACGAATTGTATCACTGAAGTGTGGATTATTTGCAATAATCCGACGAGCCATTTCACTGATTTTACTAGTCAAAATACTGAAATAACTATGGTAAAAGCTTAACCGAAACACCGGTATGTCAGACCGCCACACAAAGAACAGTAACCGAAACTGTTTCGTTAAGTGTTAACACGTTCATTCCCAATTGATATATTTTGCTGTTATAATATGTAACCTGACATGTAAACATGATGTAGTTTTCATGTTTTTCATAAAAAGTAACATATGTGTTTTCAAATGATGAAAATTATTAAAAGCCTCTGCATGTTGAAAAAGTTTTGTTAAATGGCTCTTTGTGATTGATTCATTGTATCTATGGTGTTACAGTTGAAAACATGATATGAACATGTGTCCGAAGTTACTTTCTCCCAGAGTAAAAATCTTTTAAAGAAAACTAATTATAATAATAACTTACATTAAGAAAATTAAAAGACATTATTGAATATCATTTATCCCACATTAATCCCAAGCAATTTATCCCAAGCAATTACTCCAGTTTAATAATATTAAACAAAAAACAATAATATTGTACTTAATTACACACATGTATTTATTATGGGTTTTTAATCATTTAAATTAAATAAAAAAACTTGTATTGACAATAATACAACAGAAATAAAATAAAGACACTAAGAAAAAAACATAATAAACCTAAATTTGTCCGCCTAACCTAAATTATAAATAAACTCAATAGATAAGAAAATGGACAAAAAAAAGTGCAAAAATATTACACAAACTTTCTCACTCACTCATCCCCAAAACTAAATTTAAAAGAACCAAAACTAACCTACTCTTTCATGTCAGTTCAGTAGTTGTCAATAAAAAAAGTGAAACCTGTCATTAAAAAAATATTTATATTTATATACTTAAGGGCATAAACTTACTTAGATTGTTCCATAAACTTACTCTCAGCATTAATTATGTTTGATTAAAATCGAGCTTTTTATTGACAATAGTCAAGAATTATTCCTCTCAACCATAATAATTTTTTTACTTGCGATTTTGTAGGATTTGAGTAATTAATTTTCACATTACACTTAAATTGAACGTAATGAATATAGTTGATTTTGAGAAATATCTATTTTATAACAGTCCTATGGCGATTTTTTGGTTTTTATCAAACTTTCGAAAGATGGCGATCAATAAGTTTTGTTTGAGTTCTTAGAGGCTAAAAATTTGAACAAAATTTGATGAAAATCTTAAAGCCGATTTTGAGACACTTGTAATTTTGTGGTTTTCGTATACAGCAGCTATAATCAAATTTTGAGTTATCAAATAAGTGGGAAAAAACAACCCCCGAGAAATTTTACCATTAAAAATTTGGTACATGAATCTAACATGATGTCTCTTGATGTTTGGGAGACAGACAAGAGACGTATTATTTAATGTAATTTGTAGATAATTAACAACATTGACCTTGAATAAAATGAGCTTTTTGTATATATTAGTGTTGGATCCACGACATCTTTTCACTAAAACATTCCATTAAAATTACCATCAGGTGAAATTTTTCTGTACAAATCCCTGGTCAATAAACTTCTGCAAACTAGTGTATGCCTCTCTCTGTGTCTCTCTCTCTCTCTGTCTCTCTCTCTCTCTCTCTCTCTCTCTCTCTCTCTCTCTCTCTCTCTCTCTCTCTCTCTCTCTCTCTCTCTCTCTCTCTCTCTCTCTCTCTCTCTCTCTCTCTCTCTCTCTCTCTCTCTCTCTCTCTCTCTCTCTCTCTCTCTCTCTCTCTCTCTCTCTCTCTCTCTCTCTCTCTCTCTCTCTCTCTCTCTCTCTCTCACTCTCACTCTCACTCTCACTCTCACTCTCACTCTCACTCTCACTCTCACTCTCTCTCTCACATATATATGATAACCTGTGATCATCGATGATCTCAAGGCTTTAATAACAATACTATAATTTCAATAAAAATGATTTAATGTTTTTAAAGTACTGTATTTGTGACACTGGTACTGCAATAGACTTCGATGTTCATCTTAATAAGACCTAGTTTTATTTTGTACTCCGTTCAAGTTAATTTAACATTTTTTTAAATCACATTTTTTTTTTAAATTAATAATTTCAAAAAACCTCTATGTGAATAAAGGCAGTATAGGTATTCACTCCCCCAATACTTAACTCAAGGTATCTTAACAAAAAACATGTTTATTAGAAGAAAGATGCACCAATTATTATAACTAACACACAATAAATTATTCCCTTTTTCCTAAAATTTGTTGAAAAAAAATAAGAATTTAAACAAAAAAAGTTAACTTTTGGTATAATATTAAATCTTTAGTCCTCTGGCTTGAGTTGGTTGTATTTATTTGTAAACAATAATTTAATGATATTATAAGGGAGAAAACAACGTATTTTGTATTTATTTAAATTAACTATAGGCGTCATTAAGGTGCCATTCAAGACCAAGGTAAATGAAATTACCTTGAAAGATAGATATGCCACAATCACCCCTACAAATTAAATAAACATAGACTTTACTACCAAATCAGTAAAAGTGTGAAGAGGAGCTGTAGTATTTAAATATTATTATTGGAGCCACAAATTAAATTACCTTGATAGATAGATATGCCACAATCACCCCTACAAATTAAATAAACATAGACTTTACTACCAAATCAGTAAAAGTGTGAAGAGGAGCTGTAGTATTTAAATATTATTATTGGAGCCACAAATTAAATTACCTTGATAGATAGATATGCCACAATCACCTCTACAAATTAAATAAACATAGACTTTACTACCAAATCAATAAAAGTGTGAAGAGGAGCTGTAGTATTTAAATATTATTATTAGAGCCACAAATTAAATTACCTTGATAGATAGATATGCCACAATCACCCCTACAAATTAAATAAACATAGACTTTACTACCAAATCAATAAAAGTGTGAAGCGGAGCTGTAGTATTTAAATATTATTATTGGAGCCACAAATTAAATTAGCACTGGGATGATGAGGACTATTTTTAATAAGATATATCTATTAGACAATTAAAAAAAAATTGTGTAATCAAAAATGAAAGTTATTATTACCAACACCCTGCACATAGTCTGATAGAAACATATTTCATTACAATGCTCAAAATTACTTTTTGTTAACTAAATTCTTGATTAATTGTAGCTAAAAAAAGGCAGTTTTAAATTAGTTAAAGCAGTGAGAAGTGTGTTATCGTGTAAATTCTTTGCAGCTAGTATTTTTACAAATTGGGGAGGGGGGTTAAATTACTTTATATTTGTATTACTTTTCTTTTTAAATATGTGCATTTGTAAGTGCTATAAAAATTAATGAAACCTATACATTCAATGGAAGTAGACCTTGGTGATAAAATATATAGGGATCTTTCCAGAGCCTGTTGTTCACAATTGTTAATTAAAGACAAAAAGAGGATATGTTATTTTTATTTTATGTTGCACAATTACGCCTAAGTTATTGTCATTATTGGAGTTATTTACTTTTTTTGTATTTTGTGAATGACTTTGAATTTAAATAAAACATTTCTCAAATCTTTTTTATTAAATAAAACTGTTTATGGAATTAATATGAGTGAGGATCATTATGATACTTTCTGTGCCGATATCATACTCGGAATGATTTTAATTCCATTTCGGTAATCCTGTTTCTATAATAATAATAATTTAAATTCCATATGAGTGTATAATTATTTATGGTTTTACAGTACATCTTTTGTGTTGTATTTCACTCAGACTTGGTCACTAAAGCATATCATAGCGTGACGGAGTTAAACTGCATTTCTTGATTCTATATAATAAGGAAAATAAAAGTTAAGTATCAATGTCCACAATTTTGGCTAATATTTGTGATGAATTGGGAGTTTGACAAAAAATAATAAGTTCACGCAAAACGAAATTAACAAAAATTTGTACTTCCAAGCATGAAGGAGTTCACCATTAAGAAAAAAAGTTGAGTCACTTGTTCGGAGAAAGAAATATTCTAATTCGAAACAAACTATGTGACAGTAACATCCTATTTATGTGCATGTGTGCTTACATCCTGTGAAAAACTGTTATTTATTTTTTATGACTCTAAAAATATTATTGTATTTTGGATCAATGACCCTTAATTTAAACAGGTTCATACATACCTTATTTACAGCAAACATTTATATTAATTTACATTTTAACAAAAATCTATTCGTCTAAATTTCTTTAAAACTGGCTGATATTATTCATAATTGGTTGTACTAAATGACTTTGAATGTATATAAAATGCATTTTAGTTAAGCCTACCACCTTAACCTTAAAAAAAAAAGAAAAAGAAAAATTTAAAAAATAAATGAAATGAATATTTAATAAATAAAAATATAATTTTATATTTTTTCAAAACCAAATAACATAATATTATTGTGAAAATGTAACATAATTACTGTTGATTATTTAAGAATAAAGTATAATCTTTTAAATAAGTGGGTTGTCAATCATACAGTATTGCCAATGTCAAAAACATGTAACTAACCAAACTTACTAGAACAAATGACATACTATATGCTTTAAAAGTTATTCGTCCAAACAATCAAGTTGAAACATTAAAGGCATACATTGTTTTGTATGTCCCAAAATAAGAGATTTTGTTGAAAGTTGCTGTGGCCAAGGTCTTAGCTTCATTCACACAGGCTACAACTACATGAAGCTAATTACAATTCTTGCAACAATACATACATGTTGAGAAACATTTTGTTTGTCTCACTCTTGACAAAATGAAACTCTAAAACAGTTTATATTAATTTGATTGAATAGTTAAAACTTTGTAACCCTGTTTATCATAATAGCATTGAGTGTTGTCTTTTATAATTAGATTTATTGAAGGGTTCCCTCAAAATAATCCTAGCAAATAATTAAATATGTTAGTTTGAGGGCCTAACAAACATCTCTAAATTATTATTTTTAATTATTAAATTATTAGCATAATTTTCCAGATAATTACATAAAAAACTAATTTTAAAAAAAAGAAATTGAACTATTCTCATTAAAAACATTTTTTTTTTTTTTTTTTTTTTTTTTTCCTCATGAAATTCATCAAAATTATTCAATACAAATTTTGGTTAACTTAGCATTTATTTTCAATTTTGTGGAGATTTGAGGATGAAGTATCTATAAACTGATGTTTAATTTAAACTCAGCGCTTGCACAATACATGTATAATCAATCAAAAATAAAAATTTTCAAAAATTACCTAATCGCAATTATTCCCTGGAACACCTACCCCATACAAAAAAGTTGATTCATTTAGAACACTTGCTGTTGAGATAATCTACAACAATCAATTTTCATATCAAATATTACTAAAATTGTTCCATCAAACCTCAAACATAAAAATTTTGAGTCAATATTACAGACGTTCCCCAAGAAACGTACGACAAAAATGTCATAGATAGATGGACCACAATCAGAGAGTCATTAATCAAAAAATGATGTTATTATACTCAAAGTGAATGCCAAGAAAAATAAAAAAAGTGATGTCACAATTTTTGGACCATTAGAAACTTTCCTTACTTCCTACTTCAAACAAAAATGAACGACACCATTTTTGGATCAATATCAACTTTCCTTACTTAAAAAAAGTGATCAATAGAAATTTTCTTTACTTCTTACTTTAAATAAAAGTAATGTCAACACTTTTATACCAATATTAACTTCCCTTACATCCTACTTTAAAAAAGTAATGTGCCATTTTTGGACCAATACAAACTTTCCTTACTTCCATCATTAAAAAAAGTAATGTACCATTTATTAACCAATAGAAACTTTCCTTACATCCTACTTTAAAAAAAGTAATGTCATCAGCTTTGGACCAATAGAAACCTTCTTTACTTAAAAAAAAAAAAAAAAAAAAAAATTAATGCCACCATTTTTTGAGCAATATATATAAACTTTCTTTACTTTAAAAAAGTAATGTCACCATTTTTGAACCAATAGAAACTTTCATTTCATCCTCCTTTAAGAAAAAAAGTAATGTTCACCAGCTTTGGACTAATAGAAACCTTCTTTACTTAAAAAAAAAGGAATGTCACCATCTTTAAAACAATAGAAACTTTCTTTTATATTTTATTATAACTAGGCATGAGAACCTATCTAACAATATAAATTTCATATTAAATGGCACTGTTGGCTGGAAAATCACCTACTGATGCAGTCCTCATAAGTACACACCTAAGTGTTCATGTGTAATTAATTACTTGCACTTATCAAGTTCAAAAGGCAACGTTCTCTTCAGCCGGTGTATCTCCCCAGTAAGCAATTCATTTCAGAATTTTCATGTTGTTGAAATTGTGTTTGTGCTTCTCTGCATATCTTTTTACTTCTTCTGCGACTGTGATCATCTTGAGATCATGATGAAGACTGTCATTGCAGAAGAACCAGGGTGCATTAACAATGATCCGCAGAACCTTACTCTGAAAAGTTTGTATAATATTTACATTTGTCTTCTTTGCACAACCCCACAACTGTATTCCATAGGTCCACACTGGTTTCAATATATGCTCATAGAGAAGCAGTTTGTTGTGTAGGTTTAATTCCGAGTTTCTCCCAAGTAATCAGGACATCTTCCTAAATTGCTTATTTAATTCTACCTTCTTCATTTTAACATGCTCCTTCTTACATACTACTAAAAAAAAATAATGTCACCATTTTTGGACCAATAGAAACTTTCCATACTACCTACTTTAAATAAAAAAAATGTAATGTCACTATCTTTGGACCAATAAAAACTTTCTATACTTTAAAAACTAATGTCACATTTTTTGGACAAATAGAAACTTTCCTTACATACTACTTAAAAAAAGTAATGTCACAATTTTTGGACCAATAGAAAATTTCTTTGGTTTACAGAAGTAATGTCACTATTTTTGGACCAATAGAAACTTTTCTTACACCCTACTTAAAAAAAAAAAAAAAAAAAAAAAAAGAAGTAATATCTCCATTATTGGACCAATAGAAACTTTCCTCACTTTCTACTTAAAAAATAATAATAATGTTACCAATCTTGGACCAATAGAAACATTCCTTACTTTCTATTTAAAAAAAGTAATATCACAACTTTTTGACCAAAAGACACATTCCTTACTTTCTACTGTAAAAAAAAAGTATAGTAATGTCACCATTTTTGGACCAGTAGAAACTTACATCACTTGCTACTTAAAAAAAAAAATTTGTATTTTCGAGTAGGTCAAGAAATGTCCTAACCATCGTTATGTTATTGGTTATATAGATTATTAGTTTGTAATTAACCAAACTTAAATAAGCAAATAAAAAACATTGGATTATCTTTCATCTATTCATTGCTATCTCTTCAAAAATATTCAATACTTTTAGGTTTGAACAAAATGTAATATGGGAGATAAATCTGTACAGAAGAGCTTCTTCTTAAAAATGTTTTTAATATAAAAATGTACTTTTTATCTATTTTGAAAGATATTTACTAGCCCAACCATTATTCATAGTGGCATAAACTTTCTCTTAAGCGTAAACCATATTGAATGAAAAATTGTTTTTACCTGATATAATTTTATTTTACTTTTGATTTTACACACTGATCTAAGAGATTTAATTTTTCAGGAAAGCGATTTGGAAAGGTGGCTACCAATATATTTATGTTTGAGTTTTTAGAGGCTACTAACTAAAAACTCCATGGCACAACAGCCTGTAAAGACCACAGGCCTGTTAAACAGCCCTTCAGTCGGGTAATGTATCGCTATTGTTCTAGCCTTCTCAATCACAGTTCGTTACTAATTTTAGATTACCAATTTTCCTCATGAAGCATTGAACCCAGAACTTCTCATTCCTTATTTTACATTCCGCTAAAATTTGATCAAAATCGTTAGAACCCGATTTTGAAAAATCTTAATCTTGAAAATTTTCTGTGGCAGCTACAGCCAAATTCTATATATTCACAAAAACTAAACTTGCAAGAAGTGATGATATAAGACAATAATAAATTTAAAACTCACATGATTATCATTATTGAATGACTAGGCTACGTTATGAAATATTTTATTCATTCATACTTCTGTCAAAGTACACAAAGACAAAGGAAACACGATACTTGGTTTTGTTATATTTTAAACAAAAAATTGTATTCTGATGTAGAGTATTAAAGTAGTTTGTTGCATAAGACAGAAGGAGAGATGTGAAAGTAAATAGCTGTTACTTTGCATTATTTACATAAAAGCCACATGCATGTTGGTCAGGTTACGTTAGGTAACTTAATTGATACTATCTAGATCTGAAACGAAAAAAAAAATTAAAACAAATCTCACATATCATATATATATCACAAAGGTGAGCCAGGAAGACTTATTATTTTATAAATCAATAAATAAACAGTTGCCATACCTTGTATCACACATTCACATACAAAACCAAATCCTTATACATGGAAGTATTCATTGATATCTTCTGACAACAGTAAATTGACCCTGGACCTTGTCTTAGATGGTTGAAATATCTCAAGTGGTAGTGATAAAAGTTTGATGAAATGTGGAAGTTTATGGTCCAAATTATGTGCCACATATATTATATAAAAGAAAATTTTAATATGAATAATCACCAATAAGTTTTTTGGAGTTCTTAGTACGTAGTTAGATTTGAACAAAATTCAAACTCAGTCTATCCTTTATAGACTAAACAGACCATTTTTCTGGACTCCAGAGATCACAAAACAGATTCTTGTTTATCCTAAAATATATTCCCTGTATTACTATGTATATGAGAGAAAGTAAAAAGTACCACTAATTTTTGTGAATTCTATATACTGTTTCGACTGATTAGAATAATCCATTAAGAAACAGTAAAACACTGATGGAAAACACTAAACCTAACCTAACAAAAAACAGGGGTTTCTTCCCGTATTCAATAATAATAGTATTTTTATTTGAAAAAACACAAGTTAGACACCAATTATGTTTATACATACTCTTTAATATAAATCTATTTTTTCTTTCAAATTACTTTAGGCAATGTAAGTTGAATGATGGAAAAAAACTCAAACACAACACGACTTTGTCGTTGAAACGAGTTTGAGGTTTTTTTTGTTCCTATCTAATATTATCTCACAAGTCAAGCTCAATATTTATTTATGTAATTTGATTGTTTAACAAACAAACAGTACACAAAAATGTAGTTTTATTTAAAATTTGGATCTGCACCTATAAGAATTAAAAGGCACCACATACCAGCCAGTGCCAGGCTTGTTTACCAAGACTTGAGTCTTGATGACCCATATCCATTTCAATAGTTTCCTGTCTTTATTTGTCTTGTTCACAAAGAAAAAAAAAGAGTGCTTCATAATAAAAGCATCTTTACTTATGGTTAAATGAGAATGCTGTCATCATCAATGATATTACAATTCACTCGTCAAGGCAAAAGTTATATTTCCATTTGTAATCAACAATATTTTAAATTTTCTTATAAAAACATAACAGCAATGAAATTCAACAATTAATGATGCACTTTCCAGCGGAAATTATGAAATCAAAAAAACGTTCTTATGGGGGGGGGGAATAGATATAGAAGGGTCCTCTTTTATCAATAAAAGAAAAAAATTGTTTATGTTGTTTTGAATTGGGGGAGGGGAGAGGGTGTTTAAAATCATAAATTAGGTTGCATAGGGAAAATGTGGACTACTCAAGAAAAATATGAGTGAAAACAACATGAAAATTGGTTTAGCCGTTTGTGCTGTATAGACACAATATCATAAATATGTTTTCCCAAATTTTAAGTTTTGTACACAATTTTTGAAAATTAGAAATACAATGTTTTAGTTTTTTGTAATTGCAAATGCAGTATCTAAAAATAGATGAGACACAATTTGTGAGGAATAAATAAAACTCTGCATATGGAAGACTATATAAAGTAAAGAAACTGGATTCATTTCTTGTGAACTGTCTGAGCTTCCTCATGGGTTTTCTCTTTGATTGTTGTTATCCAACTCTCTGCACAGATCAATCAACTGGATTGAAAACTGTATCAAGGTTCTGGTTGTATCAACAGATAATTGTACAGTGGCATCTAAAAGTACTACCTCTCAAAATACACGGTAATTGATACCATAACAGCTAACCTGACATTACATTATCAAGTTATAATAATTTGGAATTTTATTTGTTGAAAGAAAAAGTAAATAATATAAAGGAAAGACTTTAATGATCTTTCTTATGAACTATAGACCTATATTAGATCTATGACCATTTATGGAATGAATTTTGGCTAAAATGTCACAATTTTGAAACTGAAATTATAATATCTTCAAAATTCTGTTCAAAGCAGTAAATACAAAATGGTCTGTCTTGAATAAAGACTTGACATATTTCTTTTAATCTATACACCCCATCATCTGACTTATATGGACTGGATGTTAAAGAAAAATGAAATCTAATTTGTCTTTCCTTAACTGTATTTACTTGATAATTCATTTTATTATACTTCTAAATGAATGCTACTGCTACTGCTACTCATTTCCATTTCTTTATTACTTCGTGAATAGATTTTGAGCATTGTTTTGTTATTGTTCATCTTTTTTTTCTTTTTTCTGTGTAACATATATTAAATGCTTAGAAACCATACAATAAAACAAACTTTGCAGTAGTTTTATTTTCCATATTTTATTCACCTGCTTAGCACACTTTACACTTCTCTTTTCAATGTCTTCTTTTCTTCCATCGTTGAATAAGACAATTTGGAGTGTAATTTTATTTTAATTACTTTGGTTCCTTGAATTTATCTTCATATCTTATTAAGAAATTAAATTTCTGTTCTTCAATTCTGTACAGTGAATATATTTAGCAATTTTTTAATATTGTAGCATGATTCTTGTAATGTTTAAAATTAGCATAACTCTTAGAGTGACTTTTCACTACAATTATGAATATCTTTATTATAATAACTGGGACTGGCTCAAGGTTAAATCGCCGAAAAAACAATCAAGAAAAAATATTTGCAATGTAATAAGGATGGAAGACGTCCTCAAAATTTAGGAATGCTTAAACATAGCACTAGAGAAGATAAAATAAATAGAAAAGGGAAGAAAACAGATGGAATAATCAAGATCAGGAGGATATATGCAGATCAAGGGAACAGATTGGAAACTGGGGGAGAAGGAGCAAGTGTTGACAGATTATAGGAAGTTGTGCCAGATGACTCGACGAGGTGGAAAAGTCAAAGATGATGTTTATTGTAAAAATTACTTTTTACCTTCTTTACTTAGGTCTTCAAGCTTCTGTTCCATATTAGACAAATTTGTCCAATGAAGTATATACACTGTCCATCTGAAAAAAAAATATTTTGTCGTCGGTACATCTTCATTGAGTGGTTCCTCTTTATTACTTGATTTAGCACAAATAGAAATATTGAAGAAAATGGCAAACAACCCTACAAAGATACAATTACTAAATTAAAAGTATCTGATACCTCGCCTGCATGCATTACATGACACTGATAAGCTTCACATATAACTTCAATCACATTAACAATATTTTGTGGAATGTCAAAGTTGTTCAAGATAGTAACACCGAGATAAAAATTTGTCAATGATTGTCAGACAAGGTGGATATGAAGTCAACAATGTGAAGTTTTGCAAAACGTGTATTGTTGTTTTTGGAATTTTATATACAGATATGGAAAGAGTTGAGTCTTTGTAGACATGAGATTGTTACTATTATCTTTAGAACAATGGCCTGTATAAACTGAGTTTTGATGAATATGAAATGAAATACAATTTCAATTATCATAAACATTTATTGGACAGTCAAAGGACCAAAGGAAACAAAACAATGAAAATTGTATACAAAGATGTTTTACAAATTGGCAGCATACAACAGCTTCGTACACCGTGCTATTAACACGCCCATGAACTTAGAAGACTACAACAACGAATTATCTACAATAAAACATATAGCTTTATCCAATGGATATGACCCCTTTTTAATAGACAAAATAATAAATAAACATAGAAAGAAATACAAAAAAATAACTTCAAGCACCGAAAAACCAAAATACATCTCTTTGAAATTCAACTGTATTCTAGATCGTCCTATCAGCGATACTTTCCACAGACATGGCTATAAAATTGCTCATCGAGCTTCAAATAATTTAAGCAACTTCCTCCAAACCAAACCAAACAAGAACCAAGACAAATTCACGAATAGTGGAATTTATAAACTTTCCTGTAACAACTGTGACAAGATATATATAGGACAAACAGGGCGCTCGTTCAAGACTAGATTCAAGGAACATTTACCTAGCCATAAAAAAAACAACAACAGACAGACAAAAATCAAATTATGCTGAACACCTAATTAATGAGGACCACACTTACACGGACATAAACACAAATTTGCAAATATGACACGAAACCAATAAAGGCACAACAATGGATATACTAGAAGAATTCCAAATATATACAGAATATAAAAACAACCCAGACAACATGTTAAATGACAAACTGAACTTTTCTTCCAACCCTATATATATATGATATAATAACCAAAATTAAAATGAAATAAACACAGTAAACATGTCTACATTTCATTTCATACTGATAACTGCTGTATACATCCAGTACCATACCTGCAGCTGGACAAGTAAGACCTTATAATGTGGCCACAAACAATTTTATTATTTATGTACGATCAGTCATACTCTGATTTTATATGTGTTAGTTGTTGTGTTGTGTTACGTGTTTATGTGTTAGTGAGGGCCTGATGAAGCCAACAGTGTTCGGCGAAACAGCGCTGTAGCCATAACTATAATACGGACTGAGGGCAACCTCTAAGGTAATTAACTATATTATATATTAAACAGTCCAAGGCAACACATTATACTTTATAAAATTAATAATTACATATGTGATTTGTAGAAATTTTACTGAAAAGACAAGTCATGTTTTAATTAAATTTTATGTATTTCACCTGTATAAATAGATTTTGAGCTTGATTTGTGAGATAATATTAGATAAAATAAGACTCGAACACAAGTTCTCGCAAAAATTACATTAAAATTTAAAATATACATTTACATTTTATTGGCCTGATTATGATTTAATTAGTTCTTTTTTTACACATAATGTTCAAATATTTGATCTTGTTGCTAGTTTCATATTGGATTTATATACAGCCAAATTATTAAATTAACAAATCTACACCAGGAGGAATAAAAAGAAATATTGAAAATGGTAGTCCTATGTTTATAGACTGTGTATACACTATGCATTGGTAATTTTACACTGAAAGCAGTTTATTAAGGTATATCTCCATAAGTGAATTGTTAATGGTACATAGCAACCTTAAACAATTTACATTTTTCAATGATACCGATATTTTTTACCGTTGTACACTTACCATCCTATCATTTTTTACGATCCTATCAAAAGTTTGTATGATCAGTTGTTATAAACATATTCAAAGAACTTAAGCACAGTGCCAACTAGTAAAATTAAAAAGCATTACAAAATTAAATACACAAAGATATACTGTAATACAATAAGTTTGTTCTCTTGAACAAGATGATTAATAATAAACAGTACAAAAACATTGCACAAACTTTTTCACTCACGCATCTTCATTCATCACGAAAAATGTCAGTTTGATAGTTGTCGAACAGTGAACATGAATCATCGATCCTTTTTTTTACAAAAATAGTTATATATTTAAATAGAGCCTAAGCTTGCTTTACTTGTGTCATACACGCATCCTCAGTGTAAACCAAAACAATTAAAAGCAAACTCTTAATGACGATGGTCAAAATTCATTTTTGACTTTTACAAATTATTCCTGAACCGTAATATATTTTTATTTGCAATTTTTACAAGGATTTGGGTCATTAATTGTACTAAAATCTGAACGAAGTCAATACAACTCATATTTTGAAACAGCCCCATGGATGATGTTTTTTTTTACCGGTAACTCATGAACCAGCATTTTGGGGAGATGGTGACCAAAATGTTTTGTTTGGGTACACTTCAATGAAATCTTTAAAGAGTTAATTATGGTAAAATCATAATTTTGTGTTTTCTTCTTATAATAGTTACCTCCAAATTTTGAGGCGAAAATATGCTCATAAACCAAATTTAAGTAAAACTGACAACAAGTTTGGGTTGTTAAGCACTGCACTTACGACAGACACCTCAAGATAACAACACATTTTAAAAGAAACTACCAACACACATAACAATGACATTCCTTCACTCACCCCTCAACAAAGTAGGACATTCTTCAGTAGAGTGGTGACTAGTTAATTAACTATGATGATATTCTCCACATTATCTATATAAGTTGAAAACTATTCAGAGAGTAAGTTGTAATACTTGAAAATTAATTTACAAAAAGCTCATTTTGCAATAGAATCTAAAACATTTTAGAAGTACTGCATAATGAACTGAAATACTAATCATACAAATATTACTGCATAATAAAGTTGATTATATCCAAACTATTACAATACCTAAACCTAATAAAAATTATTTTTCTATTACAGGTTAATCCTAAATGTAAGTATAGAATATTTACTCCCACTATACAAAGATAGAATAGAGAATGAAATTATTTTTTTTAATAATGGGAACTGTTTGCTCCCACAAAAATATCAGAAGACAATATCAAAATCGGCACTTCAGTCAAAACGGAAAACATTAAACAAACTTTACCATTCACCCACCCCCAAAATGTAATAAAAGTGAACCAAAACTAATTGTTTACAAAAATGTAATTTCAGTAAGTTTTCAAATAAAAAAAAAGAGAAAATGAACCATAGGCCTACATCTACGAATAAATAATTTATATATTAAGGGCCTAAACTTGCTTTGCTTTCCTCAGTATAAATCGTATTTGGAAGGAAAAAAAAAAAGAAGAAGAAAAAAAAGGGAAAAAAAGAAAAGAAAAAAATTAATGACAGTGGTTAAGGGCCATTCTTGTTTTTTGGATATTATTCCTCAATTGTAAATCTTGTTTACTTGAAATTTTGTACACGGGTTTGAGTCATTACTCTTCACTTTTCACTAAAATTTGAATGAAATTGGGAGAGCCGATTTTGAGAAATTAAGTATTTTATGACAGACCTTATAGCTGATCTTTTGTTTTTGACCGATAACTCATGAACTGGCATGACCAATAGATGTTTGTTAGAGTTAAAGTTTTAATCCATAATAAACACAAGTCTCGAGATATTCACTTGTAAGTATCAAACTGCGCAAAAGGATTTGGCTAAAGTTGTCCAAAGTAAACTAAAGACAAATTTTTAGAGGGTAGCCTACATAATAATATTAAGATTGAAGAAATCCTGAATTGGGACATCACCCAAAAAATATTAAATCTCAAAAACTTGGTGGATTGGAATTTATAGAAAGAATGGTTGATTTACGCATGCAAGACCAGAGTATAAGGAAGAAAAAGGAAGGCTACGAAATAGATTGTATGAAGTTGAGACCGTGTACCTTATACTTACTGTTAAAGATTGATTGGAGAGGCTTACGTTAATCGCGAGCTGTAGTGGCTGGATGATGTATAAATCTAAAGTAAAGAAGAATCTTTTGTTTAATTGTTTCAATTTGAAACCTAATGCCCTTTATTTTCGTAAAAACAAATACCATGAATAGTTAAAATATACCTTATGTGCCAAAATTAACTCAAATTAAAGTTAGTTACTAGAAAGGTTATGGCTGATTTTGTTTTGTTTTCTAATTTTAAGTTAGCGTGGAAAAAATTTAGCATTTTTGCACTTAATACTATAAATTACACAGACAGCACAGGGAGCAGATATTGAAGGGAAACCAAAAAAAAACTACCATGTGGACCATTGTAGGAGATTATGAGATATAATAAAAGAACAATAATGTCCGTCTAAGTGACTTTTTTAATAATAAAGTAGTTACTTACTTTATAATCATATGACGCGTTTCGGAACTCGTTTCATCTTCAGAAAATCGCTCTGCTGAGGTCGTTACAACATTAAAATAAATTATTACACAACACATATATCGCAATACATATACACATACACGCGCACATTAACACAGAAAATATCAACGCGTGTGCACACCATCGAATACGTTTAATACACTGATCCCTAACCTGCAGTACCGCTTATTGTTTGTGTTTCTTATCTATTCCTCTAGCAAAGTCATACATTAAGTTGGACTTAAAATTCAATTGGTCATTCAACATATGTTCTGGACTTTTTAACTGCGCTTTATATATTTCATATTCCTCTAGCGCGTCCATTTGTTTGCTCTTCTTGCATATGTGAATTGGATGGAAGTTGCTTTCAAAATTAGAATACGAGTGGTTTTCTTCTATAATGTGGCGTGCGTAGTTAGATTTTGCATACGTCACTCTGTTACTTGGAAGATGTTCTTTATATCGTTTTTTAAATTGTCTCCCAGTTTGCCCTATATAGAAACACTCGCATTCATCACAATTGATTCTATATACCCCTGACTTTTGTTCCAATGGTGTTGTTTTTTTGGGCTTAATTATATTCCTAATGTTGTTAGAGGTGCGGAACGACATGGTTATATCTATCTTCCTCAGTGTGTTTGTCAAGATGTTAGGTAGGATAACCCCATATTCCGTGGATCTGAAGGTTTTTTTACTTTGTTTTTTCGGTAGTTTTTCTTTGTTCCTAATGTACTTTTTAAGGATTTCATCAATCATGGAACTCCTGTATCCGTTGGCCACGGCTATGTATTTTATGGTGTTCAATTCAATATTAAAATATTCCTTACTGAGTGGTATTGTTATTAATCTGTATACAAAACTATTGTATGCAGCCATTTTTTGCAGCCATTTCCTTCCAAAAAGAAGGACTGGCAATGGGGTCGCCACTCTCAGGTTTGTTGGCTGACATCTTTCTAAACGAATTTGAAAATAAATACCTTTTATCCAAGGATAATAAATTTTATAATAACATAATAAGTTATTCCCGTTATGTCGATGATACCTTCATCATATTTAATGGAACGTTTAGACAGTTGGAAAATTAAAAAATCTATATGAACCGCATCAACAGTCAAATCCAGTTCACCCTTGAATTGGAATCGGAGAGAATGCTAAATTTTCTAAACCTTACCGTAATAAGAGCAGACGTACTTCAATTCAAGATTTTTAGAAAACCCACAACCACTGTTTCTACTATTCATGCGGAATCCCACCATCCAATTGCGCAAAAAATGGCTGCATACAATAGTTTTGTATACAGATTAATAACAATACCACTCAGTAAGGAATATTTTAATATTGAATTGAACACCATAAAATACATAGCCGTGGCCAACGGATACAGGAGTTCCATGATTGATGAAACCCTTAAAAAGTACATTAGGAACAAAGAAAAACTACCGAAAAAACAAAGTAAAAAAACCTTCAGATCCACGGAATATGGGGTTATCCTACCTAACATCTTGACAAACACACTGAGGAAGATAGATATAACCATGTCGTTCCGCACCTCTAACAACATTAGGAATATAATTAAGCCCAAAAAAACAACACCATTGGAACAAAAGTCAGGGGTATATAGAATCAATTGTGATGAATGCGAGTGTTTCTATATAGGGCAAACTGGGAGACAATTTAAAAAACGATATAAAGAACATCTTCCAAGTAACAGAGTGACGTATGCAAAATCTAACTACGCACGCCACATTATAGAAGAAAACCACTCGTATTCTAATTTTGAAAGCAACTTCCATCCAATTCACATATGCAAGAAGAGCAAACAAATGGACGCGCTAGAGGAATATGAAATATATAAAGCGCAGTTAAAAAGTCCAGAACATATGTTGAATGACCAATTGAATTTTAAGTCCAACTTAATGTATGACTTTGCTAGAGGAATAGATAAGAAACACAAACAATAAGCGGTACTGCAGGTTAGGGATCAGTGTATTAAACGTATTCGATGGTGTGCACACGCGTTGATATTTTCTGTGTTAATGTGCGCGTGTATGTGTATATGTATTGCGATATATGTGTTGTGTAATAATTTATTTTAATGTTGTAACGACCTCAGCAGAGCGATTTTCTGAAGATGAAACGAGTTCCGAAACGCGTCATATGATTATAAAGTAAGTAACTACTTTATTATTAAAAAAGTCACTTAGACGGACATTATTGTTCTTTTATTATATAAAAAAGAGTGACTTGGATACAAACACAATGAGTTTTAGATTATGAGATGTTATTAAAAAAATCCTACATATAATGACCCATATTTTGAAATTAAGAAGTCTAAGCAATTTCAAAAAATAAAATGTCACCAAATATAAATTAGGTATTGTTAAAAATTGACAAAAACTTGTGACTGTTTACTGACAGTGTGTCCCAAAAGTCTCAGACTGGTTCAATAATTCGAAAACCCAAAAAGATAGAGAAAAGATATTTTATATGTCCCTTCTGGTGATAAAAAAACTACTTTTTAACCAATGAGACATTTTTACCTGTCCCCCAAAGATGGGGGTTTTGGGGGGCAACTCGATAATCTTAAATGGAAACCCCCATCAAGTAATTCCTCAAGTTCAAGAGCTTATATAGTAAAATACAACTGCGCAAACTAGAGGTCAATACCTATCTAAAATGGCGGCCTTTCAAATATTTGAAATGAATATTCTACTTTATTTATTTGATTGATTGGCCTCATTTGGTGTACAAATAGCATTGCTGCAGTACACATTTGAATTGTCACAATAATGATATATACAATACACAATAAACACATCCTCATAATACACGTATACAATACAAGCAATATAAATAAGACCCAATTATATAAACTATTTAATATCAATCACATAACAAGATATCCATTTAAAGGTCAAGGTACTCTTCCACCGAGTAAAATGCCCGCTCTAAAAGGCAAGCCTCAAGTTTCTTTTTAAAGCCTTTAATGCTATGCACTTCCTTTATATTGTGACAGTTTGAGAACAGAATAGCACACCCCGTCCTCGAACAACTTTAATCTATGTACTGGGTACTGAAGCACTTACCGTCTCGTAGAATATCCATGTTTGTACTGATCGACACCCATATAATTATTTCTAAAAAAGAGCAGGAAATTCAGAATGTATATCCAGGGAAGAGTTAAAAATTTTAATTTCGTAAATGAATTTCTGCAAGATTGCCTACATTTTAAATTACAAATTATTCTTATAATTCTCTTTTGAATAGAAAAAATGTTTCCAGACTCTACCGAGTTTCCCCAAAGAGCAACACCATATCTCAAATATATATATATATATATATATATATATATATATATATATTGCATATATATAACTCTCGTACACGTATGCAAAATATACTGTTTTAATTGTATCCGGACTGGAAATACTTGGAATAGTACGTAGTGCATAACAAGCTGAATTAGACTTTTTTTTGAAATACAGGAAATATGTGACTTCCAGTTTATATTTTCAACAAATTACCACTCCCTGAAATTTCGACGAGTCTGTACTTGGTTCTAAATCATTGATTGAAATTTTGTCTTTTGTTTACAACTGAACTAGATTACCTAAGTTTTATTTTTATTCAGTTTTAGACCATTTGCCAAAAACCAATTTTCTGCCATTATCAGCGATAAAGTTACCGACTTTTCTAGACTAATATTATTCTTCCCAAAAACAGTTAAAGTGGTGTCATCAGCAAACGGGACAGTTTTTGTTTCCCCAATATTATATTTATGTAGACCAAAAACAATAAAGGACACAATATTGACCCCTGAGGCACACCTTGATTGTGCAAACCGTAAGAATCTGTATATACTACTCTTTGTTTTCGACATGTTAAGTCGACATTTCATTCACAATTAATTATAACGCGAGAATATGGGATCAAAATGTATTTAAAAATGTAATGTTGTAATCATAATTACTATTATTTCTTTACCTAGGATCTAGGTTGCCTTCAATAAAAAAAGGCCCTACAAGTGTAGGTTTCGAGAAGTGTAAGTTTTCTAACTTTAACAAAAAACATTGTAAAAGATTCTTTTTAAAATAATTAAATTCTAATATCGGCATTTATTAGGAATTATCAGCGTTAACTAGCTCTAAACCATAATGGATTTGTATTTAATACATACAATCAATCATTCAAAGTTCTTAATACACCCTGTACTGGTAATTTGTACTTTTTTTTTCTTCTTCCAAAATTCAATAATAATAATTATGATTACAACATTACTTTTTTTAATACATTTTGATCCCATATTCTAATTAATTAATTGTGAATGAAATAAAGTAAAATAACCATTTCAAATATTCAAACGGCCGCCATTTTAGAAGGAGCAAGATATCAACCTCTAGCTTATGCAATTGTATTTTATTATATAAGCCCTTTAACATGAGGGTGATCACCCGATGTAGATTTCCATTTAAGATTATTGAGTTGGCCGCTAAAAAATCCATTTTTGGGGGACAAAATATGTCTCATGTCCCAAAAAGTAGTTTTTTATCACCAGAAGACACAGTAAAATATCTTTTTTCTAACTTTTTGGGTTTTCAAATTAATGAACCGGTCAGGGATTTTTGGAACACTTTGTATATTGTTGTAATCTATTATATATTTGTGAAATACCATTCACTGACTGACTGGCATGTGATAACTATATCTCACAAAATATAAGACCTAGAATTATCAAATTTGGCATAAAGGTTCCCTGTATGGTGTAGATGTGCAATAAGACGGGGTTTTACAAAATTAGAAATTTAAGGAGGTTTAGGGGGGGGGGTCCAGTAAAATTCACCAATGTAGTAAGCCTTTATATTTTGGTCTGTATAAGCTGAACCAATGCTCGGATCTTAAATCTGATGAAAAATCGTTATTGTGGAATTAAATTATCTACAATTTTTGTATTTAACATTCTTTTCTATCTCAAACGGTTTTTGAGTAATATCGGTTTAAAGTTAAAACTGGGAAAATTTACTTTTTCCTCCAGTTTGTGCCTCAAAACAAGGCAGTTTCCAGTTAACCATGATTACCAAATTTTTTATATCATTAAAAATCAATATATTGTACATAATAAAAATACATAAAGCAATAGAAGTGGTTAAAAACATATTCTACGAGTGCTTAAAGTACGGACTTAATTACATTTTAGGAATTATTGCTCATGCTATTACTTCCGAAATACGTACCGAATAAAAACCGTAACCTCATAAAAACATTGGAAATTTCCTATCCTAAAACTTTATTTTTAGTAGGAATTGTTAACATTAGCCAAACTGTAGTTATGATGAGTCAAATAGTGATAGTTTTCGTTAAAAGTTAATTCAGGGTGAAATTAGTGTTTTTCGTGTTTTAGAGCTTCCAACTAAGGTGCTTACCAATTTTCTACGACAAAAATTTTTTATATGATGAAAGGGAAGTTTTTTACATAAAAAAATCTTATTAAATAATTACAAAGGGATGAAAATGAATTTTAAAAAAGCTTAAAGTACAAACTTTTAACCACACTTAATACAAGGAATTTAGTTGTATTTAGAAAGATTTAGATATGTATAACTTTCAAAATATTTTGCGTTTTGATCATTTAATCAGACAAATTATACGGCATGGATTTTAAAACTATAGCTGGGAAGAGTTCATATTCTTTGTCGAATAAATATGACTACCAACTTATTACTGAACCTAAGAAAAGCGCAATATGTTTTATATAGGAAAACAAATTAATGCAAAAGGACATTAATGTATACATTAATACATTAATATATATTAATGTATATTTGAACAATCTGTGATTATAATGGCTGCTGGTTTGATGGTACCAGATTCAAATGTTGGTGTATAGGATGGCTATATTCCTAAAAAACATTAGCTAGAACAAGATTGATTCCAATAGGCTTTATATCACAAAGATTACATTTTTTTCATCAAGTAAAGCCTATACTTTGTTCCATTGGGAAACAAAACAAAATTACTTTCATTGAACTGAGACTAGATGGCCTTGATCTGTTAATTTACCTTGGGAATTCCAGGAAGTGTTGAAACAAGCGGTACATTATTTTTTTTCATCTAATTATTTTATTAGTTATTACTTTTACTCCTTACACTAGAACCTTACTACTAAAGTGTTTCATTATTAATAAAATCACTTACAGTGTTAAAATGCTTGTTATTTTTATTGAAGCGACTATAATGTTCTGCCTCGTAAATAAATAAATATTGAGCTAGACTTGTGAGATGTTTCAATGACAATATAACCATCCTCGGTGATTCACAAGCTACAATAATAACCTATCACAACTGATACAGCTGTAGTTTGATTATTGTAGATAATTCAATTTTATAAAAGTATGTATTTGTGAGAACTTATGTTCAAGTTTTATTTTAATTCTGCTCCCTGTTAAGGTCAGCCATGAATGACCAAAATAAATAACTATTAATTTAACAATAACAAAGGTCATTGTAAACATAGTAAAGAATTAATATAACTTGAATTGGCAAACATGAATTACAAAATACAGTAGTTCATGTTTTTGTATTGAGGTGAATTTAATAAATATAAGCCAAATCATAAATTGAGCTGCTAAAATTGCATAAAGGTAATTCAGTGTCTGACAATTGCTATAAGAAATTTTAAAAATGTTGTATGGTTGTAACAAACGTTTAATTTTGAAGAAAGACTACAAAAATTAATAAATATAAAATATATTTAGAATGAAATGTAAAAATATAATTTTCAGATAGGGCTTTTCCAAAATTAATTTTCACTATCGCTCAGTTTACTATTTTAATCTCACAAATAAAAAAATTAAAAAAATCTTTAATTAAAGTTCATAGGAATTCAGAAGAGTAATTTAAGAATTAATAGCTCTGGTGCATTGCTGCTGTGTTTTACAATGCCAAATTGTTGTTTAGGCTCTCAATAAACAAAAAATTACCAAAATTTAATCAAATATGGAAAAAAAATTTAGAGTAAAAAGATAACTTATGGAATTTCTAAGATATTTACATAGGGGGAGGGGGAGTTAAAACACAAATTAAATAATGATCTTTGTAGTGAACAACTAGAAAATTAAAAGAAGAAATTAATAAAAACAACATAAAAATTGATCTGGCTATTAGATCCTCTGAAGACAAGCGTCGGAAAATGGGAACAAAAAATAAACTTATTTTTCTAAGATTCTTAACGTATGTTTTACACTTATTGTGTGAACTACAAATACAATTTTTTTGAGGAGGATAAAAAGATTAAATAGAAATTTTCAAAATGACCATTAAACCAAACTACCAAGGTAGAGATACAGAATTTGGATCGGATGGCACTCGCTCATACACTCTACATTTTCGTATCACTTTCACCACTGATATACCTAAAAATTATTTTATGTCTGCTCAGAACACAGAAATTATAATGATGAACACCCAAAATTGATAAGCGAGCTGAAGCCGTATTAATTTATCAAAGCTACTAAATTCTAAAAACCAATGCGGCAAATATAATCAGGAAACTGACTAAAGGATGACATGACTTCTTATTTACCATGTACGAGTATTATTACTGTCACATAACCTCCCCTCCCCCTTCTCCAAATACAACAGCATATAGTTGTATGAATCTGATGGGAAGCATTTCGTTAAAAATTAATATCCATTTAATATGATCATAGAATTATATGGTTTTCTCTGACGTTGAAAACCATTAGGTAATTTATATAGCAGCCTACTACATTAAAAACAACAAGAAATCAAAAACACCAAAACTGTACATTTGTATAGGCTGTAACTGACTATAATCTGTTACTAGGTGAGAACAAGGTTGACAATTAACTATTTGACTGTGCTTGACAAATTGGCCGACATATCATCACATTGTTGTTCGTTCGCCGATGATGATCCACATCCATGCATTTTTTTAAAACACAAAATCCTCTCGGTCATCATCGCCTTAAAGAGAAAAAAAAAGAAGAAAATAAATACCCTTAGCCTATTTTGTATTAATTACATTCAAGTCGTCAAAATAAAAGCTTCGCAGCACAAAATGAGCTATTTTGGACTTAAGTAGGGTGAGGAACAACCTAATTTAAGTAGCGTTTCACACCCTATTAAAAATTTATATTTTTATCGAACGGGGAATTCAGCAGAATGAAAGGTTGCCACACTCTAACACACGCGCCATCACTCACAGGCACGGAAAGTATCAGGACTTGCCGGTACCTGCCGTGGGCCATCCACATGAGTTATCTACTGTGGTTCACTTGATCAAACTTTCATTCATTTAATTTGATATTTTAAAATAAAATATGTAATATATTTTTATTCCACAATTAATTCGTTACAAGAAAATTGAGACCAAACAATATATAATTTTCTTTAATAGAGTCCAAAATCAACAATGTTTGCTACAAAATTAATGACAGTATGATAGTAATAAGTGTAAAAAACAACACTATCGTATATCTTTATTGAGTAATATGTAATTTCCTATTTTAATGAAACAAAAAAGCTCAATATAATAATAACAGTATAAAATATAATTTGTACTTTATTATTTACATTTTGATAACCTGTGTATGAATAAATACGAATTAAAAAACAGTAATATTGGCATTTACACAATTTATTTTTTGTAACTTTAACATTTTATCATCTAAGCAACAGTAATACGAATAATATTGAAAGCAGCAAAATATTACCGTACATACTAATATTAAAAATATAACAAATATTTTTAAAAAATGCAAAAAAAAAATTCTATTTATAAACACTGTGATGAGGTATGGTAAATAATAATATGGTATTAAATAAACATTTAGTAATATTTAAAAAAAATAAATAAATAAAAAAATTAAAAAATTTTAAAAAATTTAAAAAAAATTGTTGATTTTGGGCTATAATTCAATAAATTATATATACATTGTTTAGTCTCATTTTCTTGTAATTGTGTAGAATGAATAAAAATATATTACAGATTTTAGTTACAAATATCAAATAATAAAAAAAAGAAAAGTTTTATAAAGTGAAGCCCAGATAGGGCTTGGGGGTGTAGGTCACCCGACACACTAATCCTCTTCGCTTGTGTGAGTGAAGCGACCCTTCAACCAAATTCCCAGTTTGATAAAAGTAACCTTATCTTTCATTTCCAGTAACATCAATATTCAAGGAATAGCAACGCTCAGTGTACATGCTAAATTTGAATGAAATACGGCTAAAATACTGTCTACTACATTATTACTGACATTTTCCTCTATCTACTACCCAGGTTACAATTCTAACTTTTTTTTTTTTTAGTTATAATTGGTGTGTGTATTTTATATGGTAAAAGAAATCTGGATATCAATAATTGTAAGACCTACAAGTATTTTTATCCTTGTTGTTTAAAGGCAAACAACTTCTCCGTCATCATCATCACCTTAAAAAACAAAGGAAGACAAAACATAAGATAAAGATAACTAGCCATGAAGGACTCAAATAGCGTCAAGGTCCAAAAAGAACAATTATTGGTCAAAAGATACTTGATGAAAAATGAAAGGGAGGGATTTAACCGAAGACCAAGTGAAAAAAATGTAGATTCAGTTAGGTACCCTCGGGATTGCTAGGCTCGACCCTAAGGGTCTATTTTAGATTCATACAAATTTTGTAAGGTCAACAAATGATCATGTATGTAGACATAGTGTGTATCGAGATAATGTCTACCATAACACTCTCTCCGAATGACATTCGTAAGGGTCATTTCCGTTAAATCAGTCAAAAGAATTGATTGGTTATGAAGTGAAAAAAGTAACTTTTTAGAAAGGAAGCTGTACTAAACTGATAATAAAATAAAACGACAAGATTTACATTTCAAGTTACAGTTAAGATATTAAAAGCGGAACTAAACACGCTACATTGTCACACTACACATAAAACTCAAACCTAAATAAAACTAAAAGTAGCCTACTCGTCAGTATTTCAAAATCAGGAACTATAATAGCTGTTGTCCTAAATAATCAAATATCATAAAATAGACTCAACTTAAGCCCCAAAACAACTAAAAACTGATATATATCCGCAAATAATCTCGATGTTAACTTCTTCTGTCACTACACAACTTTCTACACTAAGTAGGCTCCAACACGGTCATTACTTAGAACTACAATTGTAACTTTAGAACTATAACCACAGACAACTAAAAACTGATATATCCGCAAATAATCTCGATGTTAACTTCTTCTGTCACTACACAACTTTCTACACTAAGTAGGCTCCAACACGGTCATTACTTAGAACTACAATTGTAACTTTAGAACTATAACCACAGACAACTAAAAACTGATATATCCGCAAATAATCTCGATGTTAACTTCTTCTGTCACTACACAACTTTCTACACTAAGTAGGCTCCAACACGGTCATTACTTAGAACTACAATTGTAACTTTAGAACTATAACCACAGACAACTAAAAACTGATATATCCGCAAATAATCTCGATGTTAACTTCTTCTGTCACTACACAACTTTCTACACTAAGTAGGCTCCAACACGGTCATTACTTAGAACTACAATTGTAACTTTAGAACTATAGCCAAAGACAACTAAAAACTGATATATCCGCAAATAATCTCGATGTTAACTTCTTCTGTCACTACACAACTTTCTACACTAAGTAGGCTCCAACACGGTCATTACTTAGAACTACAATTGTAACTTTAGAACTATAACCACAGACAACTAAAAACTGATATATCCGCAAATAATCTCGATGTTAACTTCTTCTGTCACTACACAACTTTCTACACTAAGTAGGCTCCAACACGGTCATTACTTAGAACTACAATTGTAACTTTAGAACTATAGCCAAAGACAACTATAAACTGATATATCCGCAAATAATCTCGATGTTAACTTCTTCTGTCACTACACAACTTTCTACACTAAGTAGGCTCCAACACGGTCATTACTTAGAACTACAATTGTAACTTTAGAACTATAGCCAAAGACAACTATAAACTGATATATCCGCAAATAATCTCGATGTTAACTTCTTCTGTCACTA
This sequence comes from Aphrophora alni, assembly GCA_963513935.1. NCBI lineage: Eukaryota > Metazoa > Arthropoda > Insecta > Hemiptera > Aphrophoridae > Aphrophora > Aphrophora alni. The sequence goes on from OY740774.1 coordinate 107,236, forward strand.
CACAACTTTCAAGTGACATTAAGAAAGCTACCGAACCAGTAAGAAGAAGGAGATGGGATTTAAGAAGGCAACAGATATGTATAAGCACAGCAATAAACAATGCAGGCACATCACTGAATACATCAGATAGTTAGTTGCACGACCAGGGTCACCGTCATGTTAGTAGTTAATTTGAAATAGTGGAAGGGTTGCCAGACACATCTTCCGAATTTCCTCACTCTTCTCTTAGGTCTCCATCTTTATTATCTTTTATCATACCAACAACAATTCAATAGGACACAATAGAAAATATTTGATGCGTTGTTATATACTATCTCCCCTAATTATTATAGTAAATAGAAAATCTGCGCGGATATCCTTTTAATACTGTAGGCCTATTATTATACTATTATAGCTATTGTACTGATATTGTATGACTGAAGGAGACAACGTATAGCAACCATAATAAAACATACAAAATTAATACAAAAAATCCTTTTATGAAAAATGAATGTTAATTTACATAAAACAAATAATGAATAGTTTATGGAAAATTTCATAAAAATCTATTTAACCTTTCGAACTGTAGAGACGACCGTTTATTATCGCAAAAAAATAAATAAATAAATCAATTGAAAAAACTAACGAATCAGTTTCAGTACCAACCAAATTTTAATTTAAGTACAAAGCATAAAATACTATTCAAAACTGTTATAGGAAACATGATCTGCACACATATGTCATGAGGGCAACTAAATTATCACATTTTCTAAAATATTAATCCAATAATATTATTCAGTATCCAATCTGAGTAACTATTCAAACTACAAATATCCAATCTGGGTAATTATCCTATTTGGACCGATATTTATAAATTACTTTAAGTGACAATATGTAATTAAAGTAAAAACAATAAATTTAAATTATGAAAATAAATACTAAACTACAGTTGACAGAACAACAGTGAATTATTAAATTTTATAAGAATACACAGTAACGGTTTAACGTTTAGAAACAAATTAAATATTAAACGACTAAACCTTTAAAATATACGTCATCTCGTGCCAAGAAGTGTGGAGGACTGCGAAGGAAGTAAGGGGTTATAGGGGAAATGTGATAGGATGTTAATCTCTAGCGCTACATTCACCCTATGTTTTGTTTAATGAAACATCAATTTAGGCCGCAACATTGCGTAAGAGGTCTGTATTGTTTATTGTCTGTAGTATAAGGTTCCAAGAACAACTGTCTTCCAGTTAGCTTCAAAAAAACTAGAGCTCTCTGCAGTTGTTGTTGTAAAGATAGTATTTCTACATGAGCTTGAAAAACAATTAGTCAATTACTTCATTTTAATAAGAACAGGTTCTTAGGGAAAGGATGTTAAAAATATGATTTATCAGTTAGCTCCATTTTGGAAAGAATTGGAGTCAGTTGGATGAAAATAGCTTGATTTTTTTTTAAAACACAAAAATGAACTGAGTGTTCGAAAACAAAAAGGCATTTCATTTGCAAGGGTGAAAGGAATTACCAAAGAAGCTGTGTTTAATACTTTTTATTTGCTTTGTGACGTTTCGCCACAATTCGAATTGTCGCGCCAGGAAATCGACACCAGGTGAATCATTTGCCTTGCGCGCGGAGTGAGTGGCAGCCGCAGTGACTAAACCGGTGATCGCTTATAGTTTGACATCCATACCAACCTGAACAATGGTCGGCTAAGACCATTTGGACGTGTCTAAAGACCCCCAGGAATATGGATAATTAACGAATTTAACCGTAATTGTATCAGAGATCGTTATGACGGACAACGGTTATGCTATCTTTGAACCAGACCACGTTTCCCCTTAACAATTGTTAATACGTAAGTAACCTAATGGTTAGTAAAGTAACCATTAGTTTCGCATTATTTATATAATAATAATTAATGTTTTAACTCATTATAAGCTGGCTTAGTGTATCAGTCACCTGGAATGTTAATTGCAATAATGGCTAATTAATTTAAGGGCCCACACGCATTCCAATGCACCCAATATTTGCCCCTATGTAACCACTCTCCCCAAATGTTACCAGAGTTAGATCCCGGAAATTTTTTTTTTTTTTCTATTAAATTAACCAACGTTTTTTCACTCCAAATGCAAGAAGTCCGTAGGTATTTCCGTTGTGTCACTGTGCCACGATAGCCTGTTTTCTTCTTCAAAATTCTCTATCGTGTTCCCCCTTGACTAAATAATTAACCTTTTTTATAATATAACTAATCAATAATAATCGTAAATTTATTTAATTTTTCAAAATTAAACGTGGTCATAATTCGCGACTCAAAATTACGTTTATTTCCTTTTTCATTAAAATTACTCGCATCTAAAAATTAATACGCCTCATGGCAGCGTACCGATACTATTTTTACGGACTATTTTCATATATATATATATATATATATATATATATATATATATATATATATCAATAAGTTCTCACATCAGATAGCCAGGGTTCAGGGTTATTGTTCGGTCTTGAAGTTATGTTCACCAAAATATGGTAAGTAATTTATAATTTAATAACAATATACTTATTAGGAAATGATTAAACGTACACAATTCTCACAAATATATACACTTTATTTCAGGCGCGTTTCGACGACAATGTCGTCATCATCAGTGACAGTTACAAAGCAAAATTATAACTAAATCAGAGAGAGGTTACAGCTAACATTTATAGTATCCAGTAAGGGGCGTGTCTATATTTCATATTCACCAATGACGATGCGATGTTATAAGTAGGAGGAAGAGACGGGTGGAAGGAGTTGGAGTGCATCCATGTATAAGTGATATGATGTGATATTTATAATTAACATCTTAGAGTCATAACGATGTAAATATCTTAAACCTAAATTTGATATGAAATTCATATAATGAGATGTTATTAACTGCATGTGAAATCACGGGAGGAGAAGTTATATTCCTTACCTATGTTAAATATGACTATCACATATTAAACAATATACGTGAGTAATTTAAAATTTACACATCTACATAAGTATAATCTCATAAAATAATGTAACAGAATACATAGCATAATGACTATTTATAAAAGAAAAGTCTTAAACTAAACGTGAAAAAAAAACATAAAGTGTAACAAAAGGTACACTTTCTTAACAGAATAATAATTTAACATCTTTAAAAGTATATTTGAAATCTAATAAAAAAGTTATGAAAAATGATACCTAACTCGACCTAGGTATTAGAACATGTAATATGAACTTTATTAAGAATTGTTTACATTGTGACTGCGACTTTTTATTTAGACGGCAAGTTTTAAGCTGTAATGATTATTAAAAGCTTTGAATATTTAAACCAAAATAATTGAATTAAAAAAAAAGGGAAAAAAAGTATTTTTTGACCCTTCTGAATAAATAAAAAATTAAAATTGTAAATAAAAATAATTATAAATCACGAAATACCAAACGTACACAAAATATTTCCGAAAAATTCAGACCTTCTCGTGTAAAACTGAAATTGAAATTAATGTATGAAAGCAAAAATATTTATTGCTTACGCAATTATCTAAAGAAGATTAAACACAAATAATAATATAATACTATATAAGCTGACTCTATCTCAGTTTGTCAAAATTGTTACCCCTCCCCCCATCGAAGTTGCCACCGTGATACTTTTATACTTTCGATTAGGAGGTATTTCCGTGTTTTGTAGAACTATTACAAACTTATTTAAATAACGGCCATAGTTCAAACTTCCTCAAAAGTAACTTACACATGGCTTGGTTACGGATTTTATTCCACCCATTTTAAGGAACCAAAGCTCAATCTCTGTTTAAGAAAGACAACAACAGTTAATGTACTACATAATTCTGAAATCTGTCTATTTCCAAGTATTTAACTTCCAATCAGAAGATAAAAAATATTAAAAGCAGCATAAAAATCCGTTGAGCCGCGCAAACTGTAGAATATCTCACCAGTTTTGAATAGTAAATATCTCTCTCCCCTATCTATGTATGTATCAACTGAGACGAAACTATGATGAAAAAACAAATCGATGTATTGATGTGAGGCTCGAAAGTGTTGTCCGTTGCTTACCGATAATACTCAAATAAACAAAATTAATTTTCTCTAAATAGATTCTATTTGTTTTTATCAAATTTCGCTTATGTATAGCACTGATGATCTTTTGACAATGGCCAACACGTCTCCAAAAATGCCAGATCGAGAGTAATCAATAAAACCTATGGATACGCTCTTAGAACCTAATTTCTAAAAAATGTATCCTGTCGATTTTCATCAAATTTTGGTGAGACATATGAAAACCAATTTTCCAAACAGTAAGTACAACAAATTACGATTAGAAAGTAAATTAACCTCGACTGCCGTCATTAAAAACAATGAGTTTAAAAAAATGTAAATTAGATATACATCCGAGTGTACACCAAACAACCGCAAGGACAGTTGAATCGAGACACTATGCGTTGCATAACCTCTTACGCCTCATTATCGAAGGGAAGTTGAAATTCCCTTTTCTATTTATTAATAAATTTCACAACGGATATAGTAACATTAATGTAGCGTAGAGATTTAATGTAGCCGCCATACAACAGGTGAGTGAAAGGAGACTGTACCTTCTTTCTAGTTTTTTTAAAGTACTCACTTGTGATCCATAAATAAACAATATTAGAGACTAGTAGCTACCACCATTACATGTGCGTACAAAATATGAATATTCTTGCAATTAGTGTGGTCATATTTATTTTAATAAATATTTAATCTTATTCGATCGATATAATATATTTAGGTCCTCGGTGCGCAGTAAAGGACGAGTTAATGACTGACTAATGAAGCCGTCTCTGATCTAAATAAAGGGTGCAAAACATTGCACAAACTTTCTCATTCATCGTTGTCCAAAACTGTCAGTTCGATAGTTGTAAATTAAAAAATAAAAATGAACCATGGACATTTTAATAAGAGTCCAAAAATGGCAAATGTCATTGAGTAATAGGCGATAAAGTGTCGGAAAATAAGTTTCCCAGGCGCCATTTTGAAACGGTTAGAGATAAAGTCAAGCTTTAAATACAAAGAATGTTTGTTTTTAAAAGATCTTTTCCATGATGTGCTTCACGACTAACGTTACTTTTTTACATTTTCCTCTCACCACCAAGCTCCACAATAATCGGAGGAAACCGATTGTGGAGCTAGGTGGTGAGAGGAAGAGTCACTTGATCTTCGGATGCGACACTAATTGCCCACCATACATCTTGAGGAAGCACTGGTGTAAACAGCCGAGGTGAGTTTCATTTATAATTTAGAGCTGAATGAGATTTAGTTAATATTGAATCAGGGCTTACAAACTATCTTTAAGCAAAGAAGTTATCAGGGTTTGAGAGAGGTAGTTCTAAACATTAGGTGAAATACCGGCCATTCCGATAAGCAACTGGAGGGTATCTAATGGTGAGTCTGCCTCAGATCATAATTACACTTGGGTATGTTCCGTGAGGAAATAAATCAGATTCAGTATCTCTAGGACATAGAGTCGATGGTATGGTTAACTCTTTAAATAGAACCAACCATTCTGAGATCACAAAGAAGAGAAACAAAAACGCGCCTGTTGGTAGAATCTTGAGCTACATACAGGGTAAAGGGAAAACGTTAGCATATTGTACAATTTATCTAAACGTACAGTAAACTGGAATCGGTACTTAAAGACACTCACGAAGTATAAAAAAAACAGTAAGGAGAGCCAAAAATAACTCTTGGAGAGAATTCTGCCAGGGAATCGTTCAGGTATCTGAATGTGTAAAAACTCAAAAATTTTGGCTCGCAACCTAATAGACGTAATGAGTATTATACTCTAGGAAGTTGATACTCATACGGACAGTCGGAAAGAGAGGTTGGAGATTTTACTCAACATACACTTTCCTGGTTCCCGTGGTCTGAAAAATGACCAACGCTTTAGCTGTGAGAATGACATAAACCTATCTTTTCATTATCTATGTATAATCCAGAATCTAACATTCCTAAAATCCTAAGACTAGAACCGCTTTAGCTGTGAGAGTGACATAAACCTATCTTTTCATTATCTATGTAGATTCATAATCTAACATTCCTAAAATCCTAAGACTAGAGCCGCTTTAGTTGTGAGAGTGACATAAACCTATCTTTTCATTATCTATGTAGATTCAGAATAACATTCCTAAAATCCTAAGACTAGAGCCGCTTAAGTTGTGAAAGTGACATAAACTTATCTTTTCATTATCTATGTAGATTCAGAATCTAACATTCCTAAAATCCTAAGACTAGAGCCGCTTTAGTTGTGAGAGTGACATAAACCTATCTTTTCATTATCTAAGTAGATTCAGAATCTAACATTTCTAAAATCCTAAGACTAGAACCGCTTTAGCTGTGAAAGTGACATAAACCTATCTTTTCATTATCTATGTAGATTCAGAATCTAACATTCCTAAAATCCTAAGACTAGAGCCGCTTTAGCTGTGATTGACATAAACCTATCTTTTCATTATCTATGTAGATTCAGAATCTAACATTTCTAAAATCCTAAGACTAGAGCCGCTATAGTTGTGAGTGACATAAACCTATCTTTTCATTAGTGTATCTATGTAGATTCAGAATCTAACATTCCTAAAATCATAAGACTAGAGCCGCTTTAGTTGTGAGTGACATAAACCTATCTTTTCATTAGTGTATCTATGTAGATTCAGAATCTAACATTTCTAAAATCATAAGACTAGAGCCGCTTTAGTTGTGAGAGTGACATAAACCTATCTTTTCATTATCTATGTAGATTCAGAATCTAACATTTCTAAAATCCTAAGACTAGAGCCGCTATAGTTGTGAGTGATATAAACCTATCTTCTCATTAGTGTATCTATGTAGATTCAGAATCTAACATTTCTAAAATCATAAGACTAGAGCCGCTTTAAATGTGAGAGTGACATAAACCTATCTTTTCATTATCTATGTAGATTCAGAATCTAACATTCCTAAAATCATAAGACTAGAGCCGCTTTAGTTGTGAGTGACATAAACCTATCTTTTCATTAGTGTATCTATGTAGATTCAGAATCTAACATTTCTAAAATCCTAAGACTAGAGCCGCTATAGTTGTGAGTGACATAAACCTATCTTTTCATTAGTGTATCTATGTAGATTCAGAATCTAACATTCCTAAAATCATAAGACTAGAGCCGCTTTAGTTGTGAGTGACATAAACCTATCTTTTCATTAGTGTATCTATGTAGATTCAGAATCTAACATTTCTAAAATCATAAGACTAGAGCCGCTTTAGTTGTGAGAGTGACATAAACCTATCTTTTCATTATCTATGTAGATTCAGAATCTAACATTTCTAAAATCCTAAGACTAGAGCCGCTATAGTTGTGAGTGATATAAACCTATCTTCTCATTAGTGTATCTATGTAGATTCAGAATCTAACATTTCTAAAATCATAAGACTAGAGCCGCTTTAGTTGTGAGAGTGACATAAACCTATCTTTTCATTATCTATGTAGATTCAGAATCTAACATTCCTAAAATCATAAGACTAGAGCCGCTTTAGTTGTGAGTGACATAAACCTATCTTTTCATTAGTGTATCTATGTAGATTCAGAATCTAACATTTCTAAAATCATAAGACTAGAGCCGCTTTAGCTGTGATTGACATAAACCTATCTTTTCATTATCTATGTAGATTCAGAATCTAACATTTCTAAAATCCTAAGACTAGAGCCGCTATAGTTGTGAGTGACATAAACCTATCTTTTCATTATTGTATCTATGTAGATTCAGAATCTAACATTCCTAAAATCATAAGACTAGAGCCGCTTTAGTTGTGAGAGTGACATAAACCTATCTTTTCATTATCTATGGAGAGCCAGAATCTAACATTCCTAAAATCATAAGACTAGAGCCGCTTTAGCTGTGAAAGTGACATAAACCTATCTTTTCATTATCTATGGAGAGCCAGAATCTAACATTCCTAAAATCATAAGACTAGAGCCGCTTTAGCTGTGAAAGTGACATAAACCTATCTTTTCATTATCTATGGAGAGCCAGAATCGTAACTAAAATAATAAGCTATAGTCACTTTTTTAATACACATTTTGTGAGTAATAGTCCTCTCTTCTTGGATGGTGCAATATATTCAATAAATCGTTCTTGTAAACCCAATGTGCGACAAGATATATATATATAGGCTAAACTAATATCACAGACACTGTAAAGAGGAACACGATTCACAGAAAGAAATAATACATATAAAATGCTTTATGGTTGTTCATTCATTGGGATCACAGTGGTAGTTACTATTATCAATGACTACATAAATACTATAAGACACGACATGGCCATGTTAAATATTCTACGCTTATTCTTGAGTTGACCAATACCCGCTAGGTCGCTCTGCTAGAGAATCTGAAGTTGATGTGACTGGCGCTAGGTGGCTCTACGGTCAAACAATGTTTCAGGCGGGTAAGAGAAAACGCACTGATGCCACATATGGGACCAGAGATGCGAGGGAAGGTCGAGAATCGCTTATCTCAGCGCACGAACTGACAACACTGACTATGCTGACGGATGTAAGTGAGAAGGTTTGTGAGAGAGAGGTCAACAGTTGTACAGTCTCAACCAAGTGGGATGCGTACAGTCAAGCACCTGCTGCTAGCGCTTTCTGATAGCTGTGTGTCAAACTTGTGACGAACAGCACCCGTAAAGCGTAGACTATTTCCCTATCCTATGTCGTGTCTTATAGTATTTATGTAGTCATTGCTATCATTATGTATTACTGCTCGTTATCTCTAGTTTGCACCATTATTTATAATACTTTAAATTTCGCGCTGTAATCCTAAGTAGAAACTTGCAATTGCCATTTTGAATGGCCGCCGTTTTAAAATATTAGAAAACCTTGAACATCTATCGATCGGCCTGGCCTGGGTGTAAAGAAACGTATTCCTAAGTGTATTGATAGAAACAGCCTTTTTTTTCTATTTGCAACCGAATAGAGCCAAATAAGCACGAGTGTGTTATTACTTGCAGGACATAAATTGAAGAAGAACGTCATAAACAAGAACAAAGTAAGTCGTGGGGAATAAACGTACATGTTCTTAAATTTAAAGCTATCTAAAATAGCATATATTGACACAGCTTTATATCTGCAACGATTAGAGGCAAACAAGTGCGAGTGCGTTTCTATTACGCAAGACATACTTGGAAGAAGACATCACTGACCAAGCTCATGAACAAGAACAAGGTAGCCTATATTTCCGGCACTGAGATCACGATTCGCTACTTATGTGATTGTCACGATTCCACCTAACTATCTGGCTCCAACGTTGTACTTCCTCAAGCTTTTCCGTAAATGAAATGCATAGTTTTATAGGCTTGGAAGGTATTACAGACACAAAGTAAGGAAAATATTAGCATATATCTGAAGTTTAGTTGACGTTGTGAAATGGAGGAGGTGATTAGCATTTATAACTACAAATATAAATTAAATCGTACTTACAGCGTGACTAGTCAGAAATGATGTAGGTTCAACTCATATCGAATATGTACTTACCTAAAACAGAATAATGCATACATGAATCCAAGGATATCGAAGATATATCCACGGTGAACATTTTATCGTGAGCACTAAACTATCGTATGGGGGACCTTAATTATTTATTATAGAATTTAAAAATCCATTCTGCAAACTTTAAAAACATAGCCGTCATTTTTCAATAAGGCAGCTAATTTTAAAATTTCTAATGTATGGTATTTTACACCTATTTTATATGGTGTTTTTGAATTTAACAAGATATATTAAGAAGTTTTTATTCTTGGGTATATTTTGATAAACCAACTCGTTTAGAAGTTAGAGGCGCTTAAACTTTCAACAATTTGAAGTTTGGTGCATTTTTTGGAGTAGGATTTACGTACTTTCCTTTGTTGAATCAAATTAAAAATGCAATTAGACATATTCTAGGAAGTGTGAATAACTACAAATGCAGGACTAATATAAAAACAATAAATAATTTATTTTAATATAGTCCTGCATTGGTATTTACACTACCTAGACTCTTAGACTATACCTCACTTCAAATTATTGGAGATTCAGGTTCCTTAACTTCTAAACGAGTGAATTTATAAAAATATTTCCAAGACTAAAAAAAGTCTTAAAATTTGGTGTTAAAATCCGAAAACACCACAAAGCTAACTGTTTAAATATTATATTATGAGTTTTAATTCCACAAAAAGTAAAAAAAAATCTCCCATTTAAAGTTAGTTTTTTATAAGCTCAATAATTTACCACATAACAATAGTCCACACACAAAAATGATAACACTAAACATAGAACAATAAACACAGTTAAATCAATCTGTAGCAAAGATTTATCAATAGGTATGAAGTGAAATCTGTTCTGTAGGATATAACAAGTATTTTTTTGCCTTACAACTTAATATGGAAGCACAAATATATATATATATATATATATATATATATATATATATATATATATATATATAAACCAAAAATCTCTTTAAATAAAACTTAAAATTAAAAAAAACAACGTAAACTTTGTTTTATTTAAGATTTAAAAAGGGCCTTCCTAAAGATGTGTTTCTGTATGATTATATCTAAACAGACCCTAAGCGTGCTTCGTTTATGCGGTCAACATTTCCCAAATTTTAATTCCAATGAAAAATAAGTGGACGTTTTGTAGTGCCTAAGCACAAGACCATGGTAGGTTTTTAGGCATTGCGTCTGACGACTACAATACATAGTAACCACTCTATAGCGAAAACGAGTGGACGTTTTGTAGTGCCTAAGCACAAGACCATGGTAGGTTTTTAGGCATTGCGTCTGACGACTACAATACATAGTAACCACTCTATAGCGAAAACGAGTGGACGTTTTGTAGTGCCTAAGCACAAGACCATGGTAGGTTTTTAGGCATTACGTCTGACGACTACAATACATAGTAACCACTCTATAGCGAAAACGAGTGGACGTTTTGTAGTGCCTAAGCACAAGAGAATGGTAGGTTTTTAGGCATTGCGTCTGACGACTACAATACATAGTAACCACTCTATAGCGAAAACGAGTGGACGTTTTGTAGTGCCTAAGCACAAGAGAATGGTAGGTTTTTAGGCATTACGTCTGACGACTACAATACATAGTAACCACTCTATAGCGAAAACAAGTGGACGTTTTGTAGTGCCTGAGCACAAGACAGTGGTAGGTTTTTAGGCATTGCGTCTGACGACTACAATACATAGTAACCACTCTATAGCGAAAACAAGTGGACGTTTTGTTGTGCCTGAGCACAAGACAGTGGTAGGTTTTTAGGCATTGCGTCTGACGACTACAATACTAGTAACCACTCTATAGCGAAAACAAGTGGACGTTTTGTAGTGCCTAAGCACAAGACAATGGTAGGTTTTTAGGCATTACGTCTGACGACTACAATACATAGTAACCACTCTATAGCGAAAACGAGTGGACGTTTTGTAGTGCCTAAGCACAAGACCATGGTATGTTTTTAGGCATTACGTCTGACGACTACAATACATAGTAACCACTCTATAGCGAAAACGAGTGGACGTTTTGTAGTGCCTAAGCACAAGACCATGGTATGTTTTTAGGCATTGCGTCTGACGACTACAATACATAGTAACCACTCTATAGCGAAAACGAGTGGACGTTTTGTAGTGCCTAAGCACAAGACCATGGTAGGTTTTTAGGCATTGCGTCTGACGACTACAATACATAGTAACCACTCTATAGCGAAAACGAGTGGACGTTTTGTAGTGCCTAAGCACAAGACCATGGTAGGTTTTTAGGCATTACGTCTGACGACTACAATACATAGTAACCACTCTATAGCGAAAACGAGTGGACGTTTTGTAGTGCCTAAGCACAAGACCATGGTAGGTTTTTAGGCATTGCGTCTGACGACTACAATACATAGTAACCACTCTATAGCGAAAACGAGTGGACGTTTTGTAGTGCCTAAGCACAAGAGAATGGTAGGTTTTTAGGCATTGCGTCTGACGACTACAATACATAGTAACCACTCTATAGCGAAAACGAGTGGACGTTTTGTAGTGCCTAAGCACAAGACCATGGTAGGTTTTTAGGCATTGCGTCTGACGACTACAATACATAGTAACCACTCTATAGCGAAAACGAGTGGACGTTTTGTAGTGCCTAAGCACAAGACCATGGTAGGTTTTTAGGCATTACGTCTGACGACTACAATACATAGTAACCACTCTATAGCGAAAACGAGTGGACGTTTTGTAGTGCCTAAGCACAAGACCATGGTATGTTTTTAGGCATTACGTCTGACGACTACAATACATAGTAACCACTCTATAGCGAAAACGAGTGGACGTTTTGTAGTGCCTAAGCACAAGAGAATGGTAGGTTTTTAGGCATTGCGTCTGACGACTACAATACATAGTAACCACTCTATAGCGAAAACGAGTGGACGTTTTGTAGTGCCTAAGCACAAGAGAATGGTAGGTTTTTAGGCATTACGTCTGACGACTACAATACATAGTAACCACTCTATAGCGAAAACAAGTGGACGTTTTGTAGTGCCTGAGCACAAGACAGTGGTAGGTTTTTAGGCATTGCGTCTGACGACTACAATACATAGTAACCACTCTATAGCGAAAACAAGTGGACGTTTTGTTGTGCCTGAGCACAAGACAGTGGTAGGTTTTTAGGCATTGCGTCTGACGACTACAATACTAGTAACCACTCTATAGCGAAAACAAGTGGACGTTTTGTAGTGCCTAAGCACAAGACAATGGTAGGTTTTTAGGCATTACGTCTGACGACTACAATACATAGTAACCACTCTATAGCGAAAACGAGTGGACGTTTTGTAGTGCCTAAGCACAAGACCATGGTATGTTTTTAGGCATTACGTCTGACGACTACAATACATAGTAACCACTCTATAGCGAAAACGAGTGGACGTTTTGTAGTGCCTAAGCACAAGACCATGGTATGTTTTTAGGCATTGCGTCTGACGACTACAATACATAGTAACCACTCTATAGCGAAAACGAGTGGACGTTTTGTAGTGCCTAAGCACAAGAGAATGGTAGGTTTTTAGGCATTGCGTCTGACGACTACAATACATAGTAACCACTCTATAGCGAAAACGAGTGGACGTTTTGTAGTGCCTAAGCACAAGACCATGGTAGGTTTTTAGGCATTGCGTCTGACGACTACAATACATAGTAACCACTCTATAGCGAAAACGAGTGGACGTTTTGTAGTGCCTAAGCACAAGACCATGGTAGGTTTTTAGGCATTACGTCTGACGACTACAATACATAGTAACCACTCTATAGCGAAAACGAGTGGACGTTTTGTAGTGCCTAAGCACAAGACCATGGTATGTTTTTAGGCATTACGTCTGACGACTACAATACATAGTAACCACTCTATAGCGAAAACGAGTGGACGTTTTGTAGTGCCTAAGCACAAGACCATGGTAGGTTTTTAGGCATTGCGTCTGACGACTACAATACATAGTAACCACTCTATAGCGAAAACGAGTGGACGTTTTGTAGTGCCTAAGCACAAGACCATGGTAGGTTTTTAGGCATTGCATCTGACGACTACAATACATAGTAACCACTCTATAGCGAAAACAAGTATACGTTATGTAGTGCCTAAGCACGAGACAATGGTAGGTTTTTAGGCATTGCGTCTGACGACTACAATACATAGTAACCACTCTATAGCGAAAACGAGTGGACGTTTTGTAGTGCCTAAGCACAAGAGAATGGTAGGTTTTTAGGCATTGCGTCTGACGACTACAATACATAGTAACCACTCTATAGCGAAAACGAGTGGACGTTTTGTAGTGCCTAAGCACAAGACCATGGTAGGTTTTTAGGCATTGCGTCTGACGACTACAATACATAGTAACCACTCTATAGCGAAAACGAGTGGACGTTTTGTAGTGCCTAAGCACAAGACCATGGTAGGTTTTTAGGCATTACGTCTGACGACTACAATACATAGTAACCACTCTATAGCGAAAACGAGTGGACGTTTTGTAGTGCCTAAGCACAAGACCATGGTAGGTTTTTAGGCATTGCGTCTGACGACTACAATACATAGTAACCACTCTATTGCGAAAACGAGTGGACGTTTTGTAGTGCCTAAGCACAAGACCATGGTAGGTTTTTAGGCATTGCGTCTGACGACTACAATATATAGTAACCACTCTATAGCGAAAACGAGTGGACGTTTTGTAGTGCCTAAGCACAAGACCATGGTAGGTTTTTAGGCATTGCGTCTGACGACTACAATACACAGTAACCACTCTATAGCGAAAACGAGTGGACGTTTTGTAGTGCCTAAGCACAAGACCATGGTAGGTTTTTAGGCATTGCGTCTGACGACTACAATACATAGTAACCCCTCTATAGCGAAAACGAGTGGACGTTTTGTAGTGCCTAAGCACAAAACCATGGTAGGTTTTTAGGCATTGCGTATGACGACTACAATACATAGTAACCACTCTATAGCGAAAACGAGTGGACGTTTTGTAGTGCCTAAGCACAAGACCATGGTAGGTTTTTAGGCATTGCGTCTGACGACTACAATACATAGTAACCACTCTATAGCGAAAACGAGTGGACGTTTTGTAGTGCCTAAGCACAAGACCATGGTAGGTTTTTAGGCATTACGTCTGACGACTACAATACATAGTAACCACTCTATAGCGAAAACGAGTGGACGTTTTGTAGTGCCTAAGCACAAGACCATGGTAGGTTTTTAGGCATTGCGTCTGACGACTACAATACATAGTAACCACTCTATAGCGAAAACGAGTGGACGTTTTGTAGTGCCTAAGCACAAGACCATGGTAGGTTTTTAGGCATTGCGTCTGACGACTACAATATATAGTAACCACTCTATAGCGAAAACGAGTGGACGTTTTGTAGTGCCTAAGCACAAGACCATGGTAGGTTTTTAGGCATTGCGTCTGACGACTACAATACATAGTACCCACTCTATAGCGAAAACGAGTGGACGTTTTGTAGTGCCTAAGCACAAGACCATGGTATGTTTTTAGGCATTGCGTCTGACGACTACAATACATAGTAACCACTCTATAGCGAAAACGAGTGGACGTTTTGTAGTGCCTAAGCACAAGAGAATGGTAGGTTTTTAGGCATTGCGTCTGACGACTACAATACATAGTAACCACTCTATAGCGAAAACGAGTGGACGTTTTGTAGTGCCTAAGCACAAGAGAATGGTAGGTTTTTAGGCATTACGTCTGACGACTACAATACATAGTAACCACTCTATAGCGAAAACAAGTGGACGTTTTGTAGTGCCTGAGCACAAGACAGTGGTAGGTTTTTAGGCATTGCGTCTGACGACTACAATACATAGTAACCACTCTATAGCGAAAACAAGTGGACGTTTTGTTGTGCCTGAGCACAAGACAGTGGTAGGTTTTTAGGCATTGCGTCTGACGACTACAATACATAGTAACCACTCTATAGCGAAAACAAGTGGACGTTTTGTAGTGCCTAAGCACAAGACAATGGTAGGTTTTTAGGCATTACGTCTGACGACTACAATACATAGTAACCACTCTATAGCGAAAACGAGTGGACGTTTTGTAGTGCCTAAGCACAAGACCATGGTATGTTTTTAGGCATTACGTCTGACGACTACAATACATAGTAACCACTCTATAGCGAAAACGAGTGGACGTTTTGTAGTGCCTAAGCACAAGACCATGGTATGTTTTTAGGCATTGCGTCTGACGACTACAATACATAGTAACCACTCTATAGCGAAAACGAGTGGACGTTTTGTAGTGCCTAAGCACAAGAGAATGGTAGGTTTTTAGGCATTGCGTCTGACGACTACAATACATAGTAACCACTCTATAGCGAAAACGAGTGGACGTTTTGTAGTGCCTAAGCACAAGACCATGGTAGGTTTTTAGGCATTGCGTCTGACGACTACAATACATAGTAACCACTCTATAGCGAAAACGAGTGGACGTTTTGTAGTGCCTAAGCACAAGACCATGGTAGGTTTTTAGGCATTACGTCTGACGACTACAATACATAGTAACCACTCTATAGCGAAAACGAGTGGACGTTTTGTAGTGCCTAAGCACAAGACCATGGTAGGTTTTTAGGCATTGCGTCTGACGACTATAATTCATAGTAACCACTCTATAGCGAAAACGAGTGGACGTTTTGTAGTGCCTAAGCACAAGACCATGGTAGGTTTTTAGGCATTGCGTCTGACGACTACAATATATAGTAACCACTCTATAGCGAAAACGAGTGGACGTTTTGTAGTGCCTAAGCACAAGACCATGGTAGGTTTTTAGGCATTGCGTCTGACGACTACAATACATAGTACCCACTCTATAGCGAAAACGAGTGGACGTTTTGTAGTGCCTAAGCACAAGACCATGGTGTGTTTTTAGGCATTGCGTCTGACGACTACAATACATAGTAACCACTCTATAGCGAAAACGAGTGGACGTTTTGTAGTGCCTAAGCACAAGAGAATGGTAGGTTTTTAGGCATTACGTCTGACGACTACAATACATAGTAACCACTCTATAGCGAAAACGAGTGGACGTTTTGTAGTGCCTAAGCACAAGAGAATGGTAGGTTTTTAGGCATTGCGTCTGACGACTACAATACATAGTAACCACTCTATAGCGAAAACGAGTGGACGTTTTGTAGTGCCTAAGCACAAGAGAATGGTAGGTTTTTAGGCATTACGTCTGACGACTACAATACATAGTAACCACTCTATAGCGAAAACAAGTGGACGTTTTGTAGTGCCTGAGCACAAGACAGTGGTAGGTTTTTAGGCATTGCGTCTGACGACTACAATACATAGTAACCACTCTATAGCGAAAACAAGTGGACGTTTTGTTGTGCCTGAGCACAAGACAGTGGTAGGTTTTTAGGCATTGCGTCTGACGACTACAATACTAGTAACCACTCTATAGCGAAAACGAGTGGACGTTTTGTAGTGCCTAAGCACAAGACCATGGTATGTTTTTAGGCATTACGTCTGACGACTACAATACATAGTAACCACTCTATAGCGAAAACGAGTGGACGTTTTGTAGTGCCTAAGCACAAGACCATGGTATGTATTAAGGCATTGCGTCTGACGACTACAATACATAGTAACCACTCTATAGCGAAAACGAGTGGACGTTTTGTAGTGCCTAAGCACAAGACCATGGTAGGTTTTTAGGCATTGCGTCTGACGACTACAATACATAGTAACCACTCTATAGCGAAAACGAGTGGACGTTTTGTAGTGCCTAAGCACAAGACCATGGTAGGTTTTTAGGCATTACGTCTGACGACTACAATACATAGTAACCACTCTATAGCGAAAACGAGTGGACGTTTTGTAGTGCCTAAGCACAAGACCATGGTAGGTTTTTAGGCATTGCGTCTGACGACTACAATACATAGTAACCACTCTATAGCGAAAACGAGTGGACGTTTTGTAGTGCCTAAGCACAAGAGAATGGTAGGTTTTTAGGCATTGCGTCTGACGACTACAATACATAGTAACCACTCTATAGCGAAAACGAGTGGACGTTTTGTAGTGCCTAAGCACAAGACCATGGTAGGTTTTTAGGCATTGCGTCTGACGACTACAATACATAGTAACCACTCTATAGCGAAAACGAGTGGACGTTTTGTAGTGCCTAAGCACAAGACCATGGTAGGTTTTTAGGCATTACGTCTGACGACTACAATACATAGTAACCACTCTATAGCGAAAACGAGTGGACGTTTTGTAGTGCCTAAGCACAAGACCATGGTATGTTTTTAGGCATTACGTCTGACGACTACAATACATAGTAACCACTCTATAGCGAAAACGAGTGGACGTTTTGTAGTGCCTAAGCACAAGAGAATGGTAGGTTTTTAGGCATTGCGTCTGACGACTACAATACATAGTAACCACTCTATAGCGAAAACGAGTGGACGTTTTGTAGTGCCTAAGCACAAGAGAATGGTAGGTTTTTAGGCATTACGTCTGACGACTACAATACATAGTAACCACTCTATAGCGAAAACAAGTGGACGTTTTGTAGTGCCTGAGCACAAGACAGTGGTAGGTTTTTAGGCATTGCGTCTGACGACTACAATACATAGTAACCACTCTATAGCGAAAACAAGTGGACGTTTTGTTGTGCCTGAGCACAAGACAGTGGTAGGTTTTTAGGCATTGCGTCTGACGACTACAATACTAGTAACCACTCTATAGCGAAAACAAGTGGACGTTTTGTAGTGCCTAAGCACAAGACAATGGTAGGTTTTTAGGCATTACGTCTGACGACTACAATACATAGTAACCACTCTATAGCGAAAACGAGTGGACGTTTTGTAGTGCCTAAGCACAAGACCATGGTATGTTTTTAGGCATTACGTCTGACGACTACAATACATAGTAACCACTCTATAGCGAAAACGAGTGGACGTTTTGTAGTGCCTAAGCACAAGACCATGGTATGTTTTTAGGCATTGCGTCTGACGACTACAATACATAGTAACCACTCTATAGCGAAAACGAGTGGACGTTTTGTAGTGCCTAAGCACAAGAGAATGGTAGGTTTTTAGGCATTGCGTCTGACGACTACAATACATAGTAACCACTCTATAGCGAAAACGAGTGGACGTTTTGTAGTGCCTAAGCACAAGACCATGGTAGGTTTTTAGGCATTGCGTCTGACGACTACAATACATAGTAACCACTCTATAGCGAAAACGAGTGGACGTTTTGTAGTGCCTAAGCACAAGACCATGGTAGGTTTTTAGGCATTACGTCTGACGACTACAATACATAGTAACCACTCTATAGCGAAAACGAGTGGACGTTTTGTAGTGCCTAAGCACAAGACCATGGTATGTTTTTAGGCATTACGTCTGACGACTACAATACGTAGTAACCACTCTATAGCGAAAACGAGTGGACGTTTTGTAGTGCCTAAGCACAAGACCATGGTATGTTTTTAGGCATTGCGTCTGACGACTACAATACATAGTAACCACTCTATAGCGAAAACGAGTGGACGTTTTGTAGTGCCTAAGCACAAGACCATGGTAGGTTTTTAGGCATTGCGTCTGACGACTACAATATATAGTAACCACTCTATAGCGAAAACGAGTGGACGTTTTGTAGTGCCTAAGCACAAGACCATGGTAGGTTTTTAGGCATTGCGTCTGACGACTACAATACACAGTAACCACTCTATAGCGAAAACGAGTGGACGTTTTGTAGTGCCTAAGCACAAGACCATGGTAGGTTTTTAGGCATTGCGTCTGACGACTACAATACATAGTAACCCCTCTATAGCGAAAACGAGTGGACGTTTTGTAGTGCCTAAGCACAAAACCATGGTAGGTTTTTAGGCATTGCGTCTGACGACTACAATACATAGTAACCACTCTATAGCGAAAACGAGTGGACGTTTTGTAGTGCCTAAGCACAAGACCATGGTAGGTTTTAAGGCATTGCGTCTGACGACTACAATACATAGTAACCACTCTATAGCGAAAACGAGTGGACGTTTTGTAGTGCCTAAGCACAAGACCATGGTAGGTTTTTAGGCATTACGTCTGACGACTACAATACATAGTAACCACTCTATAGCGAAAACGAGTGGACGTTTTGTAGTGCCTAAGCACAAGACCATGGTAGGTTTTTAGGCATTGCGTCTGACGACTACAATACATAGTAACCACTCTATAGCGAAAACGAGTGGACGTTTTGTAGTGCCTAAGCACAAGACCATGGTAGGTTTTTAGGCATTGCGTCTGACGACTACAATATATAGTAACCACTCTATAGCGAAAACGAGTGGACGTTTTGTAGTGCCTAAGCACAAGACCATGGTAGGTTTTTAGGCATTGCGTCTGACGACTACAATACATAGTACCCACTCTATAGCGAAAACGAGTGGACGTTTTGTAGTGCCTAAGCACAAGACCATGGTATGTTTTTAGGCATTGCGTCTGACGACTACAATACATAGTAACCACTCTATAGCGAAAACGAGTGGACGTTTTGTAGTGCCTAAGCACAAGAGAATGGTAGGTTTTTAGGCATTGCGTCTGACGACTACAATACATAGTAACCACTCTATAGCGAAAACGAGTGGACGTTTTGTAGTGCCTAAGCACAAGAGAATGGTAGGTTTTTAGGCATTACGTCTGACGACTACAATACATAGTAACCACTCTATAGCGAAAACAAGTGGACGTTTTGTAGTGCCTGAGCACAAGACAGTGGTAGGTTTTTAGGCATTGCGTCTGACGACTACAATACATAGTAACCACTCTATAGCGAAAACAAGTGGACGTTTTGTTGTGCCTGAGCACAAGACAGTGGTAGGTTTTTAGGCATTGCGTCTGACGACTACAATACATAGTAACCACTCTATAGCGAAAACAAGTGGACGTTTTGTAGTGCCTAAGCACAAGACAATGGTAGGTTTTTAGGCATTACGTCTGACGACTACAATACATAGTAACCACTCTATAGCGAAAACGAGTGGACGTTTTGTAGTGCCTAAGCACAAGACCATGGTATGTTTTTAGGCATTACGTCTGACGACTACAATACATAGTAACCACTCTATAGCGAAAACGAGTGGACGTTTTGTAGTGCCTAAGCACAAGACCATGGTATGTTTTTAGGCATTGCGTCTGACGACTACAATACATAGTAACCACTCTATAGCGAAAACGAGTGGACGTTTTGTAGTGCCTAAGCACAAGAGAATGGTAGGTTTTTAGGCATTGCGTCTGACGACTACAATACATAGTAACCACTCTATAGCGAAAACGAGTGGACGTTTTGTAGTGCCTAAGCACAAGACCATGGTAGGTTTTTAGGCATTGCGTCTGACGACTACAATACATAGTAACCACTCTATAGCGAAAACGAGTGGACGTTTTGTAGTGCCTAAGCACAAGACCATGGTAGGTTTTTAGGCATTACGTCTGACGACTACAATACATAGTAACCACTCTATAGCGAAAACGAGTGGACGTTTTGTAGTGCCTAAGCACAAGACCATGGTATGTTTTTAGGCATTACGTCTGACGACTACAATACATAGTAACCACTCTATAGCGAAAACGAGTGGACGTTTTGTAGTGCCTAAGCACAAGACCATGGTATGTTTTTAGGCATTGCGTCTGACGACTACAATACATAGTAACCACTCTATAGCGAAAACGAGTGGACGTTTTGTAGTGCCTAAGCACAAGAGAATGGTAGGTTTTTAGGCATTGCGTCTGACGACTACAATACATAGTAACCACTCTATAGCGAAAACGAGTGGACGTTTTGTAGTGCCTAAGCACAAGACCATGGTAGGTTTTTAGGCATTGCGTCTGACGACTACAATACATAGTAACCACTCTATAGCGAAAACGAGTGGACGTTTTGTAGTGCCTAAGCACAAGACCATGGTAGGTTTTTAGGCATTACGTCTGACGACTACAATACATAGTAACCACTCTATAGCGAAAACGAGTGGACGTTTTGTAGTGCCTAAGCACAAGACCATGGTATGTTTTTAGGCATTACGTCTGACGACTACAATACATAGTAACCACTCTATAGCGAAAACGAGTGGACGTTTTGTAGTGCCTAAGCACAAGACCATGGTAGGTTTTT
Organism: Aphrophora alni; assembly: GCA_963513935.1. NCBI lineage: Eukaryota > Metazoa > Arthropoda > Insecta > Hemiptera > Aphrophoridae > Aphrophora > Aphrophora alni. The sequence goes on from OY740774.1 coordinate 128,945, forward strand.
AGGCATTGCGTCTGACGACTACAATACATAGTAACCACTCTATAGCGAAAACGAGTGGACGTTTTGTAGTGCCTAAGCACAAGACCATGGTAGGTTTTTAGGCATTGCATCTGACGACTACAATACATAGTAACCACTCTATACCGAAAACAAGTGGACGTTATGTAGAGCCTAAGCACAAGACAATGGTAGGTTTTTAGGCATTGCGTCTGACGACTACAATACATAGTAACCACTCTATAGCGAAAACGAGTGGACGTTTTGTAGTGCCTAAGCACAAGAGAATGGTAGGTTTTTAGGCATTGCGTCTGACGACTACAATACATAGTAACCACTCTATAGCGAAAACGAGTGGACGTTTTGTAGTGCCTAAGCACAAGACCATGGTAGGTTTTTAGGCATTGCGTCTGACGACTACAATACATAGTAACCACTCTATTGCGAAAACGAGTGGACGTTTTGTAGTGCCTAAGCACAAGACCATGGTAGGTTTTTAGGCATTGCGTCTGACGACTACAATATATAGTAACCACTCTATAGCGAAAACGAGTGGACGTTTTGTAGTGCCTAAGCACAAGACCATGGTAGGTTTTTAGGCATTGCGTCTGACGACTACAATACACAGTAACCACTCTATAGCGAAAACGAGTGGACGTTTTGTAGTGCCTAAGCACAAGACCATGGTAGGTTTTTAGGCATTGCGTCTGACGACTACAATACATAGTAACCACTCTATAGCGAAAACGAGTGGACGTTTTGTAGTGCCTAAGCACAAAACCATGGTAGGTTTTTAGGCATTGCGTCTGACGACTACAATATATAGTAACCACTCTATAGCGAAAACGAGTGGACGTTTTGTAGTGCCTAAGCACAAAACCATGGTAGGTTTTTAGGCATTGCGTCTGACGACTACAATATATAGTAACCACTCTATAGCGAAAACGAGTGGACGTTTTGTAGTGCCTAAGCACAAAACCATGGTAGGTTTTTAGGCATTGCGTCTGACGACTACAATACATAGTAACCACTCTATAGCGAAAACGAGTGGACGTTTTGTAGTGCCTAAGCACAAGACAATGGTAGGTTTTTAGGCATTGCGTCTGAAGACTACAATACATAGTAACCACTCTATAGCGAAAACCGAGTGGACGTTTTGTAGTGCCTAAGCACAAGACCATGGTAGGTTTTTAGGCATTGCGTCTGACGACTACAATACATAGTAACCACTCTATAGCGAAAACGAGTGGACGTTTTGTAGTGCCTAAGCACAAGACAATGGTAGATTTTTAGGCATTGCGTCTGAAGACTACAATACATAGTAACCACTCTATAGCGAAAACCGAGTGGACGTTTTGTAGTGCCTAAGCACAAGACAATGGTAGGTTTCTCGGCATTGCGTCTGACGACTACAATACATAGTAACCACTCTATAGCGAAAACCGAGTGGACGTTTTGTAGTGCCTAAGCACAAGACAATGGTAGGTTTCTAGGCATTGCGTCTGAAGACTACAATACATAGTAACCACTCTATAGCGAAAACCGAGTGGACGTTTTGTAGTGCCTAAGCACAAGACAATGGTAGGTTTCTAGGCATTGCGTCTGAAGACTACAATACATAGTAACCACTCTATAGCGAAAACCGAGTGGACGTTTTGTAGTGCCTAAGCACAAGACAATGGTAGGTTTTTAGGCATTGCGTCTGACGACTACAATACATAGTAACCACTCTATAGCGAAAACCGAGTGGACGTTTTGTAGTGCCTAAGCACAAGACAATGGTTTTGGGAATGGTGTCTGTGTGTTGACTGTGCACTGCTCAATAGTTAAACACGTATACGTTTTGTAATGACTGTTAAATTTCTGCTATATAACAAATTTTAAACAGTTTTTCAAAATCACAATACAACATGTTCTCACGACTTTTCTACACTAAAAATAATTATATGTAGTTTATAGACATGTCTGTCATTAAAACTGTTGCTATATAAATAAATTTAAAATGGTTGTCTGCATTTTATCTAATGAGTAGAACTAAAGGTTTAATGCCTTTACAAATTTACGGTTGAATTCAATAGGCCTTATGTTACAAATTTTTGGTTCTTTGATTAAGGTAAATATTAAAAGGAAAACTAAAGCCGTCACTTCGCTCAGTCTACACTGCTATACTGTGTTGAAGTGTAAACCTACTGTTACCGTGTAACCGTAAACTTCAATTAATTAATAGTTTTAAAACTAGAGAATTTTCAGAAGATTTTGTATCAGAACCCAGACACATGGTGAGACCTAAGTCTGTTTGATTTTGTTTCAGGATTTTTCAATACCAAAAACATATAGTGGTAAAGCGAATTTAAAGATACAGTACTGGTTGTCCATACTCGACAACATTTTACGACAGCATGTAAAGTGTTCGGATCATTTTCACAAATGATAAAAATGAAAATGCAGTGACACTTAACGACAAACGTGTTCTTTTGATTGCGTAATTATTTAATACTTTCTCAGGTCGAACTTTAAACATATTCATTCGACTAACCACTATAAATAAAACGGATATACAATTTGTTTATCCAAGTCAAGGCCTAAACAAGTGGTTCTCATAATAATGTTAAAGAACTGTGAACTATTAACATCATATTAGATTTCAACACATGGACTAAACAATGCATACCATGTCCCCGGCCTTGTCTACCTTTCACTGCTCTACTTTAAACCAATACAACCCCTTCCCAATTTGCCGGTTACATGTTTCTAAAGTCCGAGCAAAACTGGTGCTTTTGACGAATCATGGGCTATAATGAGGGTCGACTGGGAGATTGTATTCAAACTTTGATATTTGCCCTGTTAACCTTTGAAAACCAAACGTACAACAGTTAGACGGGAATACTCGGGTGATCTATAATATAATACGGACGTCGGACGAGGACCATTCATCACGGTTGATCTATTAATTAAGTTACAAATATGAACTTGGTCGACAATGCGTTCCTCCTCAATGTATTTAGAACTATTTATAATTTCACAAATTGCCAGTTACACAATGTTTTCAGTTGGTAAGACATATGCCAGCTTCACCGATAACTCTTGGAACTACGTTTCGGGAAAAGTAACGAATACTTTTGGTTGATTTTACATTTTGAGAAAGTTAGTGCAACGTTTATCTTAAATAAAACTTTGTAGCCAACTAATGATAATATTCCACCTACAAATCGTATACAATAATAACTAATTGTATGCAAGTTTCAAATCTGCATCCAATGATGCCTAAAAATGTTTTAAAGAACAATTTCCCACCTAAATATCGCACCACAATAACTCATTGTATAAAAGTTTAAAATCTGCATCCAATGATGCCTAAAAATGTTTTAAAGAACAATTTCCCACCTAAATATCGCACCACAATAACTCATTGTATAAAAGTTTAAAATCTGCACCCAATAATGCCTAAACATGTTTTTAAGAACAATTTCCCACCTAAATATCGTGCCGCAATGTTTATTGTAAACAAGTTTATAACCTGCATCTATTGATGTCAAAATATATTTTTCTATGATATAAACCAACGTTATTAAAAAATTGAATATTAAATTTGTATTCCGAAATTTCAATTTTGAAATTCTCAAAATATTATATACATATGTATACAAAATTTGGTTTAGATCTGACGATATTCGCCCCCCCCCCCAGATTGGCACTAATTTATACCACTTAAATTGAAACTTCGACAAGCTGTAAATAACTGTTGTGATTGATCCAAATTTAAAGAAGTTTTATATAATGTGATTTATTTAGTGAAAATACTATTTCTGTTTGAAAGATAGAAACATTTTTCTTTTTTAACATTTATATAAAAGAATAATGAATGAGATGAGTTGTAACCAGGATCTTGTGGCGATTGTGCCATCCAACTGCAATCAGGAACTTGTGGATCTTGAGATACTTACTGATGACTGAGTTAACAGTAAAGAGAAGATTGAGAACTGCCAAACTGGACTTTACGAGACGTTTGGAGATCTTGTGGCGATTGTGCCATCCAACTGCAATCAGGAACTTGTGGATCTTGAGATACTTACTGATGACTGAGTTAACAGTAAAGAGAAGATTGAGAACTGCCAAACTGGACTTTACGAGACGTTTGGAGATCTTGTGGCGATTGTGCCATCCAACTGCAATCAGGAACTTGTGGATCTTGAGATACTTACTGATGACTGAGTTAACAGTAAAGAGAAGATTGAGAACTGCAAACTGGACTTTACAAGACGTTTGGAGATCTTGTGGCGATTGTGCCATCCAACTGCAATCAGGAACTTGTGGATCTTGAGATACTTATTGATGACTGAGTTAACAGTAAAGAGAAGATTGAGAACTGCAAACTGGACTTTACAAGACGTTTGGAGATCTTGTGGCGATTGTGCCATCCAACTGCAATCAGGAACTTGTGGATCTTGAGATACTTACCGATGACTGAGTTAACAGTAAAGAGAAGATTGAGAACTGCCAAACTGGACTTTACAAGACGTTTGGAGATCTTGTGGCGATTGTGCCTTCCAACTGCAATCAGGAACTTGTGGATCTTGAGATACTTACTGATGACTGAGTTAACAGTAAAGAGAAGATTGAGAACTGCAAACTGGACTTTACAAGACGTTTGGAGATCTTGTGGCGATTGTGCCATCCAACTGCAATCAGGAACTTGTGGATCTTGAGATACTTACCGATGACTGAGTTAACAGTAAAGAGAAGAATGAGAACTGCAAACTGGACTTTACGAGACGTTTGGAGATCTTGTGGCGATTGTGCCATCCAACTGCAATCAGGAACTTGTGGATCTTGAGATACTTACTGATGACTGAGTTAACAGTAAAGAGAAGATTGAGAACTGCAAACTGGACTCTGTGAGTCTCAAATTGCTGTTAACTCAGTTGTAAAAAGAGTGAGCCTCAGAAAGCGATGAGTTGTAACCGGGACCTTGTGAGATAAACTGAAGCTCTGCAGTTTTATCAGTTATCTCCATAGAAGGATCAGACCTGTTTGTAGCAAAAGCAGGCATGAAATCAACATCTCTGAAGATATTTCAATTAAAGGAAAATATCTTTGTGTGTTTAAAACCCGAACAAATAGTGTACAGTGTTTCAGCAAGTGGAAACGCTTGACCTAATATTTTGGAATGTCATAAATGGCTATTGTTTGGTCATGATTGTTCGTCATCCGACTGTCACAGACCGACTTCAAATGTTGAAGTTTGTGGCTGCAATGTGAAGAGAATGAGAGCATTACAATGCTCCCTAACATGATCAACATGAATTTCTCAGGAGAACTTCAAATATGATGGTGAAAATGTTTAAAAAATCGAGGAAATAAGATACGAGCATCCATCATGAAGGGTATTCCCACCATCCGATGAATTATGTGGGCATTATTAATCCTTGTATTTTTTTCCTCAGAAAAAAAAACCAAAAAAGTATGCTATTTCCAGTGGCAGAAACACACACGCAGAGTCACAAGTGAGCCTTCTTCAGCCGAAACAACACTTTTTATGGTTAAATGGTTATAAATTATGAGTAAAGTTAATGTCAATTTAGACACAAATCAACATTAATTTTCTAAGACGTCGTCGAATGCAATGATTTTAACCATTCATTATTATTCCTCGTATCCTCAAATGCAATGCCAAAATAATGATGTTTTAAATATCATCAGACTATCAAAGTATTATGACGTATTTAACTACTTGTCTAGAATAAATACGTGGTACCTAATAACTTTTGAAAAAACAATTACTGGAAATAAAACGACAAATAATTGTTCTCCCGGAAGGTAACAGACTAAGGGTCAGTTCATCAAAACATTCAAGGTAGACAAGTCTCGAGGTTGCTTCTAAACAGAAATATAATCTGCTATATACTATATATAAAAATGTAGAGTTCCAAGGGTCACACGAAACAAAACTAAAGTTAAAATATATTTTTGCACAAATATGCCGCAAGTATTTTACAGCTACACGGGTTCTTTGCTCTACATCTCTGACTATTAGGTAACTATATATATTTTGTTGAAGAATGCAACGAGTGTCTAAATCTTTCCTTCTATAACATATCATTATAGCGGTTGAACAAAAGAGCCCGTTGTTATAGCCCGTGGCAACATCTAGGTCAGTTCCACTGACTGTAATTGATCTAAACGATCGTTGTCGATGTCGAATGGTCCCAAGGTTGGTCAGTCCACAGTCGTGGCGGGCGTGGTCGCATTGCGATTGCGCTATATTACACAAAGTGCACAGTTCAATCCGTGCCGATGCTTACCACAACCTGAAATGCACTTCTTGTGTGTGCTTGTTTCAAGGCATATAACTATGTACAGAAAACACACAATATCTGTAGGTCGATATAGAAACTGACGAAATATTTCAAAATTAATTACGTAACAACATTTGTAAAGACGAAGAGAGTCGAATCATTTTATTGAACATAAAACTTTAGACATTTACATTAGGTACGCTTCTTTGTAGAGAATAATAAATAGTTAGATCATTACGTTTGCAAAATAATTGGTTGAACAGTTTCAAGAAGGTGATTATTTAAATGTTGGCTAAAATCATGAATGAAATAATACAAACATCATTAATGTCAACACAATATAAGCTATGCCATGTTTAGAGATTGTATAGATAGATTCTCTAACTGTTCTGGACATGGATTCCTCTAGAGTTTTGGAATTCAACATGTCATTAATTTTTCCGTCCAAGTATGTGTGAGGTGAGAAGCATGATTGGAAAGTAAGTAGTTTTATTACATAAATTAATCTGTTACGCCTCTCCCTTTTAATCTGTACAAAATAAAATTATATTTGTTTATTATAAAAACCCTTCTGTTTTCGACAGTTTCGCGTGAGTTAATGCTCAAAAGCCAACGCCTTTTTTGTAACGTTTCGTTTATAATTTCATAACATAGTTATTCCTATAGGAATATTATTTTTTAAACAAATTAAAATTTGTAACAATTGTTCGTCTTGAAGAAATAAAAAACACATTCAGTTTGGTCCAAGAATAATCAAACAGTGTTTTTCCAGAAACTAATTTGCCTAATATAAACCTTTCCACTTGTGTCATAAACCTAACACACAAATTTATCAGTTTTTATAAAGCACGTTAAACCATGGAAAACGTATAAATCTCATTTAAATCCATGTTAATTTATGGAGAGGAAAAAATGCAAATTCAAAAAAGAAATTCTTCAATAAAAAAATTCTAAATTAAAAAATCTGGCTTCGTAACAAATCTAAACCACTTTACGGCTATACAGGCATGAATTCAAATTTGTGAGTTGACGTCAACAAATCCTTTTGTTTAATGGGTAACTACTATAATTCTTAAGTAGGGTTATTATTTATTTAAATTATACAAGAATTCATAGAAAAGTTTCAATTTTTTAATAATATGTTACTACTATCAAATGGCACACAAATAATTGCCGAATTTCAAATTTTACTTACAAAATTGTAATACACTTTAGCACTGAATAACTGTGCCTTTTTTTAAAAAAAGTTCATACATTCGCTTCCATAAGTTCTTTAAAAACAGACATAAATGTTAATTATGACATGAAAATGACTTGGGTAAAATATGGCGGAGGTAGAGAAGAGAATATTGAAAACTCATAAACATGCTTTCAGTTTTAGAACTGAAATGACATAATACCAAGTACGGCAACATAACCAAACGAAAATGAATTTAGCACTTTAGCACACATAATACAAAATGCAAGGTAAATGTGTCTTAGTCCTGTCTTGACTCGGAAGTCTCAACCTTCCTCACTCATTCTGTTTTAATTTAATTAAAATCTAATAATAGTCCTAAAATAAAAGAAAGCTACATATCTTAAATGAACTGAATGACATTAATAAAACGAGTAATGCAATGGTAAGCTTTTATATAACCGAGTTGTATTGATCTGATAAACACAGCGTGGAGAGAACAGCGTGAATGATATGTAATAACGGCAGGAGGCGCAGCATTAGCTATGGCCAAACAAAAGCATTGGATCCAATATATATCCTTGCGGAACAACAACGAGTGTTTCGCAAATTAGTCTTGTCTGCGTTCATTAAATTGAATTTAAAATAAAACAATATTACATTACATAGTCGAAAATCAGTATCAACAATCTATGGAAACTAATGTACGAAGGCTACCACTTTTTGAATTAAAACTTGACTAATAAATTGTGCAAAAACTATCTCACACATCATTATTATTATTAAATTCTTCTTCAGTATGACCAATGACTACATAAATACTATAAGACACGACATAGGATAGGGAAATAGTCTACGCTTTACGGGTGCTGTTCGTCACAAGTTTGACACACAGCTATCAGAAAGCGCTAGCAGCAGGTGCTTGACTGTACGCATCCCACTTGGTTGAGACTGTACAACTGTTGACCTCTCTCTCACAAACCTTCTCACTTACTTCCGTCAGCATAATCAGTGTTGTCAGTTCGTGCGCTGAGATAAGCGATTCTCGACATTCCCTCGCATCTCTGGTCCCATATGTGGCATCAGTGCGTTTTCTCTTATCCGCCTGAAACATTGTTTGACCGTAGAGCCACCTAGCGCCAGTCACATCAACTTCAGATTGGTCACATCAACGCCACCTAGCGGGTATTGGTCAAGAATAAGCGTAGAATATTTAACATGGCCATGTCGTGTCTTATAGTATTTATGTAGTCATTGGTATGACGCCACCGGTCAAAATTCATTTTATTTCTTTTCAGTTACTTCATAAATTTTATTTTATTTTTTCAGTTACTCCATAATTGTTTTTCAGTTACTCCATAAATTTTATTTTATTTTGTTTGGTACATTAGTTCGAGTTTACTGACACTTTACACAAAATAAAGTATATCTTAATCTATGATTTTTTTTTTTAATGGGCACTTTTATTAACCAAAACCGTGCATACGAATTAGCTACTTGAAATAAACACGAACATAGGCCTACTAAATATCTCAATAATGAAGTTGAAATGAAGGGGGAGGAATTTCTCCTTTCTGGATTGCTCCTTATTTTGAATGCACTTTAATCATCTGAATATTTTTTTTAAACACTAATATCCCAGATATCAGTTCTTAAATCGAAAGTAAATAGAAAAATACTGCATTACCTGTTGTTTTGTCAGGAAGAGGTTTAGCCGTTAGAAAAAAGATCAATTTTCAAATTGTTATGAAGAATTGCGTGCAAGAAGGTGTTTTAACCGTGGTCACGTTCCGGCCATAGATTGGCAATTATTTCCACATAAGTGTAGGTCCTCTGCTACTCTATTTAGGAAAACAATGCAGTAAAGAGGAAAGAAACGTTTCTAACAAATTGGTAGTGATTATAGTTTTAAAGTGTTCCCGTGTGAAAATGTCTGTACCATGGTTTTTTTAGAACAAATTATAAATTATCAGTATTAATACTACTAGTTAATGTATCGTTCCGATATTTACGGATTTAATTAAAAAATAACTTATGTACATCATATTATGAATCATAAATATAAGAATTTGGTTTCTTGTTGTTTAAATTCGAAAAATCTTTCGGTCATCATCACTTTATAAAAAAAAGAAAGAAAAGAATACAAAATAAAGATACCTAGCCATCGACTACTCTGATAACGTCAGAGTCGAAAGAGAACTGGTCAATAAAGATGAAAGAAAGTGTATATCCAGCTAGGTTTCCTCGGGAATGCCATCCGTATTTACTATAAGTGAGCTCCTGAAGATTGTACTTCGAAATCTATACAAAAGTTGCTAACTTAAGGTTTAACTTAAAGGTATAACTTTTTTCTAACTAAGATAGATATAAAAAATGTAGTTCTTGATCAAATTAAAAATACGCCCCGATGTTCCAAATTTGTTTATACCAAGTTTCATCAAAATCGGCGGAGAACAACAATTCTTGAACGATTTGGAAATCAAAATGTTAGCAAATAATTTCCGCTAAAAGTTTACAGCCAACATTCGTAATTTCGCGGTAAAAACAACAACTTTTTAACGTTAGTTCATATCTAATTAAATCCGAATCCGAGAATATATCGTCTTAAATGGCTAAACCTTTGTTCACTGATCTTTTCATTGGATGGTTTAAATATGGTCTAACAAGTATTTTATAATTGTTGTTTTTAAACCATCGATAAATAATTTAACCCCTCCAAATAAATTTAATAAAAAATTAACTTTGTATATGTACTTTTCTTCCATAAAGAAATGCAAGTAGAAAAACTGAAAAATATAATTCTAACCTCGGACTATTGACACCTGAACCAATATATGGCACCGACATTGTTAATTTGTCATCGTTGTATCAGAGCCAGAAACTCGGTTTAATCGAAGAACTATGTTGTCTTATTTTTGCTACGAGTCTACCATAAATATTTAGTAATGATAGATAACATAAATCAAAAAATTACCACGGACATACTTTCGACCGAACAAAAGGACTTGTACTGTAGTCGCCGAAACTTAATTTGTGCATAAAATAAACAGGTTTCTCTTTTGTGAGGCAATTATCAATATGTATATACAATTTATTAAATTCCAGAAAAGAAACAATCGGTTTATGATACCTAAAAAAAAACCCCAAATAATGAAATTAATGTTTTTGACTCTAATGTATCAAATACAGCGTCAATTATATCTCTAGGTTTAGCAGTGGCTACATTGCGATCATTATTCATTTTCAAATAAAATTTACGATCTAAAAAATCGATGACAGGTTGTTTCTCTTTTGAAGAAAATTTATATTAAAATCGCCCACTCAAAATTAACAGCTCTTGATCAACAAATTCAATATCAGCGACCATCATTAAAGTACAAGACTAAAGGTTGGTAAATTGAACAACATTATTTTCGACACAGTTTAATTAAAAGATACACATTCAGACAATCATCTTGCCATGAGCCATTACAAACACGAATATATACGTATATTATACAATCAAAATAATATTATTCAAATATACATTTAAGGGGAACTAAATAATAACTATTCAAAAGGTAACTAGAGAACGCAGCTATTCTTGATGGGATGTAGTCTGGAGTGGGGATACGTCCAGCAACAAGAATTGAATTCGCTCTACTATGTGTAAAGAACTCTAGGTCATCTTCGCCTTATACAGCCCCCTAGCTTTTTAATTAAAACTCTTAATAGACAGGGTCAAGTAGTACCGACATTAGGTAGTTGAGGAAACAACATCACTCTTAAAGAAACATAACCTCAAAATTGAGAATCTTAAGTTTTTGTTAGTTCCTTTCATTGAGCCCTCTTATATAATAATCTTAATATAAATTAGTGTCTTACTGTGACAATCTAAATGAAAAGTGGAGGGGGTAGTTAGTTCACAGTAGTCGTACTTATGTTACAGTTTCTATGATAATTGAAAAGTCGAAAACAAAATCAAAAAGTACTTTCGTTTATGTTTGTAAGGTTTATTTTGTTGAAATAGGATGAATCTACCGTTATTTGAAGTCCGAGTAATCGATTTTACTACTCCCGACTTTGGGAAAACGTTTCACATTCAATTATTTCTCATATTATGGTCAATTTCTCGTCTCGACTGTAAGTAGCTCCTATTTACAATTTTAAAAATCACACTTTAATTGATTATGCCAAATGTTAAGGTACCTTTCCACATGTAAGAGACATTTACTCACAAACTCTAATAAATCAAATATTGCATGGCGAATCTATTCTTTTTTTTTTGGAACAAGAAAACGACGTAGCTATCTCGATTTTGGAAAAAGTCATCTAAGGGGTTAAATAGCCCTCATTTATCCTCTCAACTGCAAGTATGTTCTTTACAATATATAAAATATATTCAGTACGGCTCGTGCTTGTATGAACCATATATAAATTTAATAAACTTAAAATTGGCCTATTTAAACAGTTTTTTCGTTCATTTCTAACATTCTTTACAACAACCACTACATTGGTTCAAAATTTACAAATTTCTGTTCTACGTGTAATGGTATTGACATTGAAAAATAACTAAATTCTTTTAAAAACTGTAATTCTAACCAAAAAACTGTAATATTCGTAAAATGACGAGGTCCGTCAGAGTCAAATGAGCTTATCTAGGGGAGACTTATAACTTGATGTACAACCACAAGATTCAGAAAAACCACAAAGTCACATCAATTTGTTTAAGTATTTTGTATTTTTATTATTAGTGACAGTAGATTGAAACCATATTGTAAATGAAAGAGCAAGCTACATTATAAAGGTTAGTAGGCCTAAGTCAAGACAATGCACAGTAGTTACGTATGTCCACGCTCTACCTCTTACATATACATTATTTAATTCTATTAGGTAATTCACGCAGTGTTATGTAAATACTGCATCAACTGAGCTTTCATTTTTTTTACAGAATTCCATTGCAGACGAGAAATATTGGCACATACATCCGTATAAAAAACACTTGTGTATTTTAAAAGTTCAGTGAGAAGTAATTTAAAAATAGTGTACAATAGAAGTCCTGCTGTGATACATTGTGGTTACAGATAAAGGAACAGGTGTTTAGGTGTATAGGCTAACACTATTATCGAAGAGTTCGACTTTTCTTGGATCTGTATTCTAGAATTAAATCTGCGTAAACTAAAAATTAGACTGTTGGGCTTACTTCCATTAAAGGTTCTACGTCGCGGCGTCAAGAAGAAACTCTTTTTTGTAATTTAATCTAATGTAATATATCCTCTGGTCTTACATTAAAATTTTCGCCAAAAGATTTTCACTCATTTGAACACGTTGATAAAAAAAAAAAATTACGAATCCAAAATTCCTCATTAAAATTGCTATATTATATTCTTCGATCTAAATTATCAGTTCATAAAGGATAAAATATTTTATTGATATTAAAGTTAAAATGTCCCAACAAATTTATTTACGTAACATAATTTTGGAATGATGTCAACAGTTCGTAACACAGGTGTTACGAGCGATTAAAAATTTGAGAATTGCATGAAGGGTGGTGATATTAATTAAATTGAGGCATCACTCGAAGATCGAGAAGTGAAAATAGGTTGAGGCGATAATAATTTTTACTAAAATAGGGTCAACCATGAATTTATGAAGATTAAATGGGTGATACTTAGAAACTCGGTAATTTGATAGAGGTGTTACCATTTCTTTAACAACACACCAAATATACTACGTTTTCAAAGTTGTTGAATGTTACAAAATTCATGTGTATGGTAACAACTGAACGATTATTTTGGTAATTGAAACGTCATTTTGTTGGCGTTTTCTCGTCGTAGATAATGGAGTTTTTTAAAAACCTTTTTTTAATGAGCTATTTGACTTTGAAGAAACAAAATAAGTTGCAGATAATCTTTATAATTGCTAAGGTAAATGTTCTTGTATTTTATTTATGTTTTTATTTATTATTTATTTATTTATTTTTTATGCGTTAAGTTCGAATCTGACATCGGTTTTTATTTGATAAGTCATATCAACTAAATCTAAACGGAAACCCGTAATAAATAACAACGTGTGATTCACTGTGTTGGATCATTCCGTTAAGTTACTACAATATGTGGTCATTCCCTCTGCTTCTGGTATGGTACAGGCATAATTCAATAAACATTTAACTTACGCAAGACTAGACATAAACTGAGAAAGCAATAATATAGGCTACCTTAAATGTCAACATGTAGGTGACAAGCCAAGTCCACTATATAACTGACATTTACACTACTCCACTCGAATCATACAGCCTGATTACTTCTACTCGACTGCATATTAATAATCTAGATTACAAGATTTGAAAATGTCAACTACCTTAAATTGTAAAAAGATTGTATATACTTTATTCATGTGTATACGTTTTTAGTCCCGTACCGAAATATGAATGACACTGAGGGCACATATCCAGTGTCGTATTGAGACTATGGAGGAACCCAGTAGTATGTACTCCTTATCCCTTCAAACGGGTCCCTTAAGTGATATTCCGTAGCAAAGTACTAGTGGGAACAAAATGACCGAGATACAAAGTAAAAAAGAAGAAAAAAAGACCAATTAGAATGTGTTCCTGGAGCCTAGAACATTTCAATGAGAAACTAAAAATGGAGGAACTTCCACCCATGAAAGAAGAAGCCTTGCTGAACTCGGAGCATGGCAACATTCCAGAGTATATATTAGGGAACAGAGGAAGGGGCCAATAGAACGACTTTACTGTACTCAACTACGAAGGGAGTAGCCCTCGTTCGAGGGGAGAAAGTCTTCAGCTCTGTAAGAATAAGAACCGAGCACATGGTAGACACACAAATGAAGCCGGACCATCTGGAGTTCAGGGTAATTTGGTTCTGCCTTACAGAGCAGACAGACTACTTCTGGTGTAAAGAGGCAGCGACAGCAACTACCAACAGACGATGTTGTTGGTGCGAAGAAGGCAAACTGTGCAAATGATACGACAGAGGTGAAATGAAGGCTGCTGATTCATATCCAGGATAAAGAATCTGTAGAAAAGTTAGCTAATGTGCATTTTGAACACCCAGATACGAGGCTCACAGACGAGATAGCTCAGAGCATCAAAAGGGATATTGGCCGGCGTGTCCTTAGAGGCGATGTCCTCAGGATATTTAGCTGCGAATGCGGAGTTGTGGTTTTGAGTTGCACCAACACCTGATCCAATTAATGGCTCAAGAAGCAGTTCGAGGAGCTGAATCCCTGCCAAGGAATTCAACTCAGATTGAGTCCAGCACGGAGCCTGGTAAAAATGGTGAAAGTTTTACCTTTGTCGAAAAATCTACCTGTGTACGTAAGTTCATTGCGGCAGAGAAAAATAAAGGCAAGATGCTTGGTCTCAAACATCAGAGCGGACTAAATACAACTGACAATTGGACGGTCGTTGGTGGAAAATCAAACCCCGACGGTAAATTCTTGATCATTAATATCTACTTCCTACAAAAACTTAAGATATTAAATATGTGTCCATTACTGGGTTGCGAAAGGGAAAGAATGAAGGTGCAAGGACGGAAAGAATCTACATTAGAAAATAAAGACAGTGCTCCAAATTAATTTACATCATAATAGAACAACTACTCCTTCACTCTTCTGCTAGAAGATCTTGTCAGGAGACATAGAAGTGCCTCTGATACAGGAACCATGGACCGTCAAAGGCAAAGTGATGGGAATGAACACTGCAAAAAATAAGTTGATATATGATACTAAATGTGTTAGGCTTAGAGCTTGCGATTTGTTAGTCAATTAAATCGCTGAAAATGACTGAAGTCTATTCCAGAAACTGAGGTACAGTTGCAAACAGATGATGACAACATAGATTGCTGTCTGCATTTATGTACTTTCCCTACTACTCCATGAAGATCTACCATCACTTGAGCTGAGGCAAATTCTGGAATGCGGTGATGAGACGAAGAGACACTTTACCTTCGGATTCGATGCCAATGCACACTATACATCGTGGAGAAGCACTAGAGTCAACAACTGAGGAGAGTAGCTTTTTAAAATGTATAATTAACTCAGCCCGTTAAATCTCGAGAGGTCGATGGCACCTTTCCTACACTTCAAAACATTAAGCTTAACGACTAGGATAATTCAACTTGAAAGGTGGTGTTTATTCCCAAACCGGGAAGACCATCTTACGAGAATGGCAAAGGGTCGATATGTTTTGCATTTTTCTCCTTAAGGTAATGGATAAGATAAGGTTAAGAATGTAAGAAATAAGGTTTTTGAAGGTCAACCAAACAATCTTATACAATGAAATCACCCTGGCAGTCGTCATGGATACAAAAGGGACTTTTAATAACACGAAAACTAACTTGATAGTGTCAAAGCTTATAAACTACAGATGCTGAGATACAGGCTGCCCTGTGCGTAGTGGGTATGGTTACGACACAAAACGTGGTATGTCCACAGGGCGGTGTCCATTCGCCAGTTCTGTGGAACCTAATGGCAGAAGACCTGCTTATGATTCTAAATACTAATATTGTTATCATGGGAGAGGCTAGGATGGTGCCCTACAGAATACAGTGTGGGGGAATCTGACGCTATCATCAGAGCAGGATCGGTGACATTTTGCAGATAGATATCTTGAAATGGTGCTAGTCTTCAAATCACTGACCTTGAATCACCATATTGTACCAGCTGTGTTGACAGAGAAGAATGGATTGACTTGGTACACGGACGGGTCTAAAACCTCCAAAGATACTGGGTCTAGTGTTTATGGAATCAGACACAGAAAGAACGTCAGACAAAGTCTGGGAATGTTCACAATCGTTTTTCAAGCAAAGATGGTTATCGTTACAGAATGTGTGAGAAGAAATATAATATAGACAAGAGCTGAAAAGATAAGACCATCTTCATAAACCATAAGTTGGAACCTTTCCTCAAGTGGCTGGCTATCTCATCCAAAGCTGATGACCCCTCCATAAGATAATTAAGATAGTGGATGTATGATATGCAAATTGACATACAAAGCTGATGACCCCTCCATAAGATAATTAAGATAGTGCATGTATGATATGCAAATTGACATACAAAGCTGATGACCCCTCCATAAGATAATTAAGATAGTGCATGTATGATAATATGCAAATTGACATACAAAGAAGATTTTTATAATAAACCATGAGATAATAGATCAAATGTTCATTTTGTTTAAAAACGGTCCAAGAAAGTTGCCAGTCACAATGTTTAGATGATGACACATAATTACCAGCGTACTAAAGACGACCATAAAAGTAATGATTCAGTCTTTCATGAACTTCATAATTAGATATTTAAAATTTTATGATTTTCAGTAGTATATTATAAATTTATGATTCAAAATTACATCGGCTTACCTATCCATTATCACTACACATTTGCTCAGCATGTAGTTATTTTTTTAAAAGGGTTAATACATTTCTAGTACAGTTTAAGAGTATTCTTACAAACATATGGTTAGGAACGGATTTTTTTCTGAAAATTATTATCACAAAAGCCTGTCAGTAGAGAATTTTGTCTTACAAACACGACGAGCCAAAGTTATATAAATAGGCATCCTTTAGAAAGCATCCAAACTATTGACTATTGCCATACAATGGTGAACTATACACTCCATAATGTCATGACTCATAACAGGTCTTGAATAAATTAAGTTCTTATCACTTTTTTCTTGTTTACCTTGAGAACAACAACTGCTCTTATTAGTTATTGTCTCTCCCGCCTCCCTTTCCCAAGATAATTAAATACTTTTTTTTTCTAACTACTGTACGTCCAAACAAAAGTTATTCTAACTCCGTATTAATTGTGGGTAAATTACCGTCTTATCAGAATTGTCGACGACACTGACGTATACGTATACTGTACACATTCCGTTCACAAACATTACACGACTTTATCAAATATCACGTCTAGTTCACAATAAATGAAATAATTATCTATTGATAATCGAATTATTAAAAATATAATAATGTACACATTTTCTTTCTTCCTCGGTGAGTGAAATAGAAAAAAAAACATCGTCATACAAAATGCAAAAACACGCTCTCAGACAATCTTTAAAGTAATAACCTCGTCAACACATCTCAATTGTCCCCAACATCTATTTAATTTCGTAAGTTATCTATTACTCTTGAGATTAAACCGATTATGTATTTAGGGATCTCTTATGTACTGCAAATCTTTAAAAAGTACTACAGTTATAAATGTCTTCAAGAGATGCACATTGCATAAGCTTATTTGTATTGCAAACCGACGGTGTATTGGAATTAATTCTCAACTAACGTAATATATACAAACTCGTTCTGTGAACATATGCGCGGATGATCGGCGTATTCACTGGGGACCCACTAAGCAGTAAATGTGGCCTCTAAAAGAAAATTGCAAAACACATGACCTTCGAACATGACTATCATGATTAGGAAAGGACTGAGACCTTAAGGTCATTACAAAAGGAAAGATAATTCCTCAAGGCCACCTTGTCAAGGTTTATAGACAGACTTCAGGGGTCTTTTGGAGGGATGTCTATGGGAATAAATAATCTTAACTTACTTAGAAGCGAGATAAGTAAGATGTGTTGACATGCTGAAGGGTCCAATAGCCCAAAAGGAGATGAAGAATAGTTCAGTGAACAGTACACCTCGCTCAGTAAAATCAATATGGCTACTGACTAGTACTCAAAGTGTCGTATCACAGTACTGTAAACGGCAAGAAATAATACACCTTACATTTTGATTGGGTCACAGTGACAGTACTCTTCAAATAATATAAATAATGAAATGACGACAGTTATCCTCTCACTGGAGCCTTCGATGTTGGGTAACATAAGTTGGAAGCGTAGAGGATCCGACTATTGTTTATTTACATTGAAGTACATACTTGAAAGTTACGTTAGTTTTTAGAGAGAACAAAATAGTTAATTAACTCTGTTAACAAAACAATGTAAAAAGTTTGTACATAAATCTATCAGCTTTTAACTTGTACATAAATCGATCTGTCTAGGTTTTAGGTACCTTCTGCCTAAATTGCATAACGATTGGAACACGGCTTTATATTTCTTATATTTATAGCCGAAGCACCCGCAACCATGCCTTCCAATCGTACATTATTAATTCTTTAGAGTACCTTATTCCTATATACCGATTGGTACATGCTCTATATTCCTAGCCAAAGTACTTGTGTTCATGCCTTGCAATAAACATTAACTTGTTTGAGTATCCTTCACTTTAAAACGGAAAATACAATTTTAAAAAGCTTGTACATTAATGGATAAGCCTAGGTGAACCTTATTTCTAAATTGCATAACGATTCGTGCACGCAAATAACTATAATTGCATAACAAACACAAACATACAAACGAAATGCCAAACTGGTCGAAATGAAACAGAACCTCGTTTCGCTCGGTCACTAAAGTATAATTTGTTTTATAAACTTCAAAAAGCTCTCGATCATCGTTGCCTCAAATAGTCTAATATCGTGAGGGTCAGAAAGAGAGTTAACTAACTATACCCGTACGTATTTACTAAGTAAACCTCTGAGAGGAGCGTTCCACTTCAATAACTTGTCCAGATATCTTAACCTGAGGAGAAACTATAAAATGAAACCACGAAAACTGTCTTTAACAAATCTCAATCAATACCAACCTACTTGTTTTCCAATAATATTAAACATTATTAATAATAATCTACTCTCCTAAGTAACTCTACTAATTTTGTAAATCTGACAGACAAACAAAGATTTCCTTAAATAAACAAGAGCTAATGACGATGACACAGCTGGACTTCAGTTGTCTACTTTCTCGTATTCTTGCTTTGTTGCTAAGGTTCCTTCAAAAGAATAAACCAGAAATTTGTCAAATATTGCATTAGGTAAAACTTTCTCGATCTATAAATGGGTAATAAAAACGGAAATCTATGAAAAGAGTTTCGAGGATTTTGAGATCGAAATAATTATATATACAAAATCTTTGTAGGGCTCTATGTCTACAGCACCGTTTTGGAAATTATTCGACCGACTTTGTTCGAAAATTGTGCTTATGGGTTCCTAATTAGACACGTAAATATAATGGCCACTTAAGAAAACATGGATTATTATGTCAAATAAGGGAAAACACCTAATAATATTGTTGCAATGTTGATATATAACAATAAATCAAAAGGAACTAAGATTAGATTTGTAATGAATAGAAATAATGAAACAATTATTTAATTACTTAGAAAAAACTTGAACACAAGATCTCACAAAATTACGTTTACTTAATCAAACGCGTTTCAACGACAAAGTCGCCATCACATGAGCTACAATAACTAAACTATAACTAACGTAGCACTGCGCCAACCCCTGTATTTATAAAACCTAAAGGAGCGTGGGTTACACCTACTTTTTAATATTAAGGCCATGTTAACAGATGCCTCGCGTCATTCTAAATAACAAAAAGTTAACATTTAACTAATACAATATTCTTAACTAACTCAATTTAGTAAATATACAGACTACCAAAGTCCTGATCAGAATACACCCATTTATACTCTAGAACTCTTTGGTTCTATAGTATTTCCGTTCGGCGGTGATACCCAGAGGATTAAGAGCGTTCTCGGAACTCAACTCACCCTCCCACGCGCTCGCCGGACAGGCCGGTGGGAAACAATGACTCACCTATTGGCGCTGTCCCACAGTACCAAAATTTTTTTAATTTGAAATTTGAATTTATGTTTTACAATTTTGTTTAATTCTTCATAATATTCTAAAGAAAATTAGTCCAAATGCGACCAAAATGCATCTGTATTATGTTAATTATATTGTAGAATTAAAAAATAAAGAGCTCATGGTTACTGTTATATAATTGTGTTTATAAATCTAGATTATGAAGCATTTTGGTCGAGTGTGTGCTCATTTTCCTTGGAATTTTATGTAGAATTCAATAAACTTGAACTTTTAAAGTTTGAATTTGACATAAAAAAGTTGTTGTAGTGTAGGACAGTAGTACCAGTAGGTGAGTCATTGTTTACGACCGGTCGTCCCGGCGAGAGGGTCGGGAGGGTGAGTTGAGTTCCGAGAACGCCCCTAATCCGCTGGGTATCACCGCCGAACGGAAAGACTCTACAAGCGGTGTCGTAACATTTCGTCCCCGGTAACATCTTGTCCCGATTCCACGAGTGTGGGGTTGGGGATGAACTCTCTACTTGCCCACTAGTAAAATCTCGTCCTGGCACATACGCTAGGTTAGGTTAAGTTGTAATATAATATAAAAAATAATTGTTTTTACAAATTTTAAAAATATGTTAATAGTAATAACACTTCTCGTATGAAAATGTTTTAATCGAATTTGGTAAAACTATATAAAATACTTTTAAATTTATTCAATTTATTAAATTTTGTCTCCCATACGGGAAAAAAAGAAATATATTACCTTACTAACAAGTAAAATATACAAATTTACTTCACCGTACTTTTTCTCCTTCTTCTTGGTAAAACGATAGCCGTTTAACAGCAAACAGGGACGAGATGATACTACGAGATGATGTAATTAGTTTGTTTAATCATTTGTAAAACTGAGCGGGACGAAATGTTCCTTTTTTCTAGGAAATTGGCAGCGGGACGAAATGTTACTGAACCATACAAGGCACGCGAAAGCCCATTTAATTGTCCACACTAGGACATTGCAAACTCAATTTAGGAAATATACAGACAGAGGAGAATACACCCATTTATAGGCCTACTCTATAACTCTCCGGTTCTACAAGGCACGCGAAAGCCCAGTTGCCAGCAAAGCGCTGTTGGATCATAGTAAAATAGCTATTACTTATTTTGGTACCTCCTTTGAAAATATATCCTCCCACCTTAAGTATAAAACAGAGTAGAGGGTTATAACCGACTCCTGTTTGCGCAATTTTCCTTTAGTCGTTAGTCCCTTTAAAATAATTTTTCGCTCGTAGAGATTATCTTTTAATATTTTACAGTTTCCCCCTTCCCTCGAAACTCAAGACAAATTAACACTAAATCTCCACTTAACACTTACCTCAAGACAAATTAACACTAAGTTTCCACTTAACACCATGTCTCCACTAAAATAAAGTTGAGTTTTTTAATCCAATAGAATTTCCCAAATCCGGACTTTTTGATCGTCAAGTACAAAAATTACAAGTAGGGTCATGTCTTTTTGAGTCTTATGTGTTACATATAAAATGTTTATGCCACCCCAAGCAGATTTTATGCGGAAGATGTTCCAAAATACTTCGGTTATGTACAAATTTAATTATCTCAATAAATATTAATTTTTACAAAAATTTATTTGTCGTTTCCTTTGAAGTAAAAACCAAATTGTCGGTTATAATCCTAGGTGTTATAATTTACATGCAGAATACAAAATTTTTGATCTCTCGTCCTCAATATAGTTTTAATATAACTGAGCAAAGTATTCTCCAAAATATAAAACTACAAAACTGATAACAATAGTATAAAACAACAACGTTAACAAATAACATCGAATGGAATTATACAACAAAATATCATATTACAGTGTATAGGAGAGACCCACAATATACTATTCATGCGACGGAAGATGGACAATATCTGATCAAGGGCATCGATCGGCATCATCCTCCGTCTTTATAAAATTTCGTCAGTTTATGGAAGGAATGGTCAAGGAATTGGTTTGATTATTAGGGTTGTAGTAAAAATTATTACGCTAAAAGGAGCCCCGAAATGGCACAAAACTAAATCTACTCTTCTGACGATGTCAGGAGTGTAAATCCATGCAATGAGAAATAAAAATTCGGCATTTGTATAAACCATGAAGAAATGGTGGAGGAAGTACAAGTCCGCAGTTGGCAGGAAGGTCCCGAGAAACTTATAACGCATTAATGCCCGTGCTCGAAATAACTTAAAATTAACTTCACAACTCGTTTACGTTACTTTCCGTATTACCTCGGCTACAATATTTCCCTCATCCTGCAAGAAGTGGAGAGTGTACGCAATGATCTCGATCCCAATAATACTCTGTAACTATGTCCAAATAAGGCGTGACCAAGGTCTTACTTTGATTTCCGGACTAACATTCTTATAATAATATCAAGGAAAATAAACTGGAATTACTAGTTTAGCTATGGTGGAAAATAAGTGTATGCTTCCTCTGTATGCTTAGGAAATATCTAATTTAAGTGAATTAACTGATCATGCAAAAACTTATTTATCGACTTCATTTAATCTAGTCACTCCAATTACACACAAAAAAAAAAAAAAAAAAAAAAAAAAAAAAAAAAAAAAAAAAAATCAAAACTCCACGTAAAATTAGATTAACAGAAAATTTGAATACAAATATAGTAAAGTATACTAATTAATATTACGAAATGTTAAGATTAACATCAGAAATGAAAGATTCTAAATATAAAAAAAATTGCCGAAAAGGTAAAAAACAGTATTTTATATAATTATATTATATAGTATATAATTCAAAACCCACTGATGATCACGAAATCTCTGGATCCAAGAAGCCTAGAGCTAAGAAAATTTTAACATGGTTTGGGGTAGGTCTGTAGGACGCGTACTAAGAAAGGGTTTTGAAAATGTTCCACTCGAAGGGTGTTTTTCACCCCTAAAGCATATCTCTGGATCCAAGAAGCCTAGAGCCATGAATTTTTTAAAATTGTTTGGGGTAGGTCTGTAGACACGTACTAAGAAAGGGTTTTGAAAATGTTCCACTCGAAGGGTGTTTTTTACCCCTAAAGCATATCTCTGGATCCAAGAAGCCTAGAGCTACGAATGTTTTAACGTGGTTTGGGTTAAGTCTGTAGACGCGTACTAAGAAAGGATTTTGAAAATGTTCCACTACAACAGTATTTTTTACCCCTAAAACAAGAATTATATCTTTGTTATTTATAGGTCGATTTTAATCACAATTGATGTGTTGCTGTATTTGGGCATAATTTATTTCCATAATACCACTATTAGGGTTGTGGTAAAAAAAAAACTAAAAAAAACATCTTTATAAAACTATCTCAACTATCCCCAAGTGAAACTGGGGCCTTCAGCTAGTTCTTACATAAAAAATACTGTATAAGGAATGTAGTATAAAAAAGGTTATTAATTTTAATAATTTCTTAACGAAATATTTTAAACTTAAAAATCAAAACTTTTAAACAATCCTAACTTATATTTGAGCGAAAAAATGTTCGTAATACAAAGCGAAAGACCTCTTATACGACAGTTTAGTTGTCTAAGGAAGTTATAACAATTTACCATTTTTGTGTGTATACAATTTAATGCTCTTCAATTTATAATAATTCTACAATTCTTTTCATATTTACGGAGATATTTAGAACAATGCAAATTATCAACTAATCAGTTTCAATGGCATTCAAAAATATTGACTATTAGAATAAATTCACAAATTTCATATGAAATATTTTAGAATCAAACTGTACTAAAGAATGCAAATGTAAACTCCGAAAGAAAATAGAGAACGATAATATATTATAAAAAATGGATATAAAATTAATTTCGCATCAAACTGATACAAATCAGGTGACTAGCTTCTTTAAAAAAATGAACACATACTACATTAAAAGTTATTTCGGGTTCATCTCGGTCCTAAAATATACATCACTCAAAAATGTTTATTTCGTGTAAATAAAAGCTCTCCTGACTTTTCCTAATAATTTTAGTCATCGATTTTGGATTGGACCAAATTAAGTTTATATCTGCTGCTTCGTATTACGTTTTACAATACAATTTTCGGCCGCCGTCTTGAATTTGAGTCATCTTTTAGAATAGTAACATGGCCGTTAAAGTTCACGGGCGCTTCAGTTGAGCGATGGCATTAGGTTGTAACCATTATGGGGTATATGAACAACAATTGCTGTTTTTAGGAATTAAAAGTCTGAAATGTAAGGGTGTGCACCACTCACATCGCAGGAATTAGGTTTTATATTATTATAAATTCTAGCTCTATTTACTCAGATATATAACACAAACACTCTAAAACTTCCAGGTGTCCTTTCTGGACATACCAGATTTGATTCACTTGGGTTGTAAAGCACTGCACATACGACAGACATAAACACTTTTGGACTAGGAAAACCTCAAAACGGGTAAATCTATATTGATTTTTGATCCATCACTATACAAAAGTATATTGTAAAAAAAAAAATAATAATAATAAAGGAACTACTTTTAACGAAAAATAATGTACATTCAGTACAACTAAAGACTTGGCGTATACTTGTAATAAGTACAGTACCTGAATTAAAATAAAACTTTGACAAAAATACGTTTATTAATCAAACGCGATTCAACGCCAATGTCGCCAACCTCAATACACGAGTTACAATAATAAAACTATCCATTGTCGTTAAATAAGTTTAATTTAACAAACGGATTTGTTTAAATTTTATTACAATTTAAAACATCCGACAAATCTAGCTCACTAGTTATTTATTAGGTGTACCTGACTATGCTAAGGTATACGCAATGGATCCAATCACCCAAACAGCTTCTACAGTAATATTATTGTATTTGACATGATGTGTAACAAGTGAAAGTTGGGCGCACACAATGCAATCGTTCTAATTAGAACGCGATTTATCTCTTAAATAAAGCAAATCA
This sequence comes from Aphrophora alni, assembly GCA_963513935.1. Taxonomy (NCBI): domain Eukaryota; kingdom Metazoa; phylum Arthropoda; class Insecta; order Hemiptera; family Aphrophoridae; genus Aphrophora; species Aphrophora alni. The sequence continues at coordinate 154,019 of OY740774.1, forward strand.
CTGACCTGAATGAAGGTTGGTTAAATAAATATTGCGAACCTCCAAGGTCGGTTTAAAACTTTAATAAATAATCTGACATCATCATACAGACACAAGTCTAAAGGTAATGTTCTACCCTTACGAAGACGAAACTACCTCCATTTTCCTTTCTTATCCAACTGGCACTGCAGATTAGTTTTGATCAATACGAGTATTGTTAACATAACCTCAGCGGATCCGTTAGAGTCGTTTCCAAATTTGTTGTTGAGGGAAATATATTTTTAAATTAAATAAATTCTACAGAATCTATAGACGTAGGACCATCGTCTGCAACATTCATTGTATTCCTCATTCATTAGATTTCTCAATTTAGTCATCAGATTGTCAATGTATAAATTTAAGAACTAAGGCAAAGGGGAACTTGTATATCATTTTAATTATCGTAAAAATTATGTTGCTCAAAATTTACAATGCATGAAAAAACCTTTAAATAAATTTATTAATACAATGATTAATTTATGATTGAGGTAAAATCTTTGTACTTTTAATGTATCTGTAAGCTGTAGATTTATTTTTCAGTCATGAGATTTTAGATAAAACTTAAAACGCCCGCCATGTCACGTAACTACAGAGCTTTTTCGCGCGAAGCTTGAATGTCATATCTTCCTGTGTTGTAGTTGGGTTGGGATGGATGGGAGAAGTTTTAGTCTAGTCAAGTCGAACTAGGAAGTTGTATTGTGATAGTACCAACACGATTCTGTTCTAGCAGCCATTTATGTGTTCATTATGTGTAGAAACTAAGTACTGTATTTTTCAATAATTATAATTACATTTTCTTTATTGTTGCTTGTTCCGAAAACAATGGGGAGTAAAACTCAAAATGCTAACAAATGAAACAAACAAAAAACGAAGAAAAGTCATTGGCTTCGAATCTTCAAGAGTGGAGGGTTTTAAAATATAGCAACTCCTGACGGCCTGATTGATGATGGTATAGTGGAAGTTAAATATTCCTATTCTGCCAGAGATTTGACTCCAGAAGAAATAATAAGTCATAAGAAAGGAATTGTTGGTAGTTTGTGGTAGCAAATGAGTTATGCCTTTTTAATTATTAAAAAGAAACTTAAATACTATTATCAAATTCAATGGGAACTCCATATTGCAGAGAGAAACTAGTGCCAATTTGTATTGTGGACTCTAAGCACGGAATGAAGATAGAGAAAATTTAAATGAAATGACGATTATTGGAAAACAGAAATGGTCGAAAAATTATCAAAATTCTACACAACCTGTTTATTGCCTGAAATTATTGACCCCAGACGCAGGAGAAGCATCTCCATCAGAGAACCACATTATATTGTAGAAGAACAGGAGAGGATTAAAAATAGGAGACAAAATTTTTTTTTAAACATTACAAAACGAACAAACAAATTATCAAAAAACGCCGGTCATATCTCAAAATGCCTTTCAAAGTTTTGAAAAATAGGAAAATGAACCCTGATGTCGTTATTAGGAACTCGTTGCTATACAGCTACTACTTTTCCACATGTACGTAGTATATAGAGTGTTATATGATGGGTCAAAAAATCAAAGTCTAGTTTTGTTTTCTAATACCTTTTGAGGTCCCCTGAGTCCAAAATGGTTGCTTTTAGAATATTGTCTGTCTGTCGTAAGTTCTACAGATCAAACGCATGGACCGAATTTAATCTAATTTGTTATGTGGCCATATTTTGGCATTATCTCAGAAATGTTATTGTTATTATTTATTTTGTTGATAACTCAAACTTAAAGTGTAGTCTTTAAGAGATCAAACAAAACGTATCTCTCCAAAAATAAAATCAATAATCAGTCATGGATAAACAGATTTTATTCAGATTTTATTGGAATGTGAAGAAGAATAATAACCCAAATCCGTGTGGTAAAAAAAGTAGTACATTTCAGGAATAAATAACAAAAAACAAAATTAACCTTGGCCGTCATTAAAACTTCGATGATTACAAATACGGTTTACGGACGTGTTTATGGTAGAAGCGAAACAATATTTGTCGCTTTTTGAAATATATAACTATTTTTTCATAGCCATCGTTCATAGTCCTTATAATTTTTTTTCATTGATAACTATCCAACTGTAATTTTTGGTGAGCGTAGTATAAAAATGTCTACTTCCAGTTGTCCCGCCCTTGGAAATGAAACTAGGACTATATTGTGCAACGCCCATCACCCTTGCTCTCGTTGTGTTGGTGTCAATTTGGTTATTTCATTCCACTCCCGCAGAGCCTTAAATCCCAAACGGATGAACCTATCATTTTCATACAATTATTAAAAATCCTTTCATTGCATGGTCTAGTTTAGACAGGTTTTCGAAGCTCTGTTTTTAATTCCCAAAAATTAATAAGGGAATCGTCGCTACTTATTTTTCTCCCATAAGAAATTAGGGGAGGGAGGGGATTAGAAATTTAAAACAAATATATATTGAGGTAAGTCCCCTAGATACTATGATAAATATTTGGGAAACTAACTTTGTACATTTTTTCCGTTTTTACTGGGAAAAGTATAGCCTACTTATCACTAATTCTTGAATTACAATTCTGTCTTCTTCGTACTGTATTGCCGCAAACGTTTTATCACAACTTGAAAACTTTTTTTTCCCCTTTTTTACTTATTATATTTTTATCATTATTCTTTCAAGAATGTAATTTAAAATGTTATTTTACAAAAAAAATTAACCCATTCTCTATAGCCCTAAGACTGGCACTGTTCTCACCTGAAAATTCTTATTTTTATCCTGAGGAAGTAGCAAAAGAAGCATAAATTAATATAATATATTTATAAAAAAGCGCGACTAGTACTCAACCTTAACGACGGTACGAAAAATAGTACACAAATTCCTACCTATACCGGTTTTAAGAGGGAAATGTATAACCTTTTTTAAATCTTAAATTAGCTTCGTCTATTTATGTGATAAGAGTCAATAACTTCCCAGATATCTGGGAAAAAAAATATCTGATTTACGGGTTGAAAAATATTATGTAAAAAAAAACTAGTTAGGTAGAACTTGTTTTCCAACTTACTGTTGTATTGGTGTTCGTCTCAATAAACTTAACATTTTGAACGTATTATTATAAAGACTGTCTCACGAAATAATCGCACCTACCTACGCCTCCACACGATTCTACCACCAAATAGCCTTGGCCACCAAATAACCAAATACTGTATCTAAACTCTGTCCTTGTACCTTGTATCGCCTGGACTTCCTTTTCATAATCGCATTACCATTGGTCAAATGTCGGAAACGATGTTTTAATGAACATAAAATTTAGCAAATGTCAAACTATGACAATGCAATCTAAATATAATTAAGAGAAGGTTAGTAGTTCAAGGTTCTAAGGTGTCAGAAGCATTTATTGTTAAGTCTTCAGGCGCAAACTTTGAAATTAAACCAGTTTAATGTTCCATATTAAGGGAATACTCGGCAACTCAGTTGACCAGGATAATGAAAAGGATCACTGGAGCTTTAAACTAAATAGCGAAATTATTTTTAAAAACTATCTTCAAACAAAAACGCTCAAATCATTCAATCCTGTGATATCAAAGTTGTATAATATATATTTAATTAGAGACATATATATTTAATTATATAATTGTAAATATATATACCTATATAGTTAAAGTGCTTTTCTCTAACTTGGATGCTGGATCAAACTGTTTCAAAACGTTTGCAGCCTCTTTTCATAGTTCTTGTTTAATATTTTTTTTGAATATCACTCTAAATGTTAAGGAATATTACGTAAAACTACACTTTGCAAGTACCGCCACCGTTACAAAAGGTTTGCAACCACTTTTCCTAATAGCCTAATACTTGTTTAATACTTTTTAAAACATTGCCTTTAAGTATAGAAGGAATATTTCGTAAAACTACACTTTGCAAAAGTACCGCAAGCGTTTCAAAACGTTTGCAGTCACTTTTCCTATTATTATTATTTTTTTTTTTAAGTATACTTTCAACGTTACCATTGAAATATACGAGGTTATTTCGAAAAACTACACTTTGCAAATACCGCAACTATTTGCAGCCACTTTTCCTAAATTCCTTGTTAAGCCACTTTTCTAATGTTTGTTTACTATTTTCTAAAATATCACTCTGAATGTTATACCTTCAAGTATAAGAGTATTATTTCGTATAACTAGAGTTTGCAAATACCGCAACCATTTCAAAACCTTTGCAGCCACTTTTCAAATGTTTGTTTACTATTTTCGGTTTCTCACCGAATTAAAATTCAGTCACCGAAACGCTTGTTTCTTGTGTGACTTGGTTGTTCCTGATTGCCAAGATTGGTATTTAATCTTGTTAAAAATTTTTAACAGAAATTCGTTATTAAGACGTTTGAAAATTTTATAAACGAAATAATTTTCAACAATAAACACTCGTTTGTCTTTGGAAAGTAAAATAGATGATACAAGACACCGTTGTATTTCCAAGTCATTTCAATTTCTACAACAATGATCATAGTTCTGCCAACTGACTAATAATGTAACAAAAAATTTCAACATTAGTTAGTTAAATTAGAATCACCCGATATTACTTAAAATAAAGGAAAAGGGCAGCATCATAAAGCTGTCTCAACAATTTCCTGCTATTATACTAAATTACTCAGTCAGTTATATTATTGGTATAATTTAATCTGACGTTATACATGAAGTTTCGATAGAGTGGATCTATTTTCGTAATCAAGTGACAAACACTTGTGAAACGTCGAGTATTATTTTTCTATATACACAAAAGTTTCGATGGCAAAGGTTTATAACGAATAAATAATATCAATAACATAATTAAACAATCCATCCAACTACTAATACTGATATAGTAATGGTTGCTTACTGAATGAAGTTTACAATTTGCCACAAGCTGGTACTTTTAAACAACCGCCCCACCTAAAAACAAAATGTGTATATAACATGTATAAAATGAAGAAAAATAATTATCTAAGGAAAACTGTTTCCCAGTGCAAAATGTGTGTTTACACGTAATCAATACAAATTATAATACCGATTCTTAATACAACTTGGTATAATACCCACCAATGTACGATATATTGTGCAGAGAAAGTTGGCAATACTGTCATGACTAGAGCAATCCAAAACTAAACTAATGTCCATTCGATTATTATTAATGACTTTGAGCTGAAATTAATTCGTCGACACCTTTCCTAATACCAGTCGGAGAAATTGTTTTGTCTGGAGTAAAGTCGACGGAATCGAGTGATTTGCTCAACTGGAAGTATCCTAAGGACATCTCCTCTCCTCCTGCCACTGCAATCCACTAATTCTAATTTTGTACCCCCATCTTAGTATTGAAAAGTCAGGACTGAAAAGTCTGTGCTTTTTGGCAAGTGAGGAGTCATCTCACTTGAGCTTTCGTAGTTTTTCTATACTTAAAGCAGCAGAATGTGGGTGACCACCTCTTGGAACGAAATGTTGTCTTCACCTTATCTTTTATCTTTTTAAAAGTACATTACTCAACAGTGACTTGAGAAATTCGAGAGAAATTCTCTGTAAATCCCAGGAAGGTTGGCATTACCTTTCCAGTTGAAATGTGGTTTTTGCTGATTTAAAATCTGGAATGAAAAAATAATTATAGCAGTCCATAAAAACTTTTCTGAATCTCCTTTCATATTACTGCAGACAGCTAATTGCATACTACCTAACACTAATAAATTAGAGATAATCTTTTACTTTTTTAATTTCTCCAAACACTTATTTAAAATTGTTTTAGATTTCTCTTATAATAAAATAAGTGCTTCAACATCAGTCTGTTTGTCTAGGCCATCTCTGAATGACTTTTACCATTCATATACTGCGAGAAACATTTTTCTCCATACTGTAAGTCCTATACAAATATGAAATTTAATAAAATTAATGAGAAGGAGAAAATTGTATATCTATTCGCTGTGAAACATTCTTGTTCTGAATATTACAACTGAAATGACAGAGAAGATGGGGAAAATAGCTAAACTGCTGATAAGTTCAGATTAAGAGAACATCGAGTAAATCGCATTAAACTTAATGAAATTACTTGTAGTTTAAAAGAGAAAACTAGATTTTAAGAACGAATTCTAAGGTCACCTTAAAATTTGAAAACCCTCTGTAAAACCTGGAACGCAAAAAAAATTATTGTAAACAAAATATTTTCCTCAATATCTATTTAAACACTGCTTTCATAATTAAGGCATACAATTTTACACGGCAAAGACAGTATTCATGTTCATCACAAAATCAATGTTTTTCGCATCAAGAGTAACGAAGATATTAAATGTTTTCCTTCCTGAAAACTACTGTGCCTGTATAAATGTCTTTATATGAAATCTGAAAGGATGTGAATGTTGAGCAATTAATCGCTTCCCTCACGCAGAGTTCAGGTAAGAAACAATAACACGGAAAGCCTGAAGCACTAACAACAGTTTATGTGCCCTATATCTGACAGCCCCGCATTCGTGTACCTGCTTAGCTTTTACTTATCTGATATTGGCACATTCACTATGAATGACATTTTTCATTTAAATATTTCAAGTGTTCAATCGATAGCCAACAGCTCTGAATACACACAGCGCCCTAGAATCTAAATAATAAACGCTTTAAAAAGACTACAATATCTCCGGACTTCTAACCAATCCCTTTTCACGTTTTTGCGGCGATGGAATCCTTTATAACGACCTACATACAAAAGGTAATTTTTTTTAAAGTTATTGATTACGGTAATAAAGGTTCCATTAATTTAATTCTCAAAAAGAACCCTTTGTTTTGTTATACTAGCTGATGGCCCCAGTTTCACCCCCAGATCTTGCAGAATAATTTCCAGAATTTAGGAAAGATTCCAGGAGCTATTGGCGTAGTTGATGTTGAGTTTCTGTTATGAAGTTCTCATTTTTATCTACAATAAATGTTTAATAAATGACCAGCAATTTGCGAACGCAGAGAATATGTCTTCCTTGTAGAAAAAAAAAATCAAGTAATGTTCTTATACTTGAGAAAGAAACTCTTTGTTTTTCGCATTATAAGAAAAGTTTTTTGGGATAAAAAGAAATGTCCTCTTTTCCCTTGATTGCATTTCAACTTATCAACCCAACATAAAATAACACGCCACACTAATTTTGAAGCACACCCTATACGAAACTAAATAGCAATCAAGCCCAAAATTACGGGGAAACGGCTTTGAAAACAAACTATTTTGGAAAACATTTTCTAAATGGACTTCGTCAACTACTCAGAAATGTTGATTCGATAGTTATAAAAGAACTTGGATCAAAGATGCCGTAAAAACAAAGTCGTTCCGAATTTCAAAAATTACGCTTACACAACTTCGAAGTCCGATACTTTTTATTAAAAATGCATAGATCAGATGAATAATTGAAAATATTATTATTGAAACTAGCGAGAAGAGAGTTTTCACAAAGATTATAAAGTTAAAAACGAAATAACAGTGAACAAACCATTTTGTTGTCAATTTCTTTGGGAAGGTTAGCTATAATTCCAAGGAAAGCGCTGCTAAAAATTAATGTCTAGTTATTGTGATACCGACCATAGCATGTTCCTTTTGTCAACTTCTCGTCGTATAGTTGATTTAATCAGTTGCAGGACAAGTTGCAGTTGGATGCATTTAACATCTTTGAATAAGTAATTATATATCTTATAATTATGGCTTCAAAACTGATTATTTCGTTGCAAAAATCAAATATAATGTTTCTTGTCCCATCACAAAACCTTGTAAACTACATCTAGAATTTTAAAAAATTCCCTTAAAATATATAACAAGAAGAGGTGGATGTAAAAGCTGAAAGAAGGTGGGTCTACAAAATTATAGGTTAATTTGTGTTTTCATAGTTTTTTAGACTTTCGTGGCTATAAATGATTATTTTTTTGAGATTATAGATGTACGTTACAAACTGCTGGCGGCTTGCCTTTTACAAATTAAGCTTTGCCAAGATAACCTGCGATCAGATATTGATACTCCCCCGCTCTATTCATTATGTAAACGTATATAAGAATTTCTACATTTAATTGTTATGGAGAGATGTTAGTACAGCACCGACTACGTAAGCATTATACTAACTAAAAGCTCAGTAATGAAGCTATTATGTAAATCAGAAGATAGTTACGACTGAATTGGTCCCCCGAACGTTAACAAAGCAACTGATCCGAGAAAACCTTCACGGATAAATCAGCGCACAAGGCGGCAGGTACTGTCGCTGAAGGTTGTGGTGGTTGACGAGCGATAAACAAAACAAAAAGAAACCGATAATCACAAATGTTTTCATTACAAACAACCTTCCTTTGTTTGGTCATTAGTTCTATTCATACACACGAATAACAAACTGTTATTAGTGATTATACTGTTTTAATTTTAATTCGAGTTTATTTTCGAAAGAGAAGCACTGAACGGATACTTGCCTACGGATGTCTAATTCTGACTCGAGCCTTAAAAGACATTATAACTAATTAATTATAAGCGAGTTCCACAAAATAAATATTCTAAAATTTTTCTTAGTAGAGGGGGAGACATTTCGGAAACAAGAAGGTAAATCCAGTGTTAAAAAGTTTTCATACAAAAACTAAATGTTTACTACATGCAAGATGGCGCACCACCACACTATCTGACTGACGTCCGGGATTTTCTCAATAGCCGCTTTCCAGGTCAATGAATTGGCCGTGCTGCGCCAATTGCATGGACCCCCCGTTGCCCAGACCTGACACCGCTAGACTTTTTCTTCTAGGGTTTCATAAAAATATATTGTACGTACCTCCTTTGCCGGCCACTCTACCTGAACTTAGGGCAAGAATTTACGCTGCCGCTGAGCAAGTTACACCTGAAATGCTAGTGCGAGTCTGGGAAGAAATCGACTACCGATGGGATGTCTGCAGGATAACCAACGGAAGCCACATAGAACATCTTTAGTTTAAGGTAAAAAAACTTGAAGTGTTTTCCTTTAAAACAAAACCAAATCCAGCTCTGTACCTTGTTTCATTAAACTTACATGAATTTTCAAAGTTGTAAAGTCCTTTTTGAAACACCCTGTATAATATGGAAGGAGTGAATGTTTGGGAACATCCGATTCACAACACTTCTGTACGTCTGGTTTCACGTTATAATATAATATAAGTGTTTGTTAACGAAAAATGCACACGATCCTTACAATTTGCAGTAAATTTTGTTAAAGTTATCTAACAGTAAATTTATTTAAAATAAATATCACTATTCACCTAAACAGCAACAGCACAAATATCTACAGTAATATTTTGGGCCTTCTCGATTTGCCATCGAATAACATGATTTAATAATAGACAAATCGTGAATACTGGTTCTCGTTTGTTCAACAATAAAATTGAACTATTTTCGCTACTAATACAGCTGGTAATTGTATCTCTGTAATATCAAGAAAATATTGTAAACAATCTTAAAGTACAGCCTCTTTAGCTTTACACACAATTTATCTTTCCTCTGAATGGAGATTTAATTTCAGGTAGTCAAAATAGTATAGTTTCTATAGGTAGTAAACAGCGATAAAATCCCAACCTTTTAAATTATTTATTGTTTGTGATATTTAGTGAATGTTTGATTATTTCAAGACAGATGTGTTTGACACTCCAAAGCTAGGTAGAGGTATTACAGATAAAGTGGATATCGATGTAGATACTCCATTGACTATCTAAAAAAAGTTATGACAGTTTCCATTCCCTCTATTGTATATTTAATTTTTTGTAACACTGCCTAAATTTTCGATACTAATGTGCGTAATGGATCTCATTCTAACAAATATACTTATAAATTTAAAACATATTCATACTGATAAAGAATACCTCGCTACGTTAGGACTGCCGACATTCTTCATAGTTGTTCATAAAACGTAAACTTATTATAATCAATAAAAATTAAGTCCATCAGTTTCCAATAGACGCCACTTGTACATGAACACTATAGTTACACACAAAAAACTAAGATAGACCAAAACAAGAGTGTCCATGTACTGTGGGGGGGGGGGGGGTCTTAGAAGTTGTACCACACTTCTACTACCCACTCCGCCAGCAATATTCCTTCAGTCGACTCCATCAAGCCGATATGAATGTTACATGCAAAAATTGTTAATTTCTTACCATGCACTTTTAAAGCCGAGTCGTCAGTGTAAGTGAGTGTATAGCGTTTTCCCCGCAATAATACAGTTTTATGAGTTATATTATTTAAAACTAACTCTGCTTTCCTGCTTTTATACTTTTAAAATACAAAAGCTAAATTGTAACAGCTGTGCACATTCGGATCGTGTGCTGGACTTGGGCAGGTGTAGCAGTGAAAGTCTAATCTTTAAGTCGTGTGCCTCAAGTCCCTCGACACGCGCACTCTTACCACGCCCAGCGCTGTTTCACAACATTATATCGCATATGCTAGCCTGTCAAATTGCCTAGAATCTGAAATTAGTACAAACATGAAGGTGCAGGAATGCTATAATCACCGCTGCTAGACGGCCATAGTTGAAATAGATTAATCAAATTTAAAAGGCATTAATAGTTAATTAAGAGTTGTGTGGTATATTTTGAGATGAAATATTTTAGTTCTTACATACGAAAAATTAATTTAAAATACATCTGTTTCTACTGTAGTGTTTCTTTAAACCATTACTCTACTGAAGTTCTTATTAGATATCACATTAACTTCATAATACTGTATTGTAGAGTGTAGATAATAGTAAGATAGTAATATCTCCTATCTTCAACGTCTATACAAATTTCCTACTGACGGAAATTGACTTTTACAAATTCAGGATGACTGACCGCGGTTGATGAATCCAAAATTACTTGGAATATTAAGTTATTCCAAAAATTGCCTCTAATTAGGTCTATATATTCTCTACGGTCAGTAACAAACGAGTGTTAAAATACGAAATGTTCTGTACTATAAGGTGTGTTTTATTAATTTATACAAAACAGCCTCTACCGCTCGTGCGTATTTTGGAGACGGGATTTTGCACCTTGGGACAAAAGTCAGTTGTATACTACTTTGTTCTTCATCCACGTATTTAACGATTGTAGCAGGCTTAGGACAAAACTCCGTCGTATACCACTTTGTTCTTCACCCACGTATCTTAACGATTGTAGCAGGCTTAGGACAAAAGTCCGTCGTATACCACTTTGTTCTTCATCCACGTATTTAACGATTGTAGCAGGCTTAGGACAAATGTCCGTTGTATACCACTTTGTTCTTCACCCACGTATCTTAACGTTTGTAGCAGGCTTAGGACAAATGTCTGTTGTATACTACTTTGTTCTTCATCCACGTATTTAACGATTGTAGCAGGCTTAGGACAAAAGTCCGTCGTATACCACTTTGTTCTTCACCCACGTATCTTAACGTTTGTAGCAGGCTTAGGACAAATGTCTGTTGTATACTACTTTGTTCTTCATCCACGTATTTAACGATTGTAGCAGGCTTAGGACAAAAGTCCGTCGTATACCACTTTGTTCTTCATCCACGTATTTAACGATTGTAGCAGGCTTAGGACAAATGTCCGTTGTATACTATTTTGTTCTTCACCCACGTATTTAACGTTTGTAGCAGGCTTAGGACAAATGTCCGTTGTATACTACTTTGTTCTTCATCCACGAATTTAACGATTGTAGCAGGCTTAGGACAAAAGTCCGTCGTATACCACTTTGTTCTTCACCCACGTATCTTAACGTTTGTAGCAGGCTTAGGACAAATGTCTGTTGTATACTACTTTGTTCTTCATCCACGTATTTAACGATTGTAGCAGGCTTAGGACAAAAGTCCGTCGTATACCACTTTGTTCTTCACCCACGTATCTTAACGTTTGTAGCAGGCTTAGGACAAATGTCTGTTGTATACTACTTTGTTCTTCATCCACGTATTTAACGATTGTAGCAGGCTTAGGACAAAAGTCCGTCGTATACCACTTTGTTCTTCATCCACGTATTTAACGATTGTAGCAGGCTTAGGACAAATGTCCGTTGTATACTATTTTGTTCTTCATCCACGTATTTAACGATTGTAGCAGGCTTAGGACAAATGTCCGTTGTATACTATTTTGTTCTTCACCCACGTATTTAACGTTTGTAGCAGGCTTAGGACAAATGTCTGTTGTATACTACTTTGTTCTTCATCCACGAATTTAACGATTGTAGCAGGCTTAGGACAAAAGTCCGTCGTATACCACTTTGTTCTTCACCCACGTATCTTAACGTTTGTAGCAGGCTTAGAACAAATGTCCGTTGTATACTATTTTGTTCTTCACCCACGTATTTAACGCCGCCTACAACCATCAATTGTTTCCCTGTAAGACTCGTCATTTCCTTAAAAACCCCCAATCCTTTTTACAGATGCTCCAAGTCATCATCATTTATTAGAGTTTAAAAGTATCTGGGTTTTCTAGTCTTCTTTTTGTCTCGCCTTAATTATTACATAAATAATGAAAATTTTATGGATCTTTAAACCTTTTTTTGACTTGAATGTAAACGAAATTGTGTAGGAGTCAAGTTAAGACGATATAACACATTCTCAGCAATGAAACAGGACTTGTAGACAATGGAATGCGACAAGTACCGCCCTAGCCTGAGGGTAACCTTCAAGGGCAAAACTAAGTAGTGTTGTGTGAGTTTGTGTACAGTTTTCTGGAACTAATGAATGATTATTTAAATGCATTTAAATCAATATTAATGATTCTTCAACCCATCTAACGAAATCTTTCAATTGGGGTGAATACTAAACTGGTAACAAATCATCCCAACATCCTTCGATCCAAAAACAAAGGATAACGACTCGAATAATGTAAAATGATCGTGGCATTAGTAACTAACATACCTCCAGTGTGGAGTTAAAATGTTTTATTCTATCATCAAAACCTATTCCTATGTGAAATTCAATTGCAATGACTGTCTAAACATTATATACTTAAAAATACTCACAATTACTTTGATTGTCCACATACGACTAGAAGATCACTCACCTGCAACAAATTCAACCATACATTAGTACAAAGAAGGAATTTTTTATTAAATGTTTAACCCTATTTCGGTAGCCTTCACGAAAATATTATATATGATTTCACTGAAAGATAAACAAATAAATACGTAATAAAATATAAAATAAATTTACTTACTGTACTTTGGCTACTGCCTTTGTCAACAGTGCTATGCACTGTATATAATTATATGTATGAACAATAAATATGTGTACAAAATATTCATTAAATAAATAAAATTAATTTCGAATTCTCTTAACTATAATTAGAAGAACAGTAACTAAATATACAAACTTACTAGTTGCCATAAATATGACTAACTTGAAGTCTACTCATATTTTGATAACATAGTTATCATTCTAAATAATCTCCAACAAGTCAATTTAATCTAACAACAATGAGTGACTTGAATATAATATATATATATATATATATATATATATATATAAATTTAAAAAGTAATTATTATTTATATTTCTTACTATATTATATATGTATTATATAATTATTTCATTTATATTTAGAAGCTTTATATAGATGTTTAATATATTAGGTTAAATGTGTGCAATCTCTCGTTTCCGTTCACAAAAGCAGACGCCGAAATATAGTAAATATCGATCATATATTTCTTAGCGATATCTGACACAAAGCAACCAAAAACTAACAATCATGTTTAGTAATATATAAACTAAAACACAAATGACAGTTTACCAAAAACAGGGGTTACATATTTACACAAATTATTTTTTTAAATACCTATATAGTTCTTGAAATAAATTTACAAGTAATTGAAAAAAAAGGTAGATCCGTGTTTTATGGTTGTTCCACAGAAATATTCATTAAGCATAATTTTAGTTCATAAATTTAACTAAACATTATTGGCGTGAACGACAAAACGTACATAAAAATACAGATTAAAATTAAATTTTAAATGTTTATCACCACTTTCTCACTGGGAGTTTATACCTGACCAAAGGATAACAAACTTCCTCTTGTTTGGTGTTTTCATTAATTGAAATTAAAATTTTGCAAGTTTCATCGTTACAAAACTATAAAATATATTATAATTTACATAAATAGTTGTTCCTCAGGATTTCCTATAACACTTGATATACGCTTCAATCTGAATTAGAGTTAAATATAAACAATAATCGGATCAGTTATGGTTTAAACGAATCGGACTACCAACCAGTAGTAGTGGGGGTAAAGGACAGCTTTTTAGTTAAGGCAGTTTTCCAGAGTTTATATACATCGATAGGTACGGGATAATACGTATTTATTCTACTGTAAGGCATAAAGCGTTCGGTGTGTTGTTAACTGTGGTATTATATTGTTTGTAGTGTATCACTTAAAGAACAATTTATTGAATGTATTTACATATCCAACGATCGAGGTAAAGTATGACGCAATGAAGTCAATATATGAACACACAACAATTTCCTTAATGAAAATATCGCTTATTACTTGTGTCCAATTCACAACAAAAGGTGTGGAAATGAAACTCGCATTGCAAGCAGGAGTAGTGTAGGCGCCCAGCCCAGGAGGCAAACACTTGCTTCATACATGTCACTATTTCCGTTACAAGTTCCAACTGTGTAATTATGGTTATGTTTGAATTGAGTAATATCGACTTCTAATCGAAAGTGGTTTCTATTAAATGTTGTCCATTTGAACATAAACACTAAGGCAAAGAAGAAAAAATCAAACCAAAACATGATACTTAATTGAGTTTCTATGGTGACACAAAATATCGCGAGTTTTCTAAAGTCTATAATTTACGCCCGTTAGACAGATGTAAAAAAGGTAGTAGCGTAATAAATAAAAACAAAACGCTATCAACCGGAATCGAACCTCTATAAATCTTTGATGGTTCGCTAGTTACATAGAGCTAGATAAACCCGCGCCTCTGCCAACTGAACCACCTCGCTATCATATAACCGTATTTATATAAATGAAAAAATATACTTTTTATATAAGTAAATACTATTTTGTTTTTGTTTTCACAAACTTCTCGACACCATTTTAAAGATATGTTTCAAAATATCTGACGTTCGAAGTTCGAAAACACATATCTCAGTTGCCTTGGCATTTCACTTTCTGAATAGTTACTCAATTTGTATTGAAACAATTAAAAATTAGTAACGGTTTTTTTTAAAGAATTTTGTAATGATGTAATGTGTGCATGCGTGGACGGAACGGATATTCCTTTTAAAGTTTCTGATATTATTTATGGAAATAAAAACTGAAATCAACTGAGGTTGAACCCATCCTCAGTTCATTTCAGTTTTTGCTCTAGAGATCATAAATATTCGTTATCATTTAATTCGACCTACTGACAAATCGAGATTACAAATACTGTAATACAGTAGGTACAGATTGAAAGCAATAACCGAATAAACACTTGCGATCTCTCTGTGTCGGAATATGTGAGATCTAAGTCCAGCTGATGTTATCATGGGCAAACTATTTGATTTAGAATCTTGATGCAATATTTTACGTCACTAACTTAAAATGATTTTAAAAAAAAATCCCGAATTTTGTGAAAAGGTTTCTGAGAGCTATTGAGGGGTTAAGGGTTTAATGTGATTTTCAAATAATAACATTGGTATATCATTTAAAGCAAACTCATTTTTATTGGTTTTAAAAACACATTTTGGTACCATTACATAGCCCTCTTTCCTAACTTTCACTAATTCAAAATGGCAGATTAAATATTTGTAATGTTGGATAATATTCACTTGCAACTTTGTTTTGTTTTTATATGAAAAAAAATAATAATAATAATAATAAATGGGGCATTAACATAAACTGACTATTAAAACGATGTTAGTGTAAAAATGATGAATTGAAAAGGTCGAGTCTTACCAAACTAATGTTGTTGTTTTGTTTTTTACTTTCTCAAGTAGGCTATACAAAGTACAGAGAGTTAACGCAAAGTGTGCAAATATTTTTTTCAGGTTTAAGGATTGCTCAAATTTAGCCTCTTAGGATCCTAAAGAAGTCACCATCTCTACTACACCAATACCGGTTCGTGAGTAACCAAAAGAACAAAATGAGGGAAAAATTGGACAAGGGGCAGTTATAAATTACAATTGTTATAAATCGGCTCTACAATAGTGTTCAAGTTTTAAAGGAACATGAAATCAATGATCCAAAAACGTGTACGTAATCGCAAGTGAATAAATTGGACCTCTAAATCGGCTCTACAATAGTGTTCAAGTTTTAAAGGATCATGAATATCAATGATCCAAAAACGTGTACGTAATCGCAGGTGAATAAGTTGGACCTCTAAATCGGCTCTACAATAATGTTCAAGTTTTAAAGGATCATGAATATCAATGATCCAAAAACGTGTACGTAATCGCAAGTGAATAAGTTGGACCTCTAAATCGGCTCTACAATAGTGTTCAAGTTTTAAAGGATCATGAATATCAATGATCCAAAAACGTGTACGTAATCGCAAGTGAATAAGTTGGACCTCTAAATCGGCTCTACAATAGTGTTCAAGTTTTAAAGGATCATGAATATCAATGATCCAAAAACGTGTACGTAATCGCAAGTGAATAAGTTGGACCTCTAAATCGGCTCTACAATAGTGTTCAAGTTTTAAAGGATCATGAATATCAATGATCCAAAAATGTGTACGTAATCGCAAGTGAATAAGTTGGACCTCTAAATCGGCTCTACAATAATGTTCAAGTTTTAAAGGATCATGAATATCAATGATCCAAAAACGTGTACGTAATCGCAAGTGAATAAGTTGGACCTCTAAATCGGCTCTACAATAATGTTCAAGTTTTAAAGGATCATGAATATCAATGATCCAAAAACGTGTACGTAATCGCAAGTGAATAAGTTGGACCTCTAAATCGGCTCTACAATAGTGTTCAAGTTTTAAAGGATCATGAATATCAATGATCCAAAAACGTGTACGTAATCGCAAGTGAATAAGTTGGACCTCTAAATCGGCTCTACAATAGTGTTCAAGTTTTAAAGGATCATGAATATCAATGATCCAAAAACGTGTACGTAATCGCAAGTGAATAAGTTGGACCTCTAAATCGGCTCTACAATAGTGTTCAAGTTTTAAAGGATCATGAATATCAATGATCCAAAAACGTGTACGTAATCGCAGGTGAATAAGTTGGACCTCTAAATCGGCTCTACAATAATGTTCAAGTTTTAAAGGATCATGAATAACAATGATCCAAAAACGTGTACGTAATCGCAAGTGAATAAGTTGGACCTCTAAATCGGCTCTACAATAGTGTTCAAGTTTTAAAGGATCATGAATATCAATGATCCAAAAACGTGTACGTAATCGCAAGTGAATAAGTTGGACCTCTAAATCGGCTCTACAATAATGTTCAAGTTTTAAAGGATCATGAATATCAATGATCCAAAAACGTGTACGTAATCGCAAGTGAATAAGTTGGACCTCTAAATCGGCTCTACAATAGTGTTCAAGTTTTAAAGGATCATGAATATCAATGATCCAAAAATGTGTACGTAATCGCAAGTGAATAAGTTGGACCTCTAAATCGGCTCTACAATAATGTTCAAGTTTTAAAGGATCATGAATATCAATGATCCAAAAACGTGTACGTAATCGCAAGTGAATAAGTTGGACCTCTAAATCGGCTCTACAATAATGTTCAAGTTTTAAAGGATCATGAATATCAATGATCCAAAAACGTGTACGTAATCGCAAGTGAATAAGTTGGACCTCTAAATCGGCTCTACAATAGTGTTCAAGTTTTAAAGGATCATGAATATCAATGATCCAAAAACGTGTACGTAATCGCAAGTGAATAAGTTGGACCTCTAAATCGGCTCTACAATAGTGTTCAAGTTTTAAAGGATCATGAATATCAATGATCCAAAAACGTGTACGTAATCGCAAGTGAATAAGTTGGACCTCTAAATCGGCTCTACAATAGTGTTCAAGTTTTAAAGGATCATGAATATCAATGATCCAAAAATGTGTACGTAATCGCAAGTGAATAAGTTGGACCTCTAAATCGGCTCTACAATAATGTTCAAGTTTTAAAGGATCATGAATATCAATGATCCAAAAACGTGTACGTAATCGCAAGTGAATAAGTTGGACCTCTAAATCGGCTCTACAATAATGTTCAAGTTTTAAAGGATCATGAATATCAATGATCCAAAAACGTGTACGTAATCGCAAGTGAATAAGTTGGACCTCTAAATCGGCTCTACAATAGTGTTCAAGTTTTAAAGGATCATGAATATCAATGATCCAAAAACGTGTACGTAATCGCAAGTGAATAAGTTGGACCTCTAAATCGGCTCTACAATAGTGTTCAAGTTTTAAAGGATCATGAATATCAATGATCCAAAAACGTGTACGTAATCGCAAGTGAATAAGTTGGACCTCTAAATCGGCTCTACAATAGTGTTCAAGTTTTAAAGGATCATGAATATCAATGATCCAAAAACGTGTACGTAATCGCAGGTGAATAAGTTGGACCTCTAAATCGGCTCTACAATAATGTTCAAGTTTTAAAGGATCATGAATATCAATGATCCAAAAACGTGTACGTAATCGCAAGTGAATAAGTTGGACCTCTAAATCGGCTCTACAATAGTGTTCAAGTTTTAAAGGATCATGAATATCAATGATCCAAAAACGTGTACGTAATCGCAAGTGAATAAGTTGGACCTCTAAATCGGCTCTACAATAATGTTCAAGTTTTAAAGGATCATGAATATCAATGATCCAAAAACGTGTACGTAATCGCAAGTGAATAAGTTGGACCTCTAAATCGGCTCTACAATAGTGTTCAAGTTTTAAAGGATCATGAATATCAATGATCCAAAAATGTGTACGTAATCGCAAGTGAATAAGTTGGACCTCTAAATCGGCTCTACAATAATGTTCAAGTTTTAAAGGATCATGAATATCAATGATCCAAAAACGTGTACGTAATCGCAAGTGAATAAGTTGGACCTCTAAATCGGCTCTACAATAATGTTCAAGTTTTAAAGGATCATGAATATCAATGATCCAAAAACGTGTACGTAATCGCAAGTGAATAAGTTGGACCTCTAAATCGGCTCTACAATAGTGTTCAAGTTTTAAAGGATCATGAATATCAATGATCCAAAAACGTGTACGTAATCGCAAGTGAATAAGTTGGACCTCTAAATCGGCTCTACAATAGTGTTCAAGTTTTAAAGGATCATGAATATCAATGATCCAAAAACGTGTACGTAATCGCAAGTGAATAAGTTGGACCTCTAAATCGGCTCTACAATAGTGTTCAAGTTTTAAAGGATCATGAATATCAATGATCCAAAAATGTGTACGTAATCGCAAGTGAATAAGTTGGACCTCTAAATCGGCTCTACAATAGTGTTCAAGTTTTAAAGGATCATGAATATCAATGATCCAAAAATGTGTACGTAATCGCAAGTGAATAAGTTGGACCTCTAAATCGGCTCTACAATAGTGTTCAAGTTTTAAAGGATCATGAATATCAATGATCCAAAAATGTGTACGTAATCGCAAGTGAATAAGTTGGACCTCTAAATCGGCTCTACAATAGTGTTCAAGTTTTAGGGAAATCCGTTTATTAATACAGAAAAACACCTTAATAGTAAAAGCCTTATACTTTAAAAAATAATTTCCAATCGCATATACACATACAGAGGGACATAAGGCATCCAACTTCAGTTCAGATCCAAACTCTACCATAGTCTGCTTGCGTTTTAATTTATGTTATGTATTTAATTATGAGAAACAACATTGTGGATAATATCAATTTGTAAGCTCTGGTAATTCTCTGTCATATTGGTGCAGCAATTTTTTAGATAAAAACTACAGAATTAACATGGTGATGTATATTGTCACTGTAAAAACGCATTAAAAGTTTTAAAATAAATTCATAAGATTTGTTTTTCAGATGTAATTGGAAGCTTGAAAATGCCTAACGGCGCGGCGAAACATATGTCGCAATTAAAGCTGTTTTGTGGAATTAAATAATCATCTCATTATTTCCATTATCATGGAATTCCATCATGTACCGACTGTTGTAACATTAAATTGTAATTGGAAATAACAATGTTTCCTTTTCTGTGATCAGAAAACATTCATTTCTGTGGTAAATATTCTAATTCTAATCCCCAGATAGTAAAATAACAAAAATATTGTGAAAACATCTCTTACTCAATACCAAAGTCAACTTCCGATGTTATATTTTATATCTCAGCTAACTACATCGGTCTCCTGCACTATAGGATACCACTCACATATGCAACCTTTTTTTTTTTTTTTCAACTGGTACATTCTTGGAAAGCTGCGACCGATATCTCGTCTGATAGTTCTAATTAGACGTTGTGACATTCGATCTAATAATAGACTTTCGAAATGGTGACGAAACGAAAGTCATTGTTCAGACATAGTATAAAATCACCTGTATCTATTACTGTAGGCAGCCGGCTTTGACATCACCCATTTTTGTGGTTTTATAGTACACGCTTAAACCAGCGTAAGTAATCCATAATCAATTTATGCGTGAGATAACGCATTAATCTAGATTAAAGCCGAAACCAAAATCGTAGGAGAGAGCCTCGATGTAGAAACACGAGTATGCTTGAGAATATTTTAATATGCTGGACAAAGTACACATGTTTAAATCACATACTATGAGCGACGTGGTCAGAATTGTGACATTTGTGTTTAGTATACCACGAACACTGTATTCTATGATGGTCATCTTCAAATCAACAATTGAGTGGAGATTGATTGAAAAAATGAGTTTTTCATTACAACACGAAGAAAGAAATCGGATTTATAAGATCTGGAGATGTTGAAGGACAAATTATTCTTTCTATCGACAAACAGATCGTACAAGAGCGTGACAGCTCTGTGATGCACAATGTGATCCATATGTTTTGCGCGAGTAGCTTTTCACTGCTTTCAATAACACGAAATAATATAATATTTATGCTTGTAAACCGTGATAATTCTTAAACATTCTCCCCATACATAATCAGAGGTAAAGTTTTTATGTTATGTATTGTCATAAGCTCTTATATTGGTCCAGGGTATTTACTGACCTAGATATTTTCCTCCTTTGTCAATTGCTTAATAAGAAGATACCAAATTTGTGACACTTGATTTTGAAGTATCAAGAGAGAAATTTGTTTGACGACTCACCCCAACACCGATCTTCTCAGTAAGCAACGTGCGACAACTCCGAGGAATCCTAGCTGTCTTGGGTTAGATCCCTCTCTTCTATCTTGACGCTATTTGAGTATTTTAATGCTTTGGATTACTATTCATTTTCTTCTTTCTTTTACAATACGATGAAGACTTAGAGGTAGTTTGTCCTGATTTCTCGCTGGGAAACTCAAACATTCTTCAATAGTTATTTGTATAGTTCCTTATAAAAATTGAAATTTAAGCCTACTTACCTTCCATATTGTAAGTAATGTCTATCTGAGAGTCATTAAGGCTCTGCGGGAGTGTAAAATAATTGTCAAATTGTCATTAACCCAAAGTCACACCCATGCGTGTAAATCATCCCTCTCTGTCGCTCTTATACGTTGTCATCCTTTCTTAGGATTGCTGGTTGTTTTAATTTCAACTCACATTTGTCTAGTTTACGCACACTATCCTATTTGCACTGAACCACCGCTCGGGGTTTAAAACTTCTTTGTATTGTAGACTTAGTTGACTTCAAGTAGCCTATACTCGTATATCCGAATATCTATTATTGATTAAAACACCAATCAATTTGACCTTAAACATGTATGAAGTTTACAGTAATTATTTCGTTATAATTCCACTTTAAGAAACTAGTTGACAGAGCAGCCAATTTATTTAGAATAATTAAATTATCTCCAACTACATTTTACGCATACGTTTTTACTCAATATTGAAGAATTATTCAATTAAAAAAATGTTTTATTTGGAATTAATTATGATATACTGTATTTGTGAAACAACAAACCTATCATAACAAAGGCATCTTTGTAAATAACAGTTATCATTATTTTATAGAGAGAGATATTTTTAAATAACAATACATACATTTAACTCTAAATATACCCACATATAAAATTTGATTAAATTCGATTCATGCGTTTGGTTGGTAGGCGACAGAAAGACTCAGGGAATCTGAGAAGAGTTTCGAAAAAAACTAGACTTCGATTGTTTTTACCAATCAAATAACTTTCTCGTATATATGAGAAAGTAATAACTGTTTAACAACGAGTTTCCAATAATGACATCAGGGTTTATTTTAGAATTTTCCAAAACTATTTGAGAACAATAAAATTCTCAGTTTCCTATATTATTGGTTCCTAGGCACTTCATAAACATTACAAACACTAATTTTGAGATATCTGACCAGTGTTTATTGATAATTTATTGCACTTTTTGTAAATTTTATTAAAATACGCTGTTCTCAGCTTACAGAGGGGGATGTAGCGTTTCGTAACTCATTCATAAGCAAGTTTTATTTTTTGATCAGCTATCCTTACATTTCAACTGACGGCACACACAAGAATATATAAATAGGGTCAGTTTAAATAGGGACAACAGTGTCTGTCTAAGTT
Organism: Aphrophora alni; assembly: GCA_963513935.1. NCBI lineage: Eukaryota > Metazoa > Arthropoda > Insecta > Hemiptera > Aphrophoridae > Aphrophora > Aphrophora alni. The sequence goes on from OY740774.1 coordinate 176,605, forward strand.
AGCACTGCACTGCAATGCAGTCTAAACTCCCCTTACAACAGAATTTATGGCTCCGTTATCGAGCACCCAAAGTAGAACATTATGAACTTGATCACAATGGAGATTTAGGAACAGCTGCGATTTGAGCCAAAATTTAGCGTTTGGGAGGATCGTTATTAGGTTACTGGAAGTTGCGATTGTCAGAACTTGTATAAGACAATACAAGATGAACTAATCATGCTTTTTTATATCATCAAAAAATGTAAGTTACAAGGTAACAGACGAACCGGAAGTAATTTAGAACGAACCAATTACGATATAAAATCGGCCGTGATAAATAAATGTGACCAAATGTTTTGTTGTGACATTGGACAAAACCAAAGCCAGCACGTTACTAATTGTATGAGAGGACAGAACAGCCTCGTTAGTTATGCATTTTAACTAATAAGCTCAGCAATTCTGTCTTCTAAAGGTTAAGGTTATAATATATGGTATGGAAAAAATTATACTTTGAACAACAAAGTCTAGATTTGCATAGACTTTAAAGACTACTGATTAAAATAAATAATTTAATATTAAAAAATAAACCAAGAGTCACAACGCTAATTTTGAATACAGAGAATTCATTTCTTTAACTTATGAATGGTGTTGAATTAATATTAACAACAAGTTACAAAACAAACTGTTTTCCCAGTCATACCTTACGAGATAATTTTAGCTGTGATCCACGACTCTGGATAGGTCCCTCACCGATTTATCGGTGTAAGTATTGTAATTAAATATTTAATAATCGCCCGAATAGCACCTCATTTCGTTGCATTTGGTAGCAAACGGTTTGTCTTTGATGGTCTGTTTTTCGGACACGTATTTTTTTCATCTCTCTCTCTCTCTCTCTCTCTCTCTCTCTCTCTCTCTCTCTCTCTCTCTCTCTCTCTCTCTCTCTCTCTCTCTCTCTCTCTCTCTCTCTCTCTCTCTCTCTCTCTCTCTCTCGCACGCGTCTAGTTTTATTATAAAAAATTTCTAATTATACAAATAATTTCTAATTTTGTCGTAATAACAAACCAATAATCTAATAAATATAATAAAATACATATAATAATAATACAATAAATATAAATATTCTCTAAATTTCGATATTCAAACAAATATTTAAATGGTCAGTTAATCTCGTGAAATAAAATTTCCGTTTAAATTTACACTAGTCAACAATTAAATTGTATCTGAAATATGATATAACTTTTTCTTACTGTATTTTTGGCGCTGATTTCAAATATGGTACTGAAATTTTCATAATACGTACGGTTTTTGAAAAAGAAAAAATATATATATTCTTTAATGCCAATTTTGCGCCATTTTTTTCTCCATAAACATTGGTTTTAAAATTCAGACGGAATGTTGGAATTTTAAAATACAATCTTCCGTTGTTAAGGAAACAAACATAACAAATCAGTTTATAATTTATAAACAATTAGCTTGAATTAGTAAAATAAAACTCGAACACAGGATCTCACAAAAATTACGTTTACTTAATCAAACGCGTTTCAACGACAAAGTCGCCATCCTCAGTGATACATGAGCTACAATATCTAAACTATAACTTATATTATCATGACTTAGTGCGCGATCTGAAGTGATCATAGCAGCAAGCTGAACTTCTGGGTTCCAGGCTAAAACAATGGAATATTCTAGCTGAAAATACTAAAGTTACTCCATTTAGAGAGAGAAATAATTCTATCAACTTATTTTAGGTGTGCTGGCGTGTACGCGTGCGTGTGTGGAATAGGCGCGGGCACGTGCGTATATGTGTGTGTGCGCGCGCGCACGCGTGTGTATAGATATTGATGGGCTAATGAAACAACTTCAAAAATGTAGTTAGTAGTTGCTGGAGAACTACAAAGCGTTAGGATGTAGAATGTCATTCCCTTCTGGACTTTTTCCCGCAAAATTTGGGCTCTGTCGGCGATTTCACCAAGACATAATCACTATATAGCATCGTTACCAAGGGTGATGAGATCGTAGAATTATGGGGACTACTGCTGGTTTCCTACAGTACATCAAACTACTTCAATCAGAAAATGTAAGCAATTTTCTGTACACAGTTAACTAGAAAAGTGTTTTTCTATTAATTACGACACACACTGTATCTAAAAAACCTGACGTGATACAAAAATTGTGGTAAAATTTTTGAATTCAGCACCTCTAAATTAATAAAAATCACCATTTCAGTTTCCAGATACATAGTTTTTGTTGTTGTTATTAACTAGTGTTATAAATAAATATTTTTAAATATATTTTTAATTCGATGCCGCCTCTTTTCATTTTTTCCTGTTATAAACATTTCCCCCCGCATTTTTTCCCCCTCTCTATGAATAGTCAGAGATAAGAATACTCTAGAGAAAAGACTTCTATGGCAAACAAGTTTCCGCTACACGAAAACATTGGAAACAATATATTGGATATTCTATATTGTATAACTTTTAAAATAATGCTCGTTGACAATCGTTAATGGTAACAATTAACGTTACGGATCTGATTCAAAATCTAATCATTCCATGGACATTCGCTCTACTCCAAACTTTAAACTGTAGTCAATTGAACCATTTGTTCTTGAGATGATGCTTGACAAAAATGTCACAGACAAAAGTACGGACAGACAGAGTATGGTTTGAAAATGATCATATCTGTTCATATGGTTTTTAAATGTCTAGAAAAACATTGAACACGCGATATCGAAATTTTACTTCTATCACAATCGTTGTTATTTCATAATTGGAAAGTAAAAATTAAAGAAAAAAAGATCAGAGATGAAAAAGTGAATTCATTTGTTCAGTTTCCAAGAGAGAAACGAATCTTGTAGTCCAACACCATTCTATATAAACAGCGCGTTGTGTAACGTGCTACCATTAACAGTAATTGTACCAGAGACTCGGAAAGGAAAGGTAAAGGTTAAGTTACACATCTTAATGCTATTGATGTCTCCTGTGTTTCGGACACTGAAATCTATCGTGAATATATATATTCTGCCATAAATCAAAAACACCTGGTCAAGTCAGAAAGAGAAAGGAACACATCACTCGTTACTATTTCAGTTTAACATCAACCAGGCAAGCCTATAATTGGTAACTTTCGGAAATAATCAATAACCTGTACCACGAGCAAACAAATTTTAGGAGAAATACAATCAAAGAAAAACAAATACTCTATGAAATCAAAATGGTGATTAAGATACGGTACGTTGAAATACTGAATCGATCCAAATTGCTTGGTTTTATGTCACTATTTGAAAAGTGGTGTCAAGCCCTAGGACCCTAGCTGTATCTACACCTTTCTCCCTTTAGTCTTGGGTTAGATCCCTTTCTTTCAACTTTCCTACACTAGCTGTATCTATACCTTTCGTCCTTTAATCTTGGGTTAGATCCCTTTCTTTCAACTTTCCTACACTAGCTGTATCTATACCTTTCTCCCTTTAGTCTTGGGTTAGATCCCTTTCTTTCAACTTTCCTACACTAGCTGTATCTACACCTTTCTCCCTTTAGTCTTGGGTTAGATCCCATTCTTTCAACTTTCCTACACTAGCTGTATCTAAACCTTTCTCCCTTTAGTCTTGGGTTAGATCCCTTTCTTTCAACTTTCCTACACTAGCTGGATCTAAACCTTTCTCCCTTTAGTCTTGGGTTAGATCCCGTTCTTTCAACTTTCATTGACTAGTTGGATCTATACCTTTCTCCCTTTAGTCTTGGGTTAGATCCCTTTCTTTCAACTTTCCTACACAAGCTGTATCTATACCTTTCTCCCTTTAGTCTTAGGTTAGATCCCTTTCTTTCAAATTTCCTAGACTAGTTGGATCTACACCTTTCTCCCTTTAGTCTTGGGTTAGATCCCTTTCTTTCAACTTTCCTACACTAGCTGGATCTATACCTTTCTCACTCTAGTCTTGGGTTAGATCCCTTTCTTTCAACTTTCCTACACTAGCTGGATCTATACCTTTCTCCCTTTAGTCTTGGGTTAGATCCCTTTCTTTCAACTTTCCTACACTAGCTGTATCTACACCTTTCTCCCTTTAGTCTTAGGTTAGATCCCTTTCTTTCAACTTTCCTAGACTAGTTGGATCTACACCTTTCTCCCTTTAGTCTTGGGTTAGATCCCTTTCTTTCAACTTTCCTACACTAGCTGGATCTATACCTTTCTCACTCTAGTCTTGGGTTAGATCCCTTTCTTTCAACTTTCCTAGACTAGTTGGATCTATACCTTTCTCCCTTTAGTCTTGGGTTAGATCCCTTTCTTTCAACTTTCCTACACTAGCTGGATCTATACCTTTCTCCCTTTAGTCTTGGGTTAGATCCCTTTCTTTCAACTTTCCTACACTAGCTGTATCTACACCTTTCTCCCTTTAGTCTTGGGTTAGATCCCTTTCTTTCAACTTTCCTACACTAGCTGTATCTACACCTTTCTCCCTTTAGTCTTGAGTTAGATCCCTTTCTTTCAACTTTCCTAGACTAGTTGGATCTATACCTTTCTCCCTTTAGTCTTGGGTTAGATCCCTTTCTTTCAACTTTCCTACACTAGCTGTATCTACACCTTTCTCCCTTTAGTCTTGGGTTAAATCCCTTTCTTTCAACTTTCCTAGACTAGTTGGATCTATACCTTTCTCCCTTTAGTCTTGGGTTAGATTCCTTTCTTTCAACTTTCCTACACTAGTTGGATCTATACCTTTCTCCCTTTAGTCTTGGGTTAGATTCCTTTCTTTCAACTTTCCTACACTAGCTGGATCTATACCTTTCTCCCTTTAGTCTTTGGTTAGATCCCTTTCTTTAAACTTTCCTACACTAGCTGGATCTATACCTTTCTCCCTTTAGTCTTGGGTTAGATTCCTTTCTTTCAACTTTCCTACACTAGCTGTATCTATACCTTTCTTCTTATAGTCTTGAGTTAGATCCCTTTCTTTCAACTTTCCTACACTAGCTGGATCTATACCTTTCTCCCTTTAGTCTTGGGTTAGATCTCTATATTTCAATTTTCCTACACTAGCTGGATCTATACCTTTCTCCCTTTAGTCTTGGGTTAGATCCCTTTCTTTCAACTTTCCTACACTAGCTGTATCTATACCTTTCTCCCTTTAGTCTTTGGTTAAATCCCTTTCTTTCAACTTTCCTACACTAGCTGGATCTATACCTTTCTCCCTTTAGTCTTGGGTTAAATCCCTTTCTTTCAACTTTCCTACACTAGCTGTATCTACACCTTTCTCCCTTTAGTCTTGGGTTAAATCCCTTTCTTTCAACTTTCCTACACTAGCTGTATCTACACCTTTCTCCCTTTAGCCTTGAGTTAGATCCCTTTCTTTCAACTTTCCTAGACTATTTGGATCTATACCTTTCTCCCTTTAGTCTTGGGTTAGATCCCTTTCTTTCAACTTTCCTACACTAGCTGGATCTATACCTTTCTCCCTTTAGTCTTGGGTTAAATCCCTTTCTTTCAACTTTCCTACACTAGCTGTATCTACACCTTTCTCCCTTTAGTCTTGAGTTAGATCCCTTTCTTTCAACTTTCCTAGACTATTTGGATCTATACCTTTCTCCCTTTAGTCTTGGGTTAGATCCCTTTCTTTCAACTTTCCTACACTAGTTGGATCTATACCTTTCTCCCTTTAGTCTTGGGTTAGATCCCTTTCTTTCAACTTTCCTACACTAGCTGTATCTATACCTTTCTCCCTTTAGTCTTGGGTTAGATCTCTATCTTTCAATTTTCCTACACTAGCTGTATCTATACCTTTCTCCCTTTATCTTGGGTTAGATCCCTTTCTTTCAACTTTCCTAGACTAGTTGGATCTATACCTTTCTCCCTTTAGTCATGGGTTAGATCCCTTTCTTTCAACTTTCCTACACTAGCTGGATCTATACCTTTCTCCCTTTAGTCTTGGGTTAGATTCCTTTCTTTCAACTTTCCTACACTAGCTGTATCTATACCTTTCTCCCTTTAGTCTTGGGTTAGATTCCTTTCTTTCAACTTTCCTACACTAGCTGTATCTATATCTTTCTCCCTTTAGTCATGGGTTAGATCCCTTTCTTTCAACTTTCCTACACTAGCTGTATCTACACCTTTCTCCTTTTAGTCTTGGGTTAGATTCCTTTCTTTCAACTTTCCTACACTAGCTGTATCTACACCTTTCTCCCTTTAGTCTTGGGTTAGATTCCTTTCTTTCAACTTTCCTACACTAGCTGTATCTACACCTTTCTCCCTTTAGTCTTGGGTTAGATTCCTTTCTTTCAACTTTCCTACACCAGCTGTATCTACACCTTTCTCCCTTTAGTCTTGGGTTAGATTCCTTTCTTTCAACTTTCCTACACTAGTTGGATCTATACCTTTCTCCCTTTAGTCTTGGGTTAGATCCCTTTCTTTCAACTTTCCTACACTAGCTGTATCTACACCTTTCTCCCTTTAGTCTTGGGTTAGATTCCTTTCTTTCAACTTTCCTACACTAGTTGGATCTATACCTTTCTCCCTTTAGTCTTAGGTTAGATCCCTTTCTTTCAACTTTCGTAGACTAGCTGGATCTATACCTTTCTCCCTTTAGTCTTGGGTTAGATTCCTTTCTTTCAACTTTCCTACACCAGCTGTATCTACACCTTTCTCCCTTTAGTCTTGGGTTAGATTCCTTTCTTTCAACTTTCCTACACTAGTTGGATCTATACCTTTCTCCCTTTAGTCTTGGGTTAGATCCCTTTCTTTCAACTTTCCTACACTAGCTGTATCTATACCTTTCTCCCTTTAGTCTTAGGTTAGATCCCTTTCTTTCAACTTTCGTAGACTAGTTGGATCTACATCTTTCTCCCTTTAGTCTTGGGTTAGATTCCTTTCTTTCAACTTTCCTAGACTAGCTGGATCTATACCTTTCTCCCTTTAGTCTTGGGTTAGATTCCTTTCTTTCAACTTTCCTACACTAGCTGTATCTACACCTTTCTCCCTTTAGTCTTGGGTTAGATTCCTTTCTTTCAACTTTCCTACACTAGTTGGATCTATACCTTTCTCCCTTTAGTCTTGGGTTAGATCCCTTTCTTTCAACTTTCCTACACTAGCTGTATCTATACCTTTCTCCCTTTAGTCTTAGGTTAGATCCCTTTCTTTCAACTTTCGTAGACTAGTTGGATCTACACCTTTCTCCCTTTAGTCTTGGGTTAGATTCCTTTCTTTCAACTTTCCTACACTAGTTGGATCTATACCTTTCTCCCTTTAGTCTTAGGTTAGATCCCTTTCTTTCAACTTTCCTACACTAGCTGGATCTACACCTTTCTCCCTTTAGTCTTGGGTTAGATTCCTTTCTTTCAACTTTCCTACACTAGCTGTATCTATACCTTTCTCCCTTTAGTCTTGGGTTAGATTCCTTTCTTTCAACTTTCCTACACTAGCTGGATCTATACCTTTTTCCCTTTAGTCTTGGGTTAGATTCCTTTCTTTCAACTTTCCTACACTAGCTGTATCTATACCTTTCTCCCTTTAGTCTTGGGTTAGATCCCTTTCTTTCAACTTTCCTACACTAGCTGGATCTATACCTTGTTCCCTTTAGTCTTGGGTTAGATCCCTTTCTTTCAACTTTCCTACACTAGCTGGATCTATACCTTTCTCCCTTTAGTCTTGGGTTAGATCCCTTTCTTTCAACTTTCCTACACTAGCTGGATCTATACCTTTCTCCCTTTAGTCTTGGGTTAGATTCCTTTCTTTCAACTTTCCTACACTAGCTGTATCTATACCTTTCTCCCTTTAGTCTTGGGTTAGATCCCTTTCTTTCAACTTTCCTACACTAGCTGGATCTATACCTTTCTCCCTTTAGTCTTGGGTTAGATCCCTTTCTTTCAACTTTCCTACACTAGCTGGATCTATACCTTTCTCCCTTTAGTCTTGGGTTAGATTCCTTTCTTTCAACTTTCCTACACTAGCTGTATCCATACCTTTCTCCCTTTAGTCTTGGGTTAGATCCCTTTCTTTCAACTTTCCTACACTAGCTGTATCTACACCTTTCTCCCTTTAGTCTTGGGTTAGATCCCTTTCTTTCAACTTTCCTACACTAGCTGGATCTATACCTTTCTCCCTTTAGTCTTGGGTTAGATCCCTTTCTTTCAACTTTCCTACACTAGCTGTATCTATACCTTTCTCCCTTTAGTCTTGGGTTAGATCCCTTTCTTTCAACTTTCCTACACTAGCTGTATCTATACCTTTCTCCCTTTAGTCTTGGGTTAGATCCCTTTCTTTCAACTTTCCTACACTAGCTGTATCTATACCTTTCTCCCTTTAGTCTTGGGTTAGATCCCTTTCTTTCAACTTTCCTACACTAGCTGGATCTATACCTTTCTCCCTTTAGTCTTGGGTTAGATTCCTTTCTTTCAACTTTCCTACACTAGCTGTATCTATACCTTTCTCCCTTTAGTCTTGGGTTAGATCCCTTTCTTTCAACTTTCCTACACTAGCTGTATCTACACCTTTCTCCCTTTAGTCTTGGGTTAGATTCCTTTCTTTCAACTTTCCTACACTAGCTGGGTCTATACCTTTCTCCCTTTAGTCTTGGGTTAGATTCCTTTCTTTCTACTTTCCTACACTAGCTGTATCTACACCTTTCTCGCTTTAGTCTTGGGTTAGATCCCTTTCTTTCAACTTTTCTACACTAGCTGTATCTATACCTTTCTTCTTATAGTCTTGAGTTAGATCCCTTTCTTTCAACTTTCCTACACTAGCTGGATCTATACCTTTCTCCCTTTAGTCTTGGGTTAGATTCCTTTCTTTCAACTTTCCTACACTAGCTGGATCTATACCTTTCTCCGTTTAGTCTTGGGTTAGATTCCTTTCTTTCGACTTTCCTACACTAGCTGTATCTATACCTTTCTCCCTTTAGTCTTGGGTTAGATTCCTTTCTTTCGACTTTCCTACACTAGCTGGATCTTACCTTTCTCCCTTTAGTCTTGGGTTAGATCTCTATCTTTCAATTTTCCATTAGAGTATTTCAGAGCTACATAACTTTATTTTATATTCTTTTTGTCAAAAATATGATCGAATTTTTGTCGGTCATTTTTTCCCAAATCAAATGAGTTTCTGGACAAAATGTGTAGTTTTCTGGGTGTAAGTACAATTGTGCTTGTTTATCTTGCAAGAAAATATAAATGTTGCTTTATTACTAGAGGGGAAAAAATCAAGTAAGTAGAAAGGCATGTTAGGAAAGCCTTTGATATAGTATTAATTATTATAATAAACTTTTTTATTTAAATTAGATATTAAAACTATAAACAAAGGAAAACTATAAAATGAATAGGATAGAATAATCTTTTGACAACTGAGGTGTAGGCTTTCACTGTGAAGCAGGTCAACTTTTACCTCAACAAAAGAATTGTAAATGAAAGAAACCATTAATAAAGACAAAAACAACAGCATGTGTAAAGAACATGTGTGAATTTCCTTCGAGATAATTGGGTAGGTTAAGGGCAGTCCCACGGCATTGGTAGAGTAAAAGTTATTCCACTTCTCACAGTAGATATTAAAAGTGTATCGACATACAAATACAACGATGAGCTACCACACTCACTTTCGTTGGATGATCATGCGCTCTGTAGCACGCTCCGTTTCGACGTCATACAAACAACTAAAGAGCGTACAAAATATGTTAATTTACTTCGAATCTTATTGTTCAAGGGTAACACAGCAACAATTTAAGGATACACAGTACCAGATTAAAGGTACTTGGTACCAGTACGAAAATAAACCATACAGGCGTCTAATTTCCTAGAACTTTCTCAATAACAATTTACTTTCCTCAGTTTACAACAACATCTTAACATTTATATGGAAGGAAAACAAATTAGGCACCTCTTTGATCAACAGTGCCAGTTTAGAGGTTACTATCTTATGAAAAGAAATAAAATGTCATTTAAATGAGTTCGGGTATTGAGCACTATTTTTGAGAATCCCATGATTTTTATTTATTTTTTCCCTTGTTGTTTAACAGCAACCACGCCGTTGAGTCATCATCATTTTTTCCCTAACCCTCGAATACTCTAATAGCGTCACAGTCAGAAAATAACAAAAGTTAAACAAGCGATATCTGATAGGAAAACAAGGTAAAGATCCTTCCTGCTATGTACGACACGATTCACTAAACATTTGTCCAGGTTTCGGATGATCAAATTGATTACTAATTTCCTTTTCCTTCTTTGTAGGTGATTGTCATTTACGTATTTCGCATTTGTATCCCATGTATAACAAACATTCGAAAAAACGAATCCACACGTGCAACGTTGATAATCCAAAATCGAATGGCGACTTTCTATTTGTTTGTCTCTTAAATGGCCAATGTCATTGAATTCCTTCGAAGTGGCAATGCATTAAAAAACAGCATCGTAAAGACTACTTTATAGATACTTAAGCGTTGCCTTAATCAACTGAAATTTGTTTGGTCTCAATAACTCTATTGAAAGGAACTAGAAGATGAAATCTGTTATCTATACAGAGTGAATCACACCACCCATGTGCAATGTATAGCGACTGAACCAAATGAGCTACAGCCTTCGTTTTAACTTAAATACCTCTATTTCAACCCTACAGAATTCAGTAAAAATGTTTTCAAATCTCAAAAATGCCCCAAGAGTGTTTAAGGAGGGGGCAGTCGTTTTTGGAAAATTTTCAAATCTAAAGGTAGGTCGAGTGATACCTCATTTTAAAGGTCTCTGTTCACTGATCATTTTGAAAAAAAAAAAAAAAGAAGTTTTTACTTATCACTTCGTATGTACAGGGTGTTCCAAAACGTCAAAAAGTAGTGTTTTACAGTTAATTTTATTGTTACCACATAATATAGCATACATAAATCAAATTTGAATAATAGATTGATGAGAAAATACCCTTTCCAAAAAATGTGCTTAATTGCCCCTTACTCAAAAATTTTCAAATTTTAAAAATACATACAATTTTGTAAAAAACAGATTAAAACTCAAAAACTCCAAATAGTAACGTTAGTCGTGAAGCACATTGTTGAAGAGGTCTTTCAAAAACAAACATATTTTGTATTTAATGTTTGAATTTATCTCTAACCGTTTCACAATGACTATTCAACTCTACGAAAATCACAACTAAAAACTGTAACTTTAGGTCACTAGTTAAACAAAGCTTTTTAAAAATTACAAACAATAACCACAGGCAAAATTACAATCGAATTTCAACAAAAGTAACTATAAATTTCTCGTAACTATAAACGTTTTATTCCTTCTGTTAATTAACATGTAGCTTATTTTAATCGTAAAAGTAAAATGTTGATACTATTAAAAAATGTTCAACTTAATTGTCAAATTATAGGCCTACTTTTTTTTAATAAGTTTGTTTACACTGATGACCGACGGTACTTGATAGAATTCCATTTTAACAAATAAAACACAATTTTCTTTTGTAAAATTCTATTATTTATTTGGTCTAGCCGACCATGGTTTCGCCAGTTACGGCATTGACGAGACTCTTACAAGACCTGTAAGAGACTCTTACTCAGTCTTTTGTAAATTATAGAATTTTACAAAAGAAAACTTGTGTTTTATTTGTTAAAAATAAGTTTTTTTAAATTTATTTCAATTTTTGAATGGAACAATGAGTTATAGAAATAATGAACAAGAAGACATGTTTTGTGCTATGAAAGGGACAATTGTATTTCTTGTGACAAAGGTGAGTGGTGCATTTACCAAAGTCAAAAGTTCTGACTGAACAAAATCTCAAATACGTAAAACCTAGAGAAACTTACAACTTGACTTTTACTGTTTCGTGAATGTTTAAACTATTTGAAGCATGTGTTACCATAACAAACATTTTGTCCAAATGAATAAAAGCTGATTGATTAGAATAACCATAAATTCAATTTGAGATAAGATTAACCTTCCAAGAAAGGTTTTATATATATATTATTTCTGTTGTGTAACTTATAGGCATAGTGGTGTGTTTTTCCCCCCATTTTTAGGTGACACAACTATCACAAAAACTTTCTCGCACAAACTAAGAAATCAAGATTTTTTAATTGATTGTCAACCCATCTCTGTGAATACAAATTTTAATTCTTAAATGTTATTATGTTTTGTGTATGATTAATTGTTATTTTGGAAAACTTGATCCGTCCCAATCATTTCATGACGAATTACCACAAATCAAATTGATGAACAGAAATTCTAATAGTAGCACCCTCACAACTATCCAGAGAGTAGATGAGTGAAATAAAACAAAACAAGAAGTGGAATCAGTTTAGCATGATACTTCAATCTATGATTGCATGGAGTTGGATTTCCCATTGAAAGACGTGACTAAATGAAGTGAAGAAAAGAGTATGCCTAGAGGCAAGGTCGCAGCATCTTCGCGAGTCAAGTTCACCTCCGCGCGTGATAAGTGATGAACTCAACTTGATCTTCCTTCCATCTCATGGCTTACTTCCTATCCGTAATCACCGTGTGTGGTACAACGCAATTCTGTTTTTTTTTTTTTTTTTTTAATGTTATATGCACTCTACACTTGTTTTACCGGCATCGATTATGGTACTACAAAATTCAGTTCTATGTTATGAATAACACGAAAGTATAGAAAACACATTTTAAAAGGGCCGCCATTAATCCATATAATATTAAATCTGACTGACCTTCGATTAAAATTCCAGCTAGACTGAAATGAATTATTGATGATTAGTCTCTAAAATGTTCTTATTATTTTGTTGCAGATAACTTCATTTTTAGTTTTTCCCCTTCATAGAAACACGTTTTAGTATTTTGAATGCAGATTATAAGTATATCAACTCTTTATTTGTGAGATATTGTTTATATACAAATAAAACGCAATCTTCGGAAACGTTTCCCCAATAAACAATACAAAAACATTATACCAACTTTATATAAGAATCGGAGGCCTATTTCCATTCCCTTCGCGAAATATACATAATTCGCGGCTCGACTTGTTTCACCGGCCTTTCCGAGAATCTCGGAATCGCCACTTACCGAAGTAAGTAATTTCTAATTGTAATATGTTGGCAAATCGGATAAATAAAGCAATTTCATAGGTTTTTAATAATCTCTTTTAGAAGAAGTCCTGTTGTGCAATACAAAGCCAAATATTTGAATTTGGACTGTATTAAATACAGTTTTTACATAAATAAACACAGTATTAAATGGAAATTAGACATATAAATATTGTTTCTTACAGTCAAACAATTAATTAAGATGTGTTACAGCTGTTTCGCGACTGTATGAAACAATATTTATATGTTTGAATTTCATTATCCGTAGCTAAATATATATATATTTTTTTAATGGAAATTAGATGTTTATAATGGTTTACAATGGTTAGTAAACGTTAAATATAACTATTCAAATAGAGTTCCGTTGTCCAAGCCGATTGAACTGAACTTGAACCATCACACACACTAAACAAGAGCGCTAGCCACTAAGACTAACAACGATTCCAAACATTTAGGACTGTAACTTCATAAAATATCAATTTATAATAATCAGTCGGATTTTCTGTGAAACTCGGCTAACGTTTGTTTTTGGGAAGTCGGAACATGATTTTATCCAACCTAAGCCAAATAAAGTACATTTTGAACGACCGTGACAGTAATTCTTTTAAAACATTCTAGTTTTACAAAAAGTGCTTAGTTTAACATCCGTCACTATCTTCAGTTAAGTTATTAATTGGAATTACGTAACCTTACAAGCAATGACAATGCTGTGTTTTCCCTATGTTACAAAGGACATCCTTGTTGCTTAAATACCGAGAAAAATTGTCTCTCACAAATGTTCCCATTGCTTTGCAATATTTAATGAATAATAAAGTTAAAAAAACACCGTTGATTCTTTAACAGCAAATTGTTTTTTTGTCCCATAAACACAACATTGTTTTTAATGATGAGTCTAAATTTTATTAGTACGATCAAAGTATAAAGAGGACGTACAAAAATTAGAATTAGTTTTGCTGAAAATAGAAACTTTAGCAACAAATAATAACAAATAAATACTTTTTATTTGTCGTCTTTGTTTTCTTTAATGTTTTTCTTATTTGTTGAAAAACATTGATTTTTAAAAGCCAAACAAAATAGACGATTTCCATTTGAATATGAATGTAGACTCAGTAATGTTGTAATTCACACATTCTCTCGAGAGAGAGTTTCAAAAAAGCACCTCTTTATCAAACGGATACAAATACAGGGTGTCACAAAAATGCTTAGCGTGCCATGCAAACCAGATTCTACATACAAAAATAAGTCAAAAATGTCTAGTAACATTTTTTCGATTTCGGCTTAGTTTAGCCGTAATCCGCCATTTTGTATTTTTTTGAAAATAGTTAATAATCGTAAGAAGAATGCCTCGGGAAAGAATAACGATTCAATATATTGTAGAAGATATGAGGAGTACAAGAAGAAGGAAGATACGATTGGGTTATGCAAGAAGAATGCCTCGGGAAAGAATAACGATTCAATATATTGTAGAAGATATGAGGAGTACAAGAAGAAGGAAGATACGATTGGGTTATGCAAGAAGAATGCCTCGGGAAAGAATAACGATTCAATATATTGTAGAAGATATGAGGAGTACAAGAAGAAGGAAGATACGATTGGGTTATGCAAGAAGAATGCCTCGGGAAAGAATAACGATTCAATATATTGTAGAAGATATGAGGAGTACAAGAAGAAGGAAGATACGATTGGGTTATGCAAGAAGAATGCCTCGGGAAAGAATAACGATTCAATATATTGTAGAAGATATGAGGAGTACAAGAAGAAGGAAGATACGATTGGGTTATGCAAGAAGAATGCCTCGGGAAAGAATAACGATTCAATATATTGTAGAAGATATGAGGAGTACAAGAAGAAGGAAGATACGATTGGGTTATGCAAGAAGAATGCCTCGGGAAAGAATAACGATTCAATATATTGTAGAAGATATGAGGAGTACAAGAAGAAGGAAGATACGATTGGGTTATGCAAGAAGAATGCCTCGGGAAAGAATAACGATTCAATATATTGTAGAAGATATGAGGAGTACAAGAAGAAGGAAGATACGATTGGGTTATGCAAGAAGAATGCCTCGGGAAAGAATAACGATTCAATATATTGTAGAAGATATGAGGAGTACAAGAAGAAGGAAGATACGATTGGGTTATGCAAGAAGAATGCCTCGGGAAAGAATAACGATTCAATATATTGTAGAAGATATGAGGAGTACAAGAAGAAGGAAGATACGATTGGGTTATGCAAGAAGAATGCCTCGGGAAAGAATAACGATTCAATATATTGTAGAAGATATGAGGAGTACAAGAAGAAGGAAGATACGATTGGGTTATGCAAGAAGAATGCCTCGGGAAAGAATAACGATTCAATATATTGTAGAAGATATGAGGAGTACAAGAAGAAGGAAGATACGATTGGGTTATGCAAGAAGAATGCCTCGGGAAAGAATAACGAATCAATTTATTGTAGAAGATATGAGGAGTACAAGAAGAAGGAGGAAACGATTGGGTTATGTAAGAAGAATGCCTCGGGAAAGAATAACGAATCAATTTATTGTAGAAGATATGAGGAGTACAAGAAGAAGGAGGAAACGATTGGGTTATGTAAGAAGAATGCCTCGGAAAAGAATAACTAATCAATTTATTGTAGAAGATATGAGGGGTACAAGAAGAAGGAGGAAATGATTGGGTTATGTAAGAAGAATGCCTCGGGGAAAGAATAACGAATCAATATATTGTAGAAGATATGAGGGGTAAAAGAAGAAGGCGGATATATAGGAGGCGCTGGATTCAGAATGTGGAAGGAGACTTGAAAGATTATGGGGGAAAGGCAGTGGAGATAATACGCGGAGAAAGAAGAGAGTGAAGGAAGCCAAATGCAACGTCTTGTAGAGCTTAAAGTTGTAGGAGATTAAATATTTATTTATATCTTATTCAAAATAAGATTAAATATTTTGAATTTTTAATATTTAACGAATAGTAAGTAGACTACTACAATTTTTGAACTATAAAGTTCCGACATTACATGGTTGGTATGGATTTTAAAATAGTTAGTCGACAAACTCCAAACTATTATAATTTTATTTTTGGATTAAGTAAATACTTTTCAGATTTAACAGAAATCGTGTTTACTAACAATACCGACAATACTCTTTGTTGAAAGATAGCTTAGGTCTACAATATATACTTAAGAAACTGATAACTTAGACTACAGCAATGAAGGAAAGACTGTAGTTACTATCATGACAGTGTTGTGCGAGGTCAACTAGTTTTAATTATAGTCTAGCAAGGCAAAATATAACTTACAAAAATCTCAAACCGTAAATGTTCCCAATCTCTCCGTTGGTATCAATGTAGACCGAAAGAAGCAATTGGTATTGAGGCATAAACTAACATCCGTACAAAAAAACTTCAAAACAAGTCATTTTTTGTTTTTCATTCATTAAATGAATTTTAAACTATTCGAATTTCTTAAGGTTGCCAAAAATATGAAATATTATTTACATAACATTTCCACTGTTTTGTTCTCCGAAATATCTTGTATACGTGAATACAATCCACCAAAAGCTGGAGTAGTTACAATTCCAGATATATATTCATCTATCTACGCAGCATAATATGATCACATTGGACGAAGCGTGCCGACCTTAATTCATTGTGAGCGTTGAAATGTTTACAATATCTGTGAATAAAGAAAGAGGTCTACTGTACACAAAACCACTACTTCGATAAGTATTGAAAACAAAAAATATTTTATCTTGTTTAGAACAATAAAGTAAAGTTTAGTTGCTTGTCAATACACACGTAATTAATTTCAATTAGTGGAGAAGACAAAAAAAAACTACAACTTTTAATTTCATGTTTCGTTTTCATACGGCAAATATACCTCATGTCAAGGCTATGTTTATATACTTTAAAAATAGATTATAAAATTGTTTTTCACTATTAACAAAGACGGTAAACTGAAAAGTTAATATATAAGTCTAAAAAAATAATATGAATTTTCCTTTTAATAGAAGCAATAAATCTCTTCATATTAAGAACACTAAGACAAGGGTCAATAAAGTATTGCAATTGTATTATTTAAATCTGTAGATTAATAGATTTTACAGCCCAATAAATCATTTTAGCATTTTCATTAGAGTTTACTTAATTACTAAAATTTAGTATCTATAATTTAATTACTAACTTAACTAAAGAATCAAGAAGAAATAAATACTTACAATTTAAGTTCTTATTATACCTGATATAATTTCAATGCTTACCTGAAACAGAAAAAATAAATTATATTGCATAAAATTAAACATACATATTGAAGCCTATACAATTATACACAATATTCATAATATTAAATGGTACCTAGTTTGAAGAGAATAATAAATTACACTTCCACCTCATCATCCCTTAGGAGTTCCTTGACAATAAGCCGGATATGTAAACAGAAGGAAATCCTTTTACTTGAGGAAAAAAAACAAGAAAATCCTTCAAGTAGTCAGAAAGAAAACCTTTTTACTTGTATCAATAACCAAAACCTTCATATGTTGACGTTTTGCTCAAGACAAAAATAAATGTGTATGCTCAAAACTTACTGTAGGATTTAGGAGCATATTTCATGAATAATTTTAAGTGAGGTTAGATTAAATTCATTAAAAAAATTTTTTTTTTAATTAAAAATATGCCAGACTAAATAGATTACATCGATATATTTTATTATATTTCATTTAATATATTTATATTATACAAAAAATTAATTAAATTAAATCCAAAAATGAGTTAAATCAAGGAAAACATTTTGAAATAGGAATTTAGTTATTACGACAAACCTTCAATCAGTTTTACAGTGCGATTCGATTCGCATTGTTACCAACAACTTATTTTCTCAATCAAGTGAATGATTTTTGTTATTCGCAGTTTTACTTAAACCAATTTTCTTCTTAAATCTAGTTTCAATGTTATTTATATTCTTCATTACAATCTTTGCATTAACAGTCATAATATTTCAATATAACTTCGGGAATCTCCGGAAATGAACACAACTCACTACTTAGCCAGGAATATTAATTTGCTAATTATAATAACTAGAACTGCACACTCCTGCAAATCCCAACTGAGCTGGTCTTCAAGAGGTGAAAAGTCATTTTTCATGTCTAGACTTCGGTCGAAGGATTTACCCTTAAGTAAAACCAAACCATACATAATATGTCTAGTAGCTGAGGCTAGCAATGCCGATGTCATCCTGCCACTTCATCTACTAGAAACATAGTTCTATCCAGTGCCGTTCCATCCAGGGCTCTCTGCTAGCATCATAGCAGAAACCTAATTCAAGAATTAATCATGGTGATATATTTTCTGGGAAATATTAAAAAATCGAGAAAGTTAGAACCATATACATATACATGATCCAAATAATCATGGAAATATCAAGTTTGATCAATTTATATAAAAATAGAAAACCTCATTTTTTTTCTCCATTCTGAGATTTTCGCCACGTATGAAAGAAAAGTAGATACAGTATACCCATATATAAAGATAAGATCTCTTTTACCAATTTACTGATTTTTTTGGGAGAATGTACAAACAAAATAAAAAGTCACGTTTCAGAGTGCACAAAAAAGTCACGGGAGAAAATGATTAGTGTTGCGCCGTCATTAGTCTAAGAGTTGGAGGCCTACGTATGTTTGGACCTCAATTTTTTTTTTTAATCTTCATTGTCGTCTACAAACTTTGAAATGCGGAAACGTAAAATGCTATGTATTTTCCTATTGAAAAGCCGTATTTCACATCGATTGTGTCCAAGACTTCAACTGGTGTTTCAGTTTCATTTGCCAAGGTGGAATTTATTTTAACAACTAGAGGATCGGGGCAGGATTAGTGACCAAATAAAAAAAGGAGCAATTCATCGCTATAAATAAATAAAATTACTTTTGATGCATTGATTAATTAATGCTTTCTAAATACATTTTAAAAATCGCCATTCATTCAAACAATACTTCTACCTCAAATTATGTTATATTAGACACTACTATGGCCCAATCGGACCTTTTATATCCTTGGAATCCTTGAAATGCATTTTAAAAAGCAAATAAAGTTCTCTTGCCAAGGGAAAGTGTGCACATCTACTTATACATTCTTGGCAGTATCATGTATTTCATCTACATCACAACGTCGACCTAATACTCTAATCTAATAAAAATAAAATGTCAAGTTAGAGTCTTCGTAATGTTAGGTTTGTAGTAAAATTATTAGTAACAGGTGTCTGTTATAGTAACTATAATATATGCCCTCATAAAAAGATTATTTGGTCGTAGAAGCTGGACTTAACATTTTATATGAAAACCTTGTATTAGTTGATATGCAGTTTTCACCAAACCTCTATTCATCTCTTTTAATACTAATTTCCTTCAACAGTGTTTCATGTTCAAATGTTTTCTCCGCAAACCATCGAGAGAAAAAAGGAGGCAACAAAATCATGTGGCCCATACTTAACTAATTCGGGAAATAAACACATTTATATTGTTATGATGTTCTAAAAATATGTGTTTTACTCTCTCACAATTCATGTGGTAGAGAGGATGAAATGATGGGTCAAAGAAAACGATGTTAGATTTTGAGAAAATGTCCATTGCGAGTTCTCCAGAGTCCAAAAAAATGCTATATGAAATTATGTCTACTTGCCTCACATATAATGTTCTACAAATTAAAAGTGTAGAACGAACTTCATCAAATTTGATATGTGAGCATATTCTGGTCCCACTCTAATCATTTTGGTTTAAACTTTGGAGGTATTTGCTTTAAGACTATGACACAAATCTTCTAGAAATCTACCAAATTTTGTTAAAATGATATCCCAGAGTCCCAAACAAAACGTATCGCCATCTCCCAAAGAATGTCGGATCTACAATTATCAACCAAAAGCTAATAATGAACATGGATACGACCACAGAAAATTTAGAAGAATATCTAAATGTTCAAGGTTTATAATCTAAAACAAAGTACCAAATCAGCCATAATTATATATTAAGTTCCGTGTGTTATTTAGAGAAAACAAAACATGACGACGAATATTTTATTGCAGAAAGTTATTTCAACTTTACAAGAGCTGTTCAATACATCAGTGACTGAAATGAATTAATTGTTTATCTAACCAAAACCCTATTTATTTTTCGACTTAGTTTCCTTTTAGCTCGACACACTTTGTCCAACATGCAAAATAGGCGTTTGTTTCAGCGATGAACCTCCTACATATTTCTTCAAGTTGCAATGAATCAAATCTGATGAATAGGGTGAATGAGTAAGTAGTTCTCAAGTCGGACGTGTCAGCAGGTGAGCTGTCATGAAAGAAGATAATTTTATTTACACCGAGTGAGTCGCTTTTTCACCACTTCACCGTAAAAGTGATCCAATAAAGAGGCATATTACTGTCCTGTGATCATTATTCCATTTTCCGGATAATCCATGGATATTATGCCATACGAATACCGGAAAATATTGGCCATGACCTTTCCAGCCGATGAAATCGTTTTCGACTTCTTTGGATCACGGTGACACAATTTGTCTTCTCTCGCATGTTTCATCAAGATTTACACAACTCCTCGAAAATTCACTTGGATTACTCTTGAACATGCCCAAACACTGTTTAAAAATGTTTGTGTGATTTCGTTTTAAATCAATTATGAACTGTTCACCCTCTAGCTGATAGCTTTTTCATCCCCAAATATAATAAAATATATGTTTACCACCACGCGTATCTTCACTCGACGGTTATCTAACACAATACCATGAAATTATTGAACATCTTTCAATTGCGATCTCATTCCGATGTCTTGGGCACTCTGCGTATTCAGCAACCCACTGGAGTCCCCCATAATACGCGGCGTATTCAGCAACCCACTGGAGTCCCCCATAATACGCGGCGTATTCAGCAACCCACTGGAGTACCCTATAATACGCGGCGTATTCAGCAACCCACTGGAGTCCCCCATAATACGCGGCGTATTCAGCAACCCACTGGAGTCCCCCATAATACGCGGCGTATTCAGCAACTCATTGGAGTCCCCTATAACACGCGGCGTATTCAGCAACCCACTGGAGTCCCCCATAATACGCGGCGTATTCAGCAACTCATTGGAGTCCCCCCCCCCATAATACGCGGCGTATTCAGCAACCCACTGGAGACCCCTAGAGGTGTCAAGCAAGCCTCTAGAGCAAGCCTCCCCTAGAGGTTCAGACATAGCCTCTGGTTTGCTATGTCTGAACTCACGGGGGAAGGGGGGGAGTGAGATAAAATGAAAGCAATTTGAAAACCATCTCTTATCAAACTCGTCTATTACTGCGTTAGTGATCGAAAGTAGAATGAATCTTTCAAAGGCATGTAAATAAGCTAGATTTTTAACAAAATTTTCTATGTTTAAGCGAGAATAATTGACAGGCATTCAAGCTTAATTGCCCCACAATCAGTAATTACTTAGATTGCGCGGTTAATCACAACGCTTAAGCATTTCAAACACACAATCTGTACGTGAATTGTTTAATTGTGTCCATAACCAACAACATAGGAGGAATGAAAACAAACAAAAATATAATCAATACCAAATATTTGTTCAAATAATCATTGAAATACCTAGTTCTATCAAAATATAAAATTAATCATTTTGTTTCATTTCCAAGTTTTCCTAGTGCATTTCTTATAGGAGAAAATCCCTTACCAACGTTTTGTGATATTTCATAAAGGACTTTAATTTTTGACAGTTTACAAATTTTCATTAAAAATCGGGTTTTGTAGTGCACAACTAAACCGAGAAAGAGATTAGTAAAAAGAACATAATAATTTGGTCTGTAGAGACGACACTTCCATAGATTTATGTATTGATAAATTTGTTCTGGAGTAGACTTAATCCGAAAAGTTATCAAGACTTTACAGAATTTATTTTAAATAGTCTACAAACTTCGAAATCAGGAACTTACTTAATATGCTATACTAGCATTTTGCTTTGGAAATGCCGTATCAAAAAACGGTAATACAATTGTGAATATACTATAGGCCAATGTTACTACAGAGCTCACTGATATAAAAAATAAATAAATAAAACTTATTTTAGCTCTACAGGCTCCCTAAAAATACCCTTGCAGTTTTTGAGCTATTTGCGATTAAAGTTGACCCAAATTTGTTTTTCTAAAATATTTTAAAATTTACATTTTGACCTGTAGAAAAAGAGTCAATTTAGCTACTTAAAAGGTCAATAAAATATATGTATAGCCTACACAATATTATCCTTTACAAAAATTATGTTTAAAATTAGATTCGTATTTTCGTTTAAAATTATAAAAAACTTGTTTAAAAGTACGTAAAAATATTGTTTTCGCCCATGACTCGATGCAAGTTTTTTTTATAGAAAACATGTAGAATTATTGTTTGTTCTAAAAACTCTACGACTTTTATTTTATTTTTTTTAAATAACATTCATATTCATTAATAAGAGATAATTATATTGGACTTTAAAATTATATCACGCTTAATATTTCGACCAAGTTTAATATTTGTTTTGTATTCAGACACTCAGCACTAGCTATCCAATACTGGATAGGATGGCTAGTAATTCTAGAAAAACTTTTATTTAAGTATATGAGATATTATAAATAATATTATATTATATTTACACAGTTAATAAAAAATACGACTCACCCCCCCCCCCCCTGTTTTATGGTAAACCTAGTTTTTCCATACTACTCACAATTATTGTAAGGGAACATATTTTACCTTCAATTATTAAAGCAAATTTCGTAATCACATATTATCTTTGGGCTTGTTCCAATAACACGTGAACGTAATTCAATATCTCTTGTAACTACTAACTAGTTACGTGACCGCTGACGGGGAAACTCCCATCGTAGGATCAGGATTAGTTTAACCATCGCTTATACACACGATGGGATTTACTCAGTACAAGAGATGACATCACTGGTTATTTAAAACATTTAAATATGATTACTACTACGGCACGAAATCTCTGCGTCTCAAGGACAAGTTGATGGCGATGAATGAACGTCCTCTGATTTGTTGACGTTAATTATTTTAATGATATTTACAGATCTAATGATGTAGGAACTACAGTAGTAATGTTTTTTCCATTATAACCTAGCTTGTGTGCTAATTTTGATAAAAATACGACTAAAATTCCGGTTACATTAAAAAACAATTTTTTTATACGGCTAAAATTTACATTACTTAATAATGACTCTTTAAATATGTATAATATAAAACACATAAATGTATCAATTCAATTCTGCATTGTAGCTGACTATAAATAACCGTAAATCTACTACTACACTATGTAAATGTTTAAAAGTTGTATTGTATTCAAGATCAATACGACAGGGACCTAAAACAGGCGTACAGTGTTACAGTTAATTTACTGAAACTTCTTAAAAAAAAAAAAAATCTCCTAATTCAACTTTACTTTATCATTAAAACCATAGCTTTAATTCAAAAATCTTTAGAGATAATTTTTAGTACTATTAAAAATTGTTAATTTGAATTATTTTTCTAATTTTGATACGATTGAAATTAATTTTTAAATAGTCCAAATTTAATTTGCCTAATGGCACACATCACACCCTCGAACCCACCATAATTAGGTACTTATTTGATCAATGTCTATCACATATACTCATAAAATCGTACTCGTATTCATATTTTCTTAATCAGGGTATCAGAAATAATGAATTACTAGTATAAAATTAATATTCCTATATATGAATATGTTCCACAATTTTTTTATTTTATTTTATTACAAATGCTGTTGTACACAAAAGTACCTCTTTTTGAACATCGAATGGATATGTACACTTTCGGTGTTAAGGGATCATAATTATTAAATTTAATGGTATAACTAACGAATGCATTGTGAAAGGTTGGATAGAGAGGAGTCATGGGGAGGTCAACTATTATCTGACCCAACTGCTGTCTGAACACGGTTACTTCGGTTCCTACCTGTTCAAACAAGGAAAAGTAGAAAGCCCTATGTGTCTCGCTTGTGGACAAGCAGTAGACAATGCAGAACACACATTGTTCATATGCAGCCAATGGAGCCTACAAAGAGGAGTACTGATAGAAAAGATCGGAGAATTCACCCCCGAAAACATGGTAGAGCTTATGCTGAAGAAGGAGGATAACTGGGACGCCGTAGCTAAGTATGTGGAGACGATTTTACGGACGAAGAAACAGAACGGTCTGGTCGACGACCAAAACACGTGAAGCAACAGCAGCATTAGCAGAACAGAGCAAACGCCAATCTGGCTAAGAACAGCCATCTTGAGGTAATGCTAACGCGGGTCCAGGATGGAAATCTCAACGAGGTTTAGATAAAAGAGGAAGGGTTTTAGTGGGTCGTACAGGTGGTACAGCCCCACACACCAGTCGGTCTCGCTGGGCCACTGATGGTGCGGATGCACATTTCCCCCCTCTTCGGATAAAAAAAAAACAAAAAACTAACGAATGCAAATTATTGAATGTTTTCTTTTTTTTTACATAACTGGAGCCCTCTCAATTATCAAGATACCCTTACGTTACTTTAATTGATCGTAAATACACAACTTATCAAGTTTTACACTAATGGAATTTATATCCTACCATTTTGGTTCCATACCAATATCGTACTATTACGATAAATCTATTATCAGTTCCCAAAACAAACGTTACTTTATATTCTAGAAGTAACGGACTCATATAACTTTACGTAAGCAAAAGACTGCTTTACAGTGCCAAACTATTATATGGAGACTTGGCATTAGGTTGTGTCATGTCATGAACTTTCTTTATTGTTTATATCCGAGTTGTTACCTCACTCACAATAACTGAAAGTAACAACAACACCAAAACCCAAAGAAACAAGAACCTTAAAATATTTTTGACTGTTCTCTAATGACGAGATTAATTCCGCTGCTTATAAATGTCCTCTCTAAAGACATATAAATGTTTCAATAACTTCAGATATAATATTTGAATTATTGATGGATATCTTCACACAATCTATATTTTACTCATAAACATTACGACAAATGTGCATATTTCTTTTTTATTACACTAGATTCTTGCTTAAAAGGATTAAGCGTGTGTTAAAACCATATGTATCCTTACTCATATAGGCTCAGTTATTTGAATTAAGTTCAAGTCTTTTAAACGGGAGTTTAAATTGTATAAACATACATACAGACAGACAGTCCTTGGTTTTACCTTCAATAAAACTGCAATCCATCTTTTAATGGCTATAGAACTGTGTCTCTCGTCTCACAAAAACTGTTTTAAAACTCATACGCTACGCATTGCTCATTGTGTAGTTAAATTAAAAATATTTAAAAAAACCTGTATATATATATATATATATATATATATATATATATATATATATATATATATATGATTATACACTGGAATTTAATTCCAAATCCAAATAAATTTTTTTCCCTTAGATATCTGACCGCCAACATATATATATATATATATATATATATATATATATATATATATATATATATATATATGTTGGTGGTCAGATAACTTTGTAGTTTCATTGGATTCGCCACACATATTTCACACAAAAATTCAACTAGATAGTTTTCCTGTTGTTACCGCTATATTTTTCATATATGTGGGACAATGCAAAGTTTGAAATATATAAGATTTATCGTGTTGTCCGTGTAGGCGGGTTGCGACTTACAGACAAACAAAGGAACAGACATGCGCAATAAGGGTCCTTGATTTTACCTAAGGACCCTAAAAAATATAAGAATAATGTAGATAAATTTACTATATGGGTATTTATAAATATTTATGTTTCCCAAAACCCTTCAAATGAGAGCAATGACAATAAACTGAAAAAACATCAATGGACAAATAGATATTATGACGCTGGACGATGCCACTATTGAAAGTGTGGCCACCTACACATACGTCCCGGTTCATCCCTAATCAAAATCAGCTGCGAAATTGAAAAGATATAAGTGCTATAGTAAACAGTTTACATACATAGTCAGTATTCGTGCAGATTTTGAAAGCACGGATGAAGAAACTAACGTATATTTTGCCCAACAAGCAGAAATAAAACTACTATCGATTGTTTCAATTGTTCGTTAAGCTGTTACTGAGTGGAACCCAGAAACAGTGAACGTGGATTTCGAAATAGTGACTGTGTCTCTCTTCAAAACATATAAGAAGAAGCTTATATAAAAACGGCTTTGGCGCAAAGTCAAAGAACTAGGGCTTTCAACTGATTACCCTGAAAACAAGGATAACCGGATGGAAGTGCAGGACGGCAGAATCGATATTAACCCCAAGTATCTTTCTTATTCCCAGAACTTAGAATGAAACTACACATAAAGTAGATCAATTGTGACGGAGGACTTGAAACGTAAGGTCCTGCTGGAGAGCTCTTTCATATTCCCAGAACTTAGAATGAAACTTCACATAAAGTAGATCAATTGTGACGGAGGACTTGAAACGTAAGGTCCTGCTGGAGAGCTCTTTCATATTCCCGGAACTTAGAATGAAACTTCACATAAAGTAGATCAATTGTGACGGAGGACTTGAAACGTAAGGTCCTGCTGGAGAGCTCTTTCATATTCCCAGAACTTAGAATGAAACTTCACATAAAGTAGATCAAATGTGACGGAGGACTTGAAACGTAAGGTCCTGCTGGAGAGCTCTTTCATATTCCCGGAACTTATAATGAAACTTCACATAAAGTAGATCAATTGTGACGGAGGACTTGAAACGTAAGGTCCTGCTGGAGAGCTCTTTCATATTCCCGGAACTTAGAATGAAACTTCACATAAAGTAGATCAATTGTGACGGAGGACTTGAAACGTAAGGTCCTGCTGGAGAGCTCTTTCATATTCCCGGAACTTAGAATGAAACTTCACATAAAGTAGATCAATTGTGACGGAGGACTTGAAACGTAAGGTCCTGCTGGAGAGCTCTTTCATATTCCCGGAACTTAGAATGAAACTTCACATAAAGTAGATCAATTGTGACGGAGGACTTGAAACGTAAGGTCCTGCTGGAGAGCTCTTTCATATTCCCGGAACTTAGAATGAAACTTCACATACAGTAGATCAATAATTGTGACGGAGGACTTGAAACGTAAGGTCCTGCTGGAGAGCTCTTTCATATTCCCGGAACTTATAATGAAACTTCACATAAAGTAGATCAATTGTGACGGAGGACTTGAAACGTAAGGTCCTGCTGGAGAGCTCTTTCATATTCCCGGAACTTAGAATGAAACTTCACATAAAGTAGATCAATTGTGACGGAGGACTTGAAACGTAGGGTCCTGCTGGAGAGCTCTTTCATATTCCCGGAACTTAGAATGAAACTTCACATAAAGTAGATCAGTTGTGACGGAGGACTTGAAACGTAAGGTCCTGCTGGAGAGCTCTTTCATATTCCTGGAACTTAGAATGAAACTTCACATAAAGAAGATCAATTGTGACGGAGGACTTGAAACGTAAGGTCCTGCTGGAGAGCACTTTCATATTCCCGGAACTTAGAATGAAACTTCACATAAAGTAGATCAATTGTGACGGAGGACTTGAAACGTAAGGTCCTGTTAAAGAGCTCTTTCATATTCCCGGAACTTAGAATGAAACTTCACATATAGTAGATCAGTTGTGACGGAGGACTTTAAACGTAAGGTCCTGCTGAAGATCTCTTTCATATTCCTGGAACTTAGAATGAAACTTCACATATAGTAGATCAGTTGTGACGGAGGACTTGAAACGTAAGGTCCTGCTGGAGAGCTCTTTCATATTCCCGGAACTTCGAATGAAACTTCACATAAAATAGATCAATTATGACGGAGGACTTGAAACGTAAGGTCCTGCTGGAGATCTCTTTCATATTCCCGGAACTTAGAATCAAACTTCACATAAAGTAGATCAATTGTGACGGAGGACTTGAAACGGAAGGTCCTGCTGGAGAGCTCTTTTATATTTCCGGAACTTAGAATGAAACTTCACATAAAGTAGATCAATTGTGACGGAGGACTTGAAACGTAAGGTCCAGCTGGAGAGCTCTTTCATATTCCCGGAACTTAGAATGAAACTTCACATAAAGTAGATCAATTGTGACGGAGGACTTGAAACGTAAGGTCCTGCTGGAGAGCTCTTTTATATTCCCAGAACTTAGAATGAAACTTCACATAAAGTAGATCAAGTATGACGGAGGACTTGAAACGTAAGGTCCTGCTGAAGAGCTCTTGCATATTCCCGGAACTTAGAATGAAACTTCACATAAAGTAGATCAATTGTGACGGAGGACTTGAAACGTAAGGTCCTGCTGGAGAGCTCTTGCATATTCCCGGAACTTAGAATGAAACTTCACATAAAGTAGATCAATTGTGACGGAGGACTTGAAACGTAAGGTCCTGCTGGAGAGCTCTTTCATATTCCCGGAACTTAGAATGAAACTTCACATAAAGTAGATCAATTATGACGGAGGGCTTGAAACGTAAGGTCCTGCTGGAGAGCTCTTGCATATTCCCGGAACTTAGAATGAAACTTCACATAAAGTAGATCAATTGTGACGGAGGACTTAAAACGTAAGGTCCTGTTAAAGAGCTCTTTTATATTCCCAGAACTTAGAATGAAACTTCACATAAAGTAGATCAATTGTGACGGAGGGCTTGAAACGTAAGGTCCAGCTGGAGAGCTCTTTCATATTCCCAGAACTTAGAATGAAACTTCACATAAAGTAGATCAAGTATGACGGAGGACTTGAAACGTAAGGTCCTGTTAAAGAGCTCTTTCATATTCCCAGAACTTAGAATGAAACTTCACATAAAGTAGATCAAGTATGACGGAGGACTTGAAACGTAAGGTCCTGCTGAAGATCTCTTTCATATTCCCAGAACTTAGAATGAAACTTCACATAAAGTAGATCAAGTATGACGGAGGACTTGAAACGGAAGGTCCTGCTGAAGAGCTCTTTCATATTCCCGGAACTTAGAATGAAACTTCACATAAAGTAGATCAAGTATGACGGAGGACTTGAAACGTAAGGTCCAGCTGGAGAGCTCTTTCATATTCCCAAACTTAGAATGAAACTTCACATAAAGTAGATCAAGTATGACGGAGGGCTTGAAACGTAAGGTCCAGCTGGAGAGCTCTTTCATATTCCCGGAACTTTGAATGAAACTTCACATAAAGTAGATCAAGTATGACGGAGGACTTGAAACGTAAGGTCCAGCTGGAGAGCTCTTTCATATTCCCGGAACTTAGAATGAAACTTCACATAAAGTAGATCAATTGTGACGGAGGACTTGAAACGTAAGGTCCAGCTGGAGAGCTCTTTCATATTCCCGGAACTTAGAATGAAACTTCACATAAAGTAGATCAATTATGACGGAGGGCTTGAAACGTAAGGTCCAGCTGGAGAGCTCTTTCATATTCCCGGAACTTAGAATGAAACTTCACATAAAGTAGATCAATTGTGACGGAGGACTTGAAACGTAAGGTCCTGCTGGAGAGCTCTTTCATATTCCCGGAACTTAGAATGAAACTTCACATAAAGTAGATCAAGTATGACGGAGGACTTGAAACGTAAGGTCCAGCTGGAGAGCTCTTTCATATTCCCGGAACTTAGAATGAAACTTCACATAAAGTAGATCAAGTATGACGGAGGGCTTGAAACGTAAGGTCCAGCTGGAGAGCTCTTTCATATTCCCGGAACTTTGAATGAAACTTCACATAAAGTAGATCAAGTATGACGGAGGACTTGAAACGTAAGGTCCAGCTGGAGAGCTCTTTCATATTCCCGGAACTTAGAATGAAACTTCACATAAAGTAGATCAATTGTGACGGAGGACTTGAAACGTAAGGTCCAGCTGGAGAGCTCTTTCATATTCCCGGAACTTAGAATGAAACTTCACATAAAGTAGATCAATTATGACGGAGGGCTTGAAACGTAAGGTCCAGCTGGAGAGCTCTTTCATATTCCCGGAACTTAGAATGAAACTTCACATAAAGTAGATCAATTATGACGGAGGGCTTGAAACGTAAGGTCCTGCTGGAGAGCTCTTTCATATTCCCGGAACTTAGAATGAAACTTCACATAAAGTAGATCAATTGTGACGGAGGACTTAAAACGTAAGGTCCTGTTAAAGAGCTCTTTTATATTCCCAGAACTTAGAATGAAACTAGTCATAAAGTAGATCAATTGTGACGGAGGACTTGAAACGTAAGGTCCAGCTGGAGAGCTCTTTCATATTCCCAGAACTTAGAATGAAACTTCACATAAAGTAGATCAAGTATGACGGAGGACTTGAAACGTAAGGTCCAGCTGGAGAGCTCTTTCATATTCCCAGAACTTAGAATGAAACTTCACATAAAGTAGATCAAGTATGACGGAGGACTTGAAACGTAAGGTCCTGTTAAAGAGCTCTTTCATATTCCCAGAACTTAGAATGAAACTTCACATAAAGTAGATCAAGTATGACGGAGGACTTGAAACGTAAGGTCCTGCTGAAGATCTCTTTCATATTCCCAGAACTTAGAATGAAACTTCACATAAAGTAGATCAAGTATGACGGAGGACTTGAAACGGAAGGTCCTGCTGAAGAGCTCTTTCATATTCCCGGAACTTACAATGAAACTTCACATAAAGTAGATCAATTGTGACGGAGGACTTGAAACGTAAGGTCCTGTTAAAGAGCTCTTTCATATTCCCAGAACTTAGAATGAAACTTCACATAAAGTAGATCAAGTATGACGGAGGACTTGAAACGTAAGGTCCTGTTAAAGAGCTCTTTCATATTCCCAGAACTTAGAATGAAACTTCACATAAAGTAGATCAAGTATGACGGAGGACTTGAAACGTAAGGTCCTGCTGAAGATCTCTTTCATATTCCCAGAACTTAGAATGAAACTTCACATAAAGTAGATCAAGTATGACGGAGGACTTGAAACGTAAGGTCCTGTTAAAGAGCTCTTTCATATTCCCAGAACTTAGAATGAAACTTCACATAAAGTAGATCAAGTATGACGGAGGACTTGAAACGTAAGGTCTTGCTGAAGAGCTCTTTCATATTCCCGGAACTTAGAATGAAACTACACATAAAGTAGATCAATTGTGACGGAGGACTTAAAACGTAAGGTCCTGCTGAAGATCTCTTTCATATTCCCAGAACTTAGAATGAAACTTCACATAAAGTAGATCAAGTATGACGGAGGACTTGAAACGTAAGGTCCTGTTAAAGAGCTCTTTCATATTCCCAGAACTTAGAATGAAACTTCACATAAAGTAGATCAAGTATGACGGAGGACTTGAAACGTAAGGTCCTGTTAAAGAGCTCTTTCATATTCCCAGAACTTAGAATGAAACTTCACATAAAGTAGATCAAGTATGACGGAGGACTTGAAACGTAAGGTCCTGTTAAAGAGCTCTTTCATATTCCCAGAACTTAGAATGAAACTTCACATAAAGTAGATCAAGTATGACGGAGGACTTGAAACGTAAGGTCCTGTTAAAGAGCTCTTTCATATTCCCAGAACTTAGAATGAAACTTCACATAAAGTAGATCAAGAATGACGGAGGACTTGAAACGGAAGGTCCTGCTGAAGAGCTCTTTCATATTCCCAGAACTTAGAATGAAACTTCACATAAAGTAGATCAAGTATGACGGAGGACTTGAAACGTAAGGTCCTGCTGAAGATCTCTTTCATATTCCCAGAACTTAGAATGAAACTTCACATAAAGTAGATCAAGTATGACGGAGGACTTGAAACGTAAGGTCCTGCTGAAGATCTCTTTCATATTCCCAGAACTTAGAATGAAACTTCACATAAAGTAGATCAATTGTGACGGAGGACTTGAAACGTAAGGTCCTGCTGGAGAGCTCTTTCATATTCCCAGAACTTAGAATGAAACTTCACATAAAGTAGATCAAGTATGACGGAGGACTTGAAACGTAAGGTCCTGCTGAAGATCTCTTTCATATTCCCAGAACTTAGAATGAAACTTCACATAAAGTAGATCAAGTATGACGGAGGACTTGAAACGTAAGGTCCTGTTAAAGAGCTCTTTCATATTCCCAGAACTTAGAATGAAACTTCACATAAAGTAGATCAAGTATGACGGAGGACTTGAAACGTAAGGTCCTGCTGAAGATCTCTTTCATATTCCCAGAACTTAGAATGAAACTTCACATAAAGTAGATCAAGTATGACGGAGGACTTGAAACGTAAGGTCCTGCTGAAGATCTCTTTCATATTCCCAGAACTTAGAATGAAACTTCACATAAAGTAGATCAAGTATGACGGAGGACTTGAAACGTAAGGTCCTGTTAAAGAGCTCTTTCATATTCCCAGAACTTAGAATGAAACTTCACATAAAGTAGATCAAGTATGACGGAGGACTTGAAACGTAAGGTCCTGCTGAAGATCTCTTTCATATTCCCAGAACTTAGAATGAAACTTCACATAAAGTAGATCAAGTATGACGGAGGACTTGAAACGTAAGGTCCTGCTGAAGATCTCTTTCATATTCCCAGAACTTAGAATGAAACTTCACATAAAGTAGATCAAGTATGACGGAGGACTTGAAACGTAAGGTCCTGCTGAAGATCTCTTTCATATTCCCAGAACTTAGAATGAAACTTCACATAAAGTAGATCAAGTATGACGGAGGACTTGAAACGTAAGGTCCTGTTAAAGAGCTCTTTCATATTCCCAGAACTTAGAATGAAACTTCACATAAAGTAGATCAAGTATGACGGAGGACTTGAAACGTAAGGTCCTGTTAAAGAGCTCTTTCATATTCCCAGAACTTAGAATGAAACTTCACATAAAGTAGATCAAGAATGACGGAGGACTTGAAACGGAAGGTCCTGCTGAAGAGCTCTTTCATATTCCCAGAACTTAGAATGAAACTTCACATAAAGTAGATCAAGTATGACGGAGGACTTGAAACGTAAGGTCCTGTTAAAGAGCTCTTTCATATTCCCAGAACTTAGAATGAAACTTCACATAAAGTAGATCAAGTATGACGGAGGACTTGAAACGTAAGGTCCTGTTAAAGAGCTCTTTCATATTCCCAGAACTTAGAATGAAACTTCACATAAAGTAGATCAAGAATGACGGAGGACTTGAAACGGAAGGTCCTGCTGAAGAGCTCTTTCATATTCCCAGAACTTAGAATGAAACTTCACATAAAGTAGATCAAGTATGACGGAGGACTTGAAACGTAAGGTCCTGTTAAAGAGCTCTTTCATATTCCCAGAACTTAGAATGAAACTTCACATAAAGTAGATCAAGTATGACGGAGGACTTAAAACGGAAGGTCCTGCTGAAGAGCTCTTTCATATTCCCGGAACTTACAATGAAACTTCACATAAAGTAGATCAATTGTGACGGAGGACTTGAAACGTAAGGTCCTGTTAAAGAGCTCTTTCATATTCCCAGAACTTAGAATGAAACTTCACATAAAGTAGATCAAGTATGACGGAGGACTTGAAACGTAAGGTCCTGTTAAAGAGCTCTTTCATATTCCCAGAACTTAGAATGAAACTTCACATAAAGTAGATCAAGTATGACGGAGGACTTGAAACGTAAGGTCTTGCTGAAGAGCTCTTTCATATTCCCAGAACTTAGAATGAAACTTCACATAAAGTAGATCAAGTATGACGGAGGACTTGAAACGTAAGGTCCTGTTAAAGAGCTCTTTCATATTCCCAGAACTTAGAATGAAACTTCACATAAAGTAGATCAAGTATGACGGAGGACTTGAAACGTAAGGTCCTGCTGAAGATCTCTTTCATATTCCCAGAACTTAGAATGAAACTTCACATAAAGTAGATCAAGTATGACGGAGGACTTGAAACGGAAGGTCCTGCTGAAGAGCTCTTTCATATTCCCGGAACTTACAATGAAACTTCACATAAAGTAGATCAATTGTGACGGAGGACTTGAAACGGAAGGTCCTGCTGAAGAGCTCTTTCATATTCCCAGAACTTAGAATGAAACTTCACATAAAGTAGATCAAGTATGACGGAGGACTTGAAACGTAAGGTCCTGTTAAAGAGCTCTTTCATATTCCCAGAACTTAGAATGAAACTTCACATAAAGTAGATCAAGTATGACGGAGGACTTGAAACGTAAGGTCCTGTTAAAGAGCTCTTTCATATTCCCGGAACTTACAATGAAACTTCACATAAAGATTGAGTATTACTTGCGCCCATCCATCTTAGTGTTTCTTTGGAATGATGCGTATTTAATAATAAACCAACCTAACACATAGTACCTAATAATTAAAATATACATTAGGTAAACAGTATCCTGTATCAAGTGGTACGTTCTGTCGTGTTATGAATTACATAAAAACACGCAGGTGACGTTCGTCGGGTCATTTTGAGAGGATACAAGATGAAAAAAGAAAATGCTCGTTGCATCTTTATTTGAAAATAACACAAGGAAGATCTCGGAGCTGCTGGATAGACGAGGTAAATCAAGATGCAAAAAAGGTTGGCTGTGAGTCACATCGGCCTGAAGCAGAATGATTATCAATTTCAATATCAAAACTAAATTTTTGTTGAAAAGTACAAATATTTAATTATTAAAACACCGAAGCCATGAATTTATTTAGTAGACTATAGTTCAAGAACCAATTTATAAAAACAAACAAAAAATGGCTCCCATTTTATAACCGAAGTTTGTAAAAAAGTGATCCTTATAGCTTCAGGAGTCTAACAATGTTTGTTTTCTCCAACTCACTGAAAGTTCTTCCATTATTCTCAACCATATTATTAATTCATACAAATTACAATAGTGGTTGCTCAAAATATATGTCAGTTGTAATTTTGTATCTCTTTATAAACTCACAGAGCAACGGGGGAAAATATAGTTAAAATAAAGTACCTTACTTCATATCCTTCACGTGACTTCTTTTCTTCATTTTAAAAATAACGTGTTTCGGAACTTCTACCCCATCATCGGATAAAAACAGAACCACTCATCTGAGGCCGTAACTACATTAAAATAAATAACATAAAAATACAACAGATTTAAAGCAACATGGAGCGCGCGCACCTATAAACTTAATGTTATTATGTTTTATGTTATTCATTTTAATATATTACGACCTTTGCTTATCTGATGATGGGATAGAAACCAAAACCCGTTATTTTTAAAAAAGAAGAAGAAAATAAGTCAAGTGCAGGATATAAAATAAAGTACTTTATTGTATTCAATTAAAAAGTGAGTAAAAACAGTAATGCAATCCATTTCTCAATGGCAACAGTTCAAAATGCAAAACAAAAACATAATAAAGTGTATTAAAATTTTGTTTTTCTTCTTCTTTTAGTCGCTCTCTATGCGAATGGATATTTGATAAGATTGTTCTCGATTCCCGATGTCAGTGAATATTTCATCAATAGAATTTCAGACCTTCAATGTGAAATTCATTTCTGTTAGTTTGTAGGATTGTAATTACAGTATAAATTGTATTATTATTAACTGTAAGAATAAATTAAAATAGGTTAAATTAATTTTTTAATTTTTTTGTAGTATTTTCTCTCCGGTATTG
This sequence comes from Aphrophora alni, assembly GCA_963513935.1. Classification (NCBI taxonomy): domain Eukaryota; kingdom Metazoa; phylum Arthropoda; class Insecta; order Hemiptera; family Aphrophoridae; genus Aphrophora; species Aphrophora alni. The sequence goes on from OY740774.1 coordinate 212,150, forward strand.
GGGATGAATATATAAGTTTATAGAGAGAAAACTTTACAACTAGCCTATATTATTTCTACTGTTTATATAAGGAGACTATCTGTAAGAAGAAACCTTTATTTAAATAACAAAATAAACATTTAATAAACTGATAAAATATTACAAAATTCCTTAAAGGCTCGAAATTATAATGAATACCGGTACTTAACTAAACTATTTAAGAACGTAAAGTAATTAAGTTTTGTTTCACAATTGTCAGAAAGTCAAAAACACATTACGGAGAGAGAATTTGATAATCGTCGATTGAGCGTCCTTGAAGGAAAAGGAATTCCCGTAGTGGCAGGCGCTGAATCAACGAGACCGGCAATCGAGAGTGAAACCTCAGTGGCTACAATGCCTTCATCGCGAGAACATGTTGTGGACATAATGGGTTGGTTAATTGTGTGCTAGTGTGACAGTGTAAAACGCCAAGGATATTTGTAAATACTAAAAGGTATGAACAACCAATTATTTCCTTCATTTATCTTCGCCTTAATTTAAATAGTATAATTTTTTTCTGTAACATTTGTTTTTAACAATTTTGACTGAACGAAATGCGTTGTACAATTTGCAATAGATTTGAAGTCGTACGTTGTAACCCTGAAGTTGTTGAAAAAGTTAAAATATTAACTCAAAACTTTAAGAGAAGATGTAATGATTTGTCTACATTTAAAAATACGTCATAATTTTCATGTTTTAGACTAATCTTCGTAAGTTATACACCTATGCATTATCAAACGTCATAATGTTCAATCATTGGACCACTACTTTTTTAATGACTGAAAATTAGAACTGTTGAAATTTAGTACCGTTAAACCTACAAGTTTTGTACGATGCAAGTATAAAACATACAAAATATAGTACGGCACCGTTTTACAGAATAAAAATTATTTCAAATTAAGCTATTTAATAACAATTATTATTACAGATATAATTTTCTAATCTTATGAAAAACAATAAACCGATTGGGTTAAAAAAAAAACATAATAGGCCAGTGCACGTTTTTCGTCTAGTCGATTCCTACTACAATCAATGATAAAACTGGATTTAATTTGATTAAAATCACAAATTATAACATTGTCGATTCAAACTCATATATCAATCAATTTCGTAAATTTAAAAAATCTAAGTTTGGAGAGAGGGATTGGAGTAGATATAAAATAGAGCTTAATATAGACATACATACACAAAAATATAAAATTTAAAAAAAAACTTGAATATCTCTAAGCGGAATAACTCATAATGTTTTAACAAAATCCGTACTAGGTACGATAACATTCGGTCTTTCTCAGCTCGACCAATTTACGCTAAATACAATCCGCTTACTTACTTTCTTAACCAAAATATATTACAAAAACACGCATGTATTTAATTCCTTCGTCACTAGAAAGTCAATTGTATTCATTAATATTTCTCATCGTTAGGTTAGGTTATAGTAAGCTAGCACCAGTATTAACAAAAGAACATTCCAACATAATTTCTCTAACGATCGCGGAGTTAGTTCCTGTTTCCTTATTTACTAACGAACTGTGCTATGCTGGAGAAAGAAGGCATGACCTAAGTCAAAACTGGTTCTGTCCGCCCCTCGTCGCCATCTACGCACTACGGTCAAACTTAATTTAGGACGCAAGTTTACATCGTGTGCTGTCACCTTTAGGAGCTTGTCTTTAGATTACGAGATCTTGACACAAGGTCTTATTTTGCTCTACATTGGCAATATATTTAAATAAATACGTTAGATAAAGGCCGTGATATACGTTAAAACACATTAGTTTCTATAAACAAGATATTTTAATTTCATACCTTACTTAACATGCTTTTACCATAGCATAGTAACGTGTATGTTACTTGACATACAAAACTGTAAACTTGTTAAATTATGTTTTTAAAAAAGAGGCTTTCATGTAACTGTTTATTAAAAGAAATTTTCGTAGAACAAAATATTTGTAAAATTCTTTGAAAAATAATCTTACAAAACAATTATTCTTATTCTTGTTTAATTGCTATTTAATGGACGGCCATTTTGAAACGCTATGTTTCGAAAGGATAATCATCAAACCTATTTTCGTAGTCCTGAGGTTATATTAAAATACACGCAATGTAATTCTCGCAATCCTGAGCTTTAAGGATACATATTATATAACTTGTTAGGGAAAATTCAGTCATTCCGATAATTTATTTTGATTATAAAATATGTAGAAATTAAATATCTTCGTGTTATCAATTTATTCAAGAATTTCCCACCAATAAAAATCAATTAAAGAATCAAAATCGTGTATTTTTGTATCGGAGCAGACGAACTGTCAAAAATTACTAACAAACAATTCTTCAGTTATTTAAGGACGAAATTAACAGTTGCCATTTTGAAATTTAGTTTCAGTTAAACAAAAACTATAGATCGAGTTCAGCGTACCAATAACAATAGAAACTAAACCTGCTGATTTAAATTTGGATGTTACTTTTAAAATAAATTGTCTGTCAACACTGTGAAACACACAAAAGTACAACAAACAATTTGTAACTTAAGACCAACATTATGAATTTGTAAAACATGAAAATCAAACAATGTGTGAATCTTTACTTTCGCCTATTGAATTTGTATGATTATATATTTTAATTTACGTAAACGTTGGTTAAGATACTCCCCTGGTTAAAAAAATATTAATTATAGAAAAATATTGATAAATAAAACAAAGGAAAATGTTTTAAATCTGATTTCATGGTAGGACTTCTTTAAAACGTAAAATAATATTTAAAACTTCAGCCTACCAGTTCTGGAAACGATGGCAGGTTTTTAACAACAAAAGAAAGAAATTTAGGTTGCAGATATGAGGAACAAAACATACGGACATTCAAGTTTCTTATCTTTTTTATTAAATGGGGAAAATTCTTAAGTTATAATACAAAAATGTTCACCGCAAAAGTGGGAACATGAAGTGTGCACACTTCATTAAAATAAGTACAAACTTTTCACATAAATAAAAAAATTTAATACAACTGAAGGTTGATATTATATTGCATTTTATAAGTGATAACACTAAATCTAAGCACTGTTATTCCCATAACGTTTAATTAATGATTATATAAAAATATTAATGACGGTAGAGTGAACAAGTACACTTGCATTTATTTAAAATATACGAATAATTAAATTTGTGTAGGGAAAATAATACCCTAAGAAATTCATTGCAATAGATTAAAAACCTATTGTTTATCCACTTGATTTAGGTGTTGACAATCAATATTCCGTAATAATTACTGCACTCTGCTGTAAAATGACAATATTCGGGTTTGGCAAAGTTCCAAGTGGGTAAATCACGTGGTTGGACGAGGACGACCATATGGATATGCTAATGAGTAACACCACCGCCATAACTGGAGCTAACTGTTACCTCAGTGTCAAGTTAGCAACAAGAGTTGCATAATCAAAACCTACTAAAAACAGGAAATGAAATATCATTGCACTAAAGCTGGACAACTCATTAAGGAGTTTTACAAATCAAATTATTTTATTATGGCAAAGTTTCAAAATAAAATCAACAAAACATTTACATCCCTACAACAGATAATCTTGCGATTTTATCGATCACCTGTAATTTCACAATAGTAATCGTATTAGCAAGTAACTGGTGTGATTATTACGTCTTATTGTAGTGATGATTCGACAATTTTCATACATCTGAAACAGTTTTTATTGAAGTAATTACCATAAAATGTTCTAGGAATAGTAACTGTGACAATCAATACTAAGTAAATGCCTACCGATTATTAGAGGCTTTAGAATACAAAAAATAAAATAGTAATGTTTCCACTTTTCTAAGTTTGACAACATACTTTTCACGCTTATTTAAAGACTATACAAAGACAAAAAACGAGAAAAATCGTCTTTACAATATAAACAGATGAATTGATTTTGACGTGTTTTCATTAGTCTCCCTTTTAAAACTAATTTTCTTTTTTTTTAATATTTGGATAAAAGACAATACCTTTGTATCTCAATTAAAGTAATTCTGTATAATGTAGACATTTTTACATGACTTGACGTGACTCTTGTTTGCGAAAAACCCTGAGAAGATTGTCTCACCGTAAATTGGACGAAATTTAGCAACTGTTTGTAAACACTCGGTGACACGTTGAGCAACATTTCTAGTATGTCAGGCTGCAGAAAAGCATGTAACAAAAGATATTAAATGTTGAACACTAAGGAAGCAAGTCGGATGAAGACTCTAAGTTTCTCCTGACTATGCCATGGAAACACACAGTGTTCTGTGGTTGATATCTCTCCAACACTTACACTGATTAGTTAAACATAGCACGAGCCGAAGTTGACCTTTCATAGATAGTTACCAAAATTAAAGAAATTTCTGAAATTTGACACATAAAGACATAGCAGTTCGTATTTGTGAACGATTTGTCGGGGTTGGACTTGTCCGTGTGTTGTAGAAAAGTTGAAGCCAGGAGCCTTTTTTTTTTATTTCTCCCCCATAAAGCGCATTCCGTACACGACTTCCAATTTTTTTTTTTTTCCATTATTTACTGGTCACCGTTATTTCTGATCATCCGATAGTAATACAATAACAACCTAAAGTATCGTTAACAAATTCGTTCTGATGGATAACAAGACCCAAATACCTGACTTTGCAGTCCATCCAACCGTTACCAAACTGGAAAGAAACTGTTTTGTTAACAATTATATTGTAGTAAAAATCTTCTTTTATTGCTTTAATGTGATTAAACGAGTATTTAAACCGATTTTGTATCGCATTACTGAAATCGATTATGCACTGATTTCGTTATAAATTAGCACACTAAAATGCCAAACCAAACATTCTATCCTTATAGTTTGTATGTAAATATTAATTTGTAAACATAATATGTTGTTCACTTTAAAAGTTGCTTATTCGTTCAATTTTTTGCAATTTAAAAGCTTAAAATGTAGTGATAAGTTAAAAAAGAGTTAATTTAAGCAAAAAAAATAAATCTGAACTTAATCGGGAAGAATTTACATCAATAAGAACCATGAAAAGAAATTAGACGCCCTATTAGAACTCCACACCTTCACAATTTCTTGGCTAAAAATAAAATGAATAAGCAGTAAACTATTTATTTTTAAGGTTCTTATTTCTTAAAATTAATTACATTTTGTTGGATAAAATTTTCGTAAAATCGAGTGTTTTATAAAAAACGAATATGTTGAGAAATGTGTAAGCAATATTTGTCCACCATTAATTTTTTAAACCGGTATTCCGTTCACTCGAGCTCATTTACTCTGCTGTACTCTTCCATCAAAACTTACATCTTGTTTAATTTAACAACACTCGCATACAAACCTTAATGGATTAAACTCGTCCGCTTAAATGTTACTATTATCGTTGTAATACCAATATAGGAAACATTAAGGAAATAAACTGTGCAAAAACATTGGACACACTAATAAATAAAGCAAACAAAAGTATTCATTGCAGCAATCTCTTTGATAGAGTGTTAATCGTAACAATTATAGCAGTCTTAAAATATCACAAAATCGAGGAAAAAAAATATTGATTTATTGTTTTGAGTCATATCTTTCCAACAGAAACTCCAGAACCGATATTGAATAAAAGTCAATAGAACAAGTCAAATTTTATGTTATCCAAATATTCCCAAAGTTTGAGTTATGTAAAAGAATAATTGGGTTGTAAAGCACTGCACTGTAAGGTTACTTCTTACAAGTAAACGGTTTAGAAATCAGCCTGTCGTGAGCGAGTGAAGTGAAATGAAAAGTAAACTAAGGTACTGTATTATTATTGGGCCAACACTGCAGGACAGGAACAGTCGACATTGAAATCGTGGCGTAACCACAACTAGCGCAGACAGTCCTGTCCACTCTCTGTATTTCCGCAACTCACGTAATCATTGCTGCCGGACCAGTCGATTCTATTCACAGAGAAAATCTGTTGGAAGTTTTCTAAACAAATCCGTTTTGGGTCTACTTCCAACAACTTATATTTTTTTTGGAAATACCCAACTGTCCCTCAGTACCCAACAACTGTGTGTGTGTGTCCGTAAATTATAATTGACGTGAATCAATGTGGGCAAACTACATAAGGTTTAGAAATGAAAGTTTAAATTATGATTTAATGAAGATTAACAGATGTACGAAATCGCTCCAGTCAATGTTCGGACATTTGCTTTGTAGAGTAATTGTTTCAACTAAAGGAAAGTATGTAGGCGTGGTTTAGCCATGAACCGAGTGACCTACCCTCTCTGAACGACAGGAAAGGATATTTTTTATCACTTACTCTTTGCTTTACTTTATAGCGTGTTTTCTTACATGTACAGACTTACAAGTCACTGAAACGTCGTCTTGTTGCAAATAGTCTTTTTTGTGAAGAGTTGGCGAAAAACCTCTCGGTCATCATCGCCTTATTAAAAATATATCTCCCAGAGTATGAATATTCTAATAACGTCAATAAGAGAGGGATCAAAACTAAGATGGAAAAAAGCTGCACATCCAACTAGGAATATGTTTCCCGGATATATATTATCTTGCATCGTATAAAAAACAAAGTTCATCCAAATGAGCCACTGTGGGAATATATTATTTTACATCGCAAAAAAACACGTTTCGGCAACACTGAAACTTGCACAAAATGTTTTTCTCGTCTATCTTATTTTTGATCGTATAAATATGAACTACTTTGTATCGGATGACATTTTATTAACTTAATAGAACTTTATACACATCGCGTGCCGTAACAATTCCCAGAGACCGTGTCTAATCCATACTATTTTAACCAAACAAACTCATCACATATCACAATGGTATATTGGTTACATCAGAAAGGACTACGTGTTACGCATTAGTTTTTGCGTAAGGAGAAAGGAGAAACATAGCAAACAAAATCCTAATACAATTAGACCATCGTCAAATATAGCGTACAGCAAGAACTTCATGTTATTATTTTTATACTTATATGAATGGCCCAAAAATCGATTTTGAAGTTTCCTCGTATATACAATTTTGATATCCCTAAAATAGGTTGTTTTTGGAATGGTGGTTGTAAATTAAAGGCGAAAAATCTCGCGGTCTATCATCTAACAAGAGAGATCTGACAGTAAAGGTGAAAGAGAGGGATCTAAACCAAGATCTTACTATAAACCTACATTCTCTAAATTATTATTGCCAGTCCGAATATATAATTATTTTTATAAGTCAGCGTCCGAAATTACAATATTGGTAATTATAAAATCTTTAAACAAATACTTAATTTGAAGTGTTGACAATAATTCACGTAAGCCGCTATCGTGGAGAAGTAAAGACGATAAGCGAACGGGGAGATCCAATTACTTCGTCCAAAAACTGTTAAGGACAAAACGGATACAAAGTAAAAATACAGCCTGAAAAAAAGAGTGTTGATGTTTTAATGCGTTTGTTCTCTTATGAAAGTACAGTAGTAGACTACATTATAACAATTCATTTATAACTGATCTTCATATTTTTCACATCTCATAGGCTATCAACAACTTTCACTCACTCACACGCATACACATAAAAGCGCGCAAGTGCGTGTTTCACAACTGCATTTCCATACAATTTAGCGTAATTAAATCAAATGTTATAATTCTAAAAACACACACACACACATTTGTTTTTCCTTGAAACTTCTTGATCATCATCATCATCATCTTATAAAAGAAATAAAAGAGCAAAAAATCAAGACCCTTTAGCCCTCGAATGCTCTAATAGCGTTAAGGTCGGAAAAGAACAAGAGTTTTTCAAGGAAGACCTGATATAAAAGATAAAAGAAAGGGATCTATCCCAAGACTAAAACTAAATAGGGCTTCATTTGTTTATACTACAGACATTGAATCCACCAAACGGCTTTTTGACAAAACGCAACCATACATTTTGTTAAAGTTACACTTGAAAAACATTTGACCTAAACACTTTTTTGGACTCAGGGGACCTCTCAACGGATATCTCCGTAAAAAAACTCGACACTTTGTCCCATAATATGTAGGCCTATTTATGTGATATAATAAAAGGGAACTTTCATATTTTATTAATGGTTTACTGTTATTTAAAAAAATATTATATTATTAGTAATATTCATCTTTATAGATGAGTAATTGAACAGTAATTTCATTTTAATTATTGCTATAAACAAAATAGAAAACGTAATTTGTGAAATACTGTTATGTCTATATTTTTCATTAAAAATGAAAAATAATTTGTTCTAGATAATAGATCATACTAAAAATAGCATTTTGCTATGAAATGCAGTATCTAAAAATATAGGCTATCGTACAAGAAAGAGATGAATCCATCGCCGCAATGACCCGTAGACGAATTCTGTGACATGTCCATGACCAACATGTTTTAACCTCTATTGACATTCAAGGAGGTCCACTCTGTGTTATTTAGGTGAATGTATCCATTAATAAATATTTTTTCGTTGCTATAAAACACACAGGTTCGACCGATAACTAACTAACTGAGTGGTTTATTCAATTATGCTAAAGACTTGTATTATTTTACAATGAAGAAAAGTGTTATTGAACATTTATTTAAATACACGATAATTAGATAAATTTTTAACAACCTTTAAGGAAAGCAAAGTATAAAACGTTTCTATAAAAGCACTCCAACAAGGCTTGGAAATTTCTCAAAACAATGTAACGAAGTATCTGTTGTAGGCTATATTCTAAGTTAATTAAATTAGACAAAATGCTAAGATATTATTTTAATGGTTTTAAATCTTCATTTTAGGCTTTTCTAAACTAAAGCCGCAACAACAAATCGGCGAGTGTTATACCTTTAAAAGATTACAATATTTTATGTAATAAGTTTTCATTGACAAAAACATTCAAAATATTATGTAATGCATCAAAGTACAGTCGAACCTTAACTATCTAGAAGTCTGCATTAGTCAAACTCAACAATTTCCAAACTTCAAATAGTCGCCACTTCGGATTGAGATGAAGTTTATGTCAAAATGTTCTACTAAAAAGGAGCTTTAATTTGACCCATGCTCACCCAGGCCGTCCCCTACAACTGCTGAATACATAAAATAATAATTCCCAACAGCCGAAAGGTGAAAACAAGATATTGAAGAGTTGTTTAATCGTCTCTCGCTTTTCAGCACTCTTGTATACAAGAATAAACAAGCACATACCGATATAAAGCTGGCAATCCCGATGTACCTAGCTGGATCTACACTGTTTTTCATCTTTCCGATTAGGTCTCTCTTGACCAACTCTTATTCTTTTCTTACACTGACGTAATTAGAGTATTTGAGAGCTAGGAGTCGAATATATAAGTATATGTGTATAAAATATACAATAGGATTGTGATAATTTTTTGATAATAGTTTAATTACACAGCGCTAGACAGTAGGCATACCGGATATGCGATCGTTTTAACGTGTGACGTAATGTATGTATTTATTTTAGATGCATGTGAAACTATGTGTTTACGTGTTAAGTGTTCATGACAACGGAGTGACTCCTCCTGAAAACTTGATAATGGCAGAATAGCCGAAACGGCCGTCGTTTAAATAACACTACTCTTGGCTATTGGTGACGGTAAGTTTCCTATTATATTAACTTAATTACACATCAAATATAGTGAATAAAAATGAATATATAGTCGAAGCACGTTATAGTTTAAATCAGATATGAAATTAAATATTTATAAAGACACCCACGTGCCAAGACTGAAATTACAAGATAATGATACCTCGAGTTGTTATCGAAATCTAAACACATAGAGCCTGTAATCATTTAATGATAATAACATGTTTAACCCTCATCAAATAGCGTCACGTAAAACAAACAAAATTCTAAAGGAAGTTATGTGGAGGAGTGTAAAATGATGAACAAAGAGTATATGACATTTGTGGGAACCAATTATTAACTGAACAACAACTGTCATATTGATTCCGAACTCGGGTTGTAATTTAAAAAATTTTTCCCCCCCTTTCTTCGCCCTTTCCATTAAAAACAATATACTGGATGCAGTAGAATGAAACCCCCACGCTCAGACTTGGCACAAATTACTGACATCTCGTGACTACAATAGGCTAAGTAAACAATTGAATTACTCTTATTTCTTATTGTGTGGAATACTTGTCAAGGTCATATTGTAAACGGGGATGGAATGTTATTGTTACATAAAGTTTCAGCAATAATGGGCTGTCGTTAAGCTTTCACGATATAATTCCAATGAAAACCGACAACCAACGTTTCATTGCGTGTTTTTTTAAGTCTTAGGTGAAAATTGTATTGATATACTGTAACGCCATTTCTTAACTACTAGCTGGCACACTGTACAAAAGTTCAGCTGATCCGTTAAAATCCATGTAAGACCTATGGAAGTACAGTACGTTTTAAAATTAAAATTTAATAGTGTTATACTACAACAACAAACTATCGTTTTAATCATTAGCTCATTAACCGTTCCTAAAAAATTTGAACGTATAAATAATAAATTAACTGTGAACACTTTGGCTGAAGAAACATTGAACTTTGAATCTATAATTTAAGGGAAACATTTAATTTTAGGCGGACTAATGAAGACGAGGGAGCAGTGTAACGCAAGTAAAAACCAACGCCGCCAACATTTTTAAATAACGAGACTTCAAGCAACATACTAACAACAAAACGAACCGACATAAACTTGAAGTTCATCAAGCGTACACTTTCCATTAGAAACACGAAGGCAAAGAAGTTTGAATATTAATTCTCGCAGTTGACAGGATTTGATGCAATGCACTACAGCAACACCACCGTAGCCTTATCGTAGCAAAAGATCTGGAGTGTTGCACAAAAAATTGATGTAAATGCCATTGAAGCACGTGCTACAAGTGAGAGTTGACCAACCAAGTAGTCACGAACTGGTTCCGAGCTCTGTCTGTCCGCCGCAGGCCAAGTCAATATTAGATTGTCAACTAATTCTGCTCACGTTGGCTAAAAGTAAGGATTAACTAACTAAACAACATTACTTCACTAAGGATTCCATTTCATTTTGCTTCAGCTGAAGACAAAAAGGAAATTGTTAAAGATTATACAATGGTGGATGAAGAACGGGAAACCATGCACATAACCGAAGGAGTAACTAAAGAATAAGATAACCCTCCCCCTGACAAATCCGAAATACTTAATAAAATGCAATTATACACTTAGTATACATTATCTAGTATAAATTACTTTGGTGTAACACAGCCACAACATATACAGCTACAGTTCATGAAAAACAAGAAAATCGGTTCAAAATTGATCAAATATGCGAAAAGTAAACAAACAAATATTTTTTTATCTTTTCTGAGTTTCTACAATATGTATTTTATAGACGCCCATCCATATCAACTTTACGCGAACGTAAAAAAAATCCAGGTTCAAAGTTCATGAAATTAAGATGGAAATCGGTCTGACTATTTGGATTGTAGAAAAAAACTAATTCGAACGCTCTGTCATACTTCGACTTCTTCCAGGTTTGGTCTTCGAATATAAAGTTTTTTCCTCAAAATTTTGATTGTCATCTACAAATTTTGAAACAGGAACATAGGATACTCTTGATTGTCGTCTACAAACGTTGAAGTTGCACAAATATTAAAAAGAACATTTCAATTTAGCTGTAAAATAAAAAGAAGACGAATTACGTCTACAACTTCCCACGAGTCTTATCAAACATTATCAACAAGAACAGTTATTTTACGTTGCTTCGGTGGTCTCGTTATACACTACAAAACCCGATTTCTTATATTTCTTTCAGTAGCCGAACCCGAACAATTAAGGCTTTCAAAAAATTAAGCAAAAATGGTTGATAGGAATTATTTTTCACTTCTTTTATAATCAGAATTAAAACATTTTAGTCTTTTAATTACTGTTTTGTGTATGGTAATATTAGGTATTTCCATGTGGACGAAAACTTTGAATTATGATGAATCAATTAAATAGATGTGGCTATCATGTAAGATGGCTTCAATACTCGTCTTACTATATTCTTTATAACACTTATTTCAGATCACTCTGGAAATACGGCAAACAACTATGCTAAACAATAAATCAAAGTGTCTGTTGAAGCTACTCTTCATTCCGGGTGGCTTGTCGAGTATTGATTTATCTTATATTTCGTGTATTATGAAGGTCATACGGAAGAATCGGATTTGAACAGAGATTGGAAAATCTCGAAATGTTTTTAAAACAGAATAGGTTAAATAACTCAATTCCTATTAGATTTGAAAACGAAAGGTTTCTTTTCCGTGGTAAGTTATCCAAGCACGGCCAGTGAAAGGTTTAGCCAACGGATGACATCACTTGGTCTTGACGTGTGAAATGAAACGGAAATGATCATTGATCAAAGTAAGCAAACTGCTTTCATCCGACACAGTTCTTGAAGCTATGAGGCAATGAGATCAATAAATTAATTTATCACAGTGCAATTTTATGTAATATATTATATATATATATATATATATATATATATATATATATATATATATATATATATTTAGGCGAAAAACCTTGCAGTCATCATAGCCTTAAAAACGATAGTTTTTGAGCTGCAATGTGAAAATGTATCCCCTAATTTAGTTTTTCTGTAATAACCACAGTATATGAGAAAACGTACTGTAATGATGCATTACCAACAAAAATAAAAGGGGACAACAGCATAAAATAAGAGACCTCTAGCCTTGAATACTCTATTAGCATCCAGTGCCATGGTCAGAAAAGAGTTGGTTAAGAGGACATGATAGGAGAGATGAAAGAAAGGGATCTAACCAAAGACTAGATGTTGAAAGGAGGTTGCAATAACTCAGAATTTGAATACCTATACTCTCATATTGATATTATAGATGAACCCCTATCTGATGGGTTGATATATATATATATATATATATATATATATATATATATATATATATATATATGTCAATCTCCTTCGCATTGACATTTTATTCTTAGGATGTAAGTTTGAATTGTCATTATAAAACTCTCCTAAGAATCTCTCCTGATTAAATCAGGTCTGTCATAAAGAACAAACAAACAAGAAAGCAAACACCTTTGTAATTGTCTCCTTAAAATTGTTTACTTTTTGTTTTCAGATGACTTGGGGATCGATCGTTTTACTGGCAACTCTCCTAACAGTCCTCACAGCTGCCAAAGACGATTACATCTTGAAAGATCTCATAACCCAAGAAACATCTGCTGTGGACAACCGCCGTGTCATTCACAATATAGGTGAAACTTAGTTTTGCTTAGAACAGAACTAATATTAAAAAAGATAAATATGATAAGATAATGGATAATTCCTAACTCCTATTAAATTTGGGTTGGTTTAATTTTTTTCCCCCATGACGTTTAAAAGTGAAAAATCTTTCCGTCATAATCGCCTTATAATAAATGAATAAAAGAGCACAAACTAAAAAACCCCTAGCTCACGAATACTCTAATAGCGTCAGAGTCAGAAAAGAACAAGGTTGAGTTCTAAAAAATTAAAGAGAGGAATCTAAGCCAAAACTACATGAAGAAAGATGTAGATCCAGCTAGGGTCCTCAAGTACACCACACCGGCACTTAATATAAACTGATTTGTTAAACTTTATGAATTAATTTTGTAGGTAACAAAACAGTGTTAAAAAATAGCTAGTTGAGATTTTACAAAACTCGTACGTTAACTATAAAAATTGTTAAAATAAACATTATTTTTCTCAAAATGTTGTAGGTAGATCGTAAAGCTTAAATATTTTATCCAAAATTATTAACCAAAAGAAATATTTGATAATGTTGTATTGTTTATATTATATATATAGTTTAAGCTGACATTTGCCATTATTTGTGTATAGAAAACACAAATACACAACGTTTCGACAGTACAAATCAACTCCCATTTTCAAGTAATTAACCTAGAATTAGAAGAAACAACATAACATAATCTAATAAATCCACCCATGGCTCAAGCTAGGCCTAAGGTATTAAAATAACTAAGATTCGGTTAAATCTCTACAAGGTCACCACACACTAAACTTCTAAGAGAGAGGACAAAGTTTGTTCATCTGATTAAACCTAAGTTTTAAGTAGTTGAGCAATGATCATTCTTTGTAACATGAGGTTTTCCTGATTACATTAGGATTCAGCTTTATGTTGGGGTTTCCCAAGTTCATAACTTGATAACGGGAGTTGATTTATACTCTTGAAATGTTGTGTATTATTAGTTTTGTTATACACAAATGATAATGTCCGGTTAAACTAAATCAATAAAAATAGATATAAATGGTTTTTAAATATTATATTTAATTTTAATATACACTACTATATATGAATATTTAATATTTTCCAATCGTAAAATTTAAAAATCATAAATTCTTAACGTACGTTCCCATCTCAGAAGACCACGTAAGCCCAGACACAGCTAATAAATAGCCTTCCGTTAATTTATGAATAATGCAAACTAATGATGACTTAATCTCACCAAGGTCACTGAAAAACATACTTTCTTTTTTCTCTAACATTTGTAATATATAGTACTGTATAAGTTATTCTTAAGTTATGAAATGCTACAACATTCGTTACAGAGCAGTGACCACTGCTTTCCAGTGGCCAAGTAGAGAAATCAAAACTTTTGTAACCATTATTAAGGATAGGATATGTTTTAGCAAAATGTTAAATAAATATTCAATGGCTCCCAGAATAAGTTTGAAAATAATAACGAATCTTATAAGTTTAATCTAAATCGGTCAAAACATGTTTGGGATTCTTTGAATTTTGAGGTTTTGTAAACCGATTTCGAAATCAACTGAGTGATCTAAAGTACGGAAATGTTGAGCTTTGTCAAAATTAGCCCTTTCAAATTGTCATAAATTTGAGCCAATTTTTCACAGCCAGCTGAAAGAGATTTGAAAAAAAAAAAAATTAAAGCGTTCTGTAGAAAACCTACTCCAAAAGAAATTGCAAAATTTAAAGTTATTCTAACCCCACTCTTTAAGTAATGTGACAATTTATTTTAATTCTTAACCTATTTTCGCAAAATAGTCTAAAATCTGATCATTTCATTGGGCTTGGGATCTACCTCATATCGAAGTACAAAACTGAATCAACCAAACCATAACATTAACTATACATGAGACAATGTAGGACAAAAATTTCAGACAGAAGGACGAATATACATCAATCTGAAGTGCTTTAAATATGTTTAAATATTGGGAAACATCAAAAATACAATTTAAAAATTGTAAAACTCTCATAATACTGACTAAGTAACTGAAAAAGAAATTGAAGGACAACCAAATTTAAGAGATTTTATATCCTTGTCAAGAAATGAAATACATCTAATACAGTACTTTGTTTCTTATGGCTGTTTCATCTAAACAGAGATATTATCAGGCTTTTAATAGATTTAAAATGTATTCCAAATATAAACACACGTTTGATATACAACAATAATTATAACAAGTAAGGTGGAACAAAATAGCAGTAAGCAAAGCAGCAAGTTGTGGTCTACCAAATATATTTACATTTACTTGTATGTTCTAGTATGTGTGTTTATGTTTGGAATACATCTTTAATGTCTAGAGCCTGAAGACATCTCCATGTAGATGAAACCACCAAACAATAAGAAATAAAGAAATGTTAAGGTACTCATAATATCTACAAAATGCTAAAGTTGCCAATAACTTTTGCAGCTCAAGTTTGCTATACTTCAGATACTAGTGTGTTGAATTATTCCTGGTCTTTTTTGTTTTAATTCAAATTTTCTTATTCCTTAAAGTTACTTTAATTTAAACTATGATAGATATCAATTAATGTTTTTATTTACTTTTTTTTCATAGGAAATGACGAATCAAACCGATCTCTTGGAAACAGTCAAAGAACTGCAAGGACAAGAAAGATTACACGCCAAAGTCAACCAGAGGACAACATCAGAGATATTCAAAAGGTAACAGGCAGTCACATTACCGAAGGAAAATCCTACAAAAATGATGCATCAATGCAACAAGATGTAAAAACAAAAAACAAAGGAGGTGGAAACAAGGATGATGACGACGAAGAAGATAAAAAAACTTTATCTCAGCAAGTTGCTGATGGAAAATATGGTTTAATACAGAGAGAACTGTTTGATCCTCCAGCAGAACGTCCTGGAATCCTAAGTTATGAAGTAAATCCAGAAGTACCTAAGGACAACATTAATAACCTTGGAGGCCTACAACCTGAAGAAATATGGCTAGCGGAGAATCACTTACTTGTATTAAGTGGAGGAGGTTTTCCTGAAAAACATAAATCAGGAAAATTAGTTTGGCCTCCAATAGATAACTATGTTGCACCTATGAGACAAGTTAAAATACCACCCAATCCAAAAGTTCCTCCTCCATTTCCTGTCCAACTAAAACCAGGAGGTCCAGCAGAATTCATTAAGAATGAAAATGGTACAGGTGGCCCACCGCCATTTCCACCTTTCTTTGCTCCACCGTTCCTAAGTAATTCTTCAGAAGGGTTCTCTCCGTTTCTTCCGGATAACAATAGTTATCCCTATCCACCACCTGAATATATTCCGGGAAACTTCAGTCAGGGGAACGGTCCATATTATCCACCACCACCACCGTTCCCCTTCTTTCCTCCACCACCAGGCAACCAAAACGGATCCTTCTTCCTCCCACCACCAGGATTCTTTCCCGGAATTCCACCAGGAGCAGCGTTTCTGCCACCACCAGGCAATCTTACAGATCTATACGACGAGGACGACCCGTCAATATACTATCCTCCTCCGTACGACTTCTTTTACCCAAAAGACAACAGTTCCTTAGTCCCGCCCGGGCCTTTAGTGCCAGGTATCGTGCTACCTCCTCCTCCAGACTTCTTCGCCCCACTAACAAACAAAACAACATCTAAAACCAGAAGACCACCAAGTTCCAGATACGAAACAAAAACTAAACCCTCAGGTCCAACAAGAAAGCCAGGAAAATCTAAACCTCCACAAATTTTAACAACAATAAAACCATTTGATGACCAAAGTACACCAAATTATTACGATACATTAAATCAAGTTACAACACCACCTCCACCCTACTACTCCACAGAAGGACCGGTTACAAATAAACCAGCATATACCTTCCGACCAACAACAGATAATTCATTGAATGAAATTACACCTCCACCATTACACCATGTTCTACCGCCAAATGCAGTTATTCAAGGATGGGTACCCATTCCGGCACCTAAACCATTTTTTATTACAGGCCCAAGGAAGCCTCTGCAAAAATTTTCAACAACCACCACTTTACCTCCGGATCACAAAGGTTACATTTATAATATACCACAACAGGAATACCAGTTGCCCCAAAGTGGATGGGTATATCCTAATAACTCACAATTATATGATAACAAACAAAGGTATTATGACTATTTCGACTATTATCCAGAAAATAAGAAAGAACAATATTTCTCTTCAACCACTCCACCAGTACCATACAAACAAGACAAATTCAGGACAGTACTTTTTCAACAGTCGAAAGAAATCCCATCTAGTACAATACCCCCATCTAAACCATATTCTATCCAAGTTGAACCTCGTGGAAAATCTCTAAAGGCTACATATTATTTTTATGAAGAACCTCATATAACTCAAGCTCATATACAAGATGCAGAGGATTTCAGAATTGAAGATGCTTTATACAGATCAACAACTCTATCACCACCTCGACAACTCTTTGAAACCAACACACAAAAACCAAGAATATCAAATTATGAAGATAGAAGAAAATTTCAACCCTCACAAGTCAACTACTTCTATCCTGATGATCCATCTACAACTACTAAGTCTCCACTTCGTTACTACTACATACCTCACCGCACAAAAGAATTTGCAGAACTTCAATCATTTCCTGACAAAACTTTTAAAGAAAGTTCAACGACAACCAAGTCTCCTGTTTATGAATACAGTTTCTCAGCTCCAGGATATGGTTCCATTGAACCTCCTAAGATTGGTATAACTCCAAAACCAATCTCTAATACTAACCAACTGTTCAACCAGCCTCAATATGATTATCCATACTATGAATATGATGCAACACCAAGAACACCTAAGCAAAATAATTATAATTTTAATAATCCAATTAATGCACCGCTAGAACCAAATATAAGGCAATTCTTTACAACTGCACGCCCAGAATATAACAATCCAATAGAAAATAATTTAAATAAAAGAGTAAATTACTATGATGCTACACAACTGGGTGAAAATCAACAGAATCCAATTCATCAAACGGAAAATCCTTATCATGCTTTCTTTACACACCATGATGCAGGATTAGTGGATGATATTACTAAGAAGTATTTTACAACATTTGGTCAAAAAATAAACAAAGATTCAATACGTGGTGAACCAGTAACAACTCCATTGCCTACACCGCTTATAGATGATGGTACAAGAAAAGCAATTTATCCACAAACAACACCACAACCAAGGAATCAAATTAAATTTCCTACTGAAGAACCATACTACAGTAACGCCTATTTCACAACTCCAGCATCATCTAGAGGAGGGATTAGGCAGGAAGCTTTGTATTCTAAGGTTCAACCTCAATACAACAGACAAATCTATAATTATAATGGAAGACCTGCAGGTTTAATATCACCTGAAAAGCCAATCTCGCTTGAGAAAGATACACTAGTTAATTATCGTCAACCACTACCCCCGATCAATCCAGATGCTGAGTTTATTGATACAAATAACCCTAGAAATCCAAAACCTCAGCAATCATTAATTCAATACAGGCTACCTGGTGACGGTGGAGGTCAGTTTTACTTCTATACTCCACAAGCTATACAACCGCACAACTATCAACAAAGCAATAGCGGATATTATTTTCCTACTGGGAATGAACAAAACAATGGATATTATAAAAGAAATACAAGACGACTGCACCCACAAAGAAGAAAACAATCGGAAGCATGATTGTAAAAATTTAGACTGAGATTAAAGGAAGTGTAAAATTATCACAAAACATTTCAGTCAGTGATAATGACTAAGCCATTCCAGGGAGTTGTTGTGCTAGTGTTACATATTATAAACCTCAATGATTGCTTAATATACTGTGATATATACCTAAGTTGAAAAGAATATTGTGCATCGTAAGAAAGTGATTTAAATATGTGAAAGTGTGTTTGTGGAGAAAACTATTTCGTAAAGTAAGTGATTGTTCTATTAAATAACTTTAATTTAAATGTTGATTTTTGACATTTGTTATTGTCACTAAAACCTACAATAATAAATCTCTATACATTTCTAACACTAAATAGGCCTATTAAAACTTTTGGTGCTCTTCAAAAACAAAAGAATAACATATTTATTTCACCAGATATCTTTAAACATTATGAAAATTTTGAAATATACTGCAAGTAAAAGTACATTATATACATTTCTTCAAATTTTATGGTTATCATGTCAAAAATAGAGGGAAGGGCTTAATTTATTTTCTTACATAGTTTTGTCTCTGATAATGACACAATGTATCGTAAATATTATTCTACAAATGTAGAACTTTAATTTCATACCATACTCAAATATGTCACAACAATTTTTGTAATGTTACATATTGTAATTCATTTTTCAAATGTGAAGCACAAATTTAAAATTCTCACTATATTACCTGTGAGAATATATATAAATATGGAAGGTAAAATATGTGAGGTAAAATATGGAATACGCTTGCAAAATTTAAAGTATCTATATTAGACAGTTTGAATATAATTCCTAACAGGCAATTACTGTTTGTAAACATGTTAACAATATTTTAATAAATAATTGTAATGAGCATTGTTAGCAATAATAATTATAACTAAGATTATAATATGTGAATCTTCATTCACAATTTTAAAGAAAAATCATTTTGTAATCAAAATAATTCAGAATAAAAATTTGCAAAGCTGTAATAGTTTAATTTAAGATATGTAAATTAAATAGCAATATAATTTCATTAATTAGTATCGCATGCGGTAAACACTTATTTTAATATATGTTACAAGTTATATTAACAAAATAAACAATATTATTATAATAATAAATAATTATAAACAATATTGAAGTAAATTCCTTTAATTATACGTTATTGAAATTAAATCTACAAAAATAAATATAACCGTAACCAGACAAATCAGAGACGACCTATACCTCTGCAATT
The DNA here is from genome assembly GCA_963513935.1 of Aphrophora alni. Classification (NCBI taxonomy): domain Eukaryota; kingdom Metazoa; phylum Arthropoda; class Insecta; order Hemiptera; family Aphrophoridae; genus Aphrophora; species Aphrophora alni. The sequence continues at coordinate 232,326 of OY740774.1, forward strand.
TTAGAAATCACCATGGTAAAATAAAAAACCCACAATTTGTACATTATTTTCATATTATTCATCTATATTACATCTAATATTACTAAAGATTATTGTTTTGGTGTATAAAGGGGCAGATTTGATAAAAACTGCAAGAACAGTCCACTTTTTGGACTCAGGAAACCTCAAAACAGATATTTTAATGAAAAACTAAATAATTATTTTTTGATCCATCACATAACTTTCCATATATACAAGTTATTTACTAAAAATCTTCAACCTTTATGCTTAAATAATTTATTGCTGCCAAATCAAATCAGTTTTCTTTTCTAAAATAAACTTGTTAATACCTACTTTTGATTTTTATATTTTGAATTTATATACTTATTGTCTTTTTGCCCTCTTTTTATAGATGGAATTTCATTAAAGTGATAAAAAAAACTTATTTTTTTTATAGCGAAAAGTAATGTGGCACAGTGTTGAAACAACAAACACAGTACTTACTAAAATGTTACCACATCCTTCCATCCACACATACACGTACAGATATGACTATATTCATTGGTTTTTAATATTTTGATATAACCCTGTACCCCCTTGACACTACTGACACTAAACTTGAATTTATCATTAGTTTTTATCTAACCACAAAAGTGAGCCAATTGAATAACCAATTGGAAGCACTTTTTAATGATTTCCAAGTTTTCTTTCTAGAATAGATTCTATAACAGAAAACAAAACGCAATATGAGAATAAAATGATACATCAGAATGTATAGCATAAGATGGTGTCTATTACATTTATTTAACCATATTTATTTATGTTATTTTGATTTAATCAATCATTATTTTAAATTATTATATAAATTACATTAATTTCTACCATGTTTTGTTTAATTTTTTTAATTCTTTCTAACTCTTAATTTCTAGCAGACGTTAGTAAAGAATAACTACGAAGTATTAATCATTTATTTATTTCCAAATAATAATCTGCTTAATACATTTTAAAATTGTATTACATGAATTAAATTGCAAATGTAAAAAACTTCTTCTTTTTAATCAGACTAAGTAGTAAATTTTTGTTCTTTGTTTTATAGGTACTTAATCACTTATATAAATTAGTCAAAAGTGTAACATTTGAAGAAATAATTGTTGTTTTAATAAATTATGTTTGAGTGTGTTTTTTTTTATTTGTTTTATTATCTACAAAAAGTGTTACTGGATCATAAACAAAACACATTTAATAATTTTTATTTATTAATTAGAAGATATTCTTTTTTTAACAATCTTGTAAAAAGACCCTTTTAAGGGACAGGTCTCATAAGACACTTATTTTGTTGAAAAAATGTGATTGAAATATGAAATATAAATTGTTTGGTCAGAGATTTTAAAAAATATTACCTAATTTCCTTTTCAGAAAAACAGCTATTAAAAGAAATTTAGTCGGAACTCCCACAACTAGTTATTAAAATTAATTGACAACTTTTTAATATAGGGCTAGATTATTTTTATAAATTTCCTCATATTTACAAAATCATAGCTAAATACAGTATATGTAAATTCATTATGTATGTAATTCCATTTTAATAGTTTGAAATGCTAAACTTTGTTTTCATGTAAGCAGTTGCATCAAAAAAATGTACACATGATCCACATTGATAATTATCAAACAAAAAGTCAGATTTCACTGATGTTTAGTGTTCCAATTCTATATGGTACAAATTTGTTAACTAGAAAGCTCAATCAAACCGTTTAAAATTCAGCATTTTTTAAAAACCAAATTTATGAGCAAAGGTATTAGTGCAATAAATACACAGTCTTGCTCTTTATATAGATGTAATTATCTCTTTGTTTTGAAAGCTTAAACCAAGGAAATGGGAGTAATAAAACTTCAATGGCCAAGGAATGATTAAACAACTCTTTAGATAGGAGAAAGGTGTATAGGTGTGGCCTCTAAATTGGAGCACTGTTCCATGACTGTTGCTTTTGTTTACTATTATCAAATCATTAACTTACTTGGATTATTAGATTACTTTCAGAATAACCATTGTTTATGTGAAATACAAAGCAACTGCTTCATTCAACTGTCCACACTTATAAAATCATTTACCATAGTTTCATGTAAATTACATGAATGTGAGAAGTTATTCAATGTCTGTTATATGACATATTTTTTTGCAAAACTATGACAACTATTTTGTTCAGTTGAATCTCTGGACGATCAAACTGTTTAAAAACGGCAAGTGTTTTTAACCGGTTTTAGACTTTAGAATATTAACCAAATAACATTATCAAAGATTTGCTTACTACTAATAAAATAATTTATAGTAATTTTTCCACCTCGATAGATGTAATAGATTTAACACTGTGTCAATCCTTAACTATTCTTTATTTTATTATTGCATGGGAAGTTTTGAAAACCCAACCCCTTCTCTAGATGCACTGAAAATCAAACGTGATCCCATAATTAATTCTTTTTCAATATAATAGGGAAAAATGCATTTTAATGTGTTTAAAATTTACCTATTAGTCAGTCTCTGAACGGCCTAGTCGTAAAATTAATGTTAATGAAAACTTGCCTAACCTAAGCAATGATTATTCTTTCGCCAGATGTTTAGTCATTGAGAACATGGTTATAGTCTTGGGAACTTTGGCTTGTGTTATTTTATTAAGCATGTCTTACTTGATGGCAGATCCCATGCATTGTGTGATTTCTCATTACTTCACAATCTGTGTTGGTTATGGAAGTAGAAATCAAATTTGTATTTTATTATATTTTCCCCACACAATATATTAAGACTTACCTGAAAATACCATATAGATGGTGTATGCAAAAAATTGTTGCTATTTTCATAATAATAATCTCAGACAATATTGTAGCCATTCCACATTGCAAACAGCCTACCGTGGCATTATACATTCACGTCTGAGTTATAAGATCATATTTTGGAGTGATTCATCAATTTAGATAGTTGAAAGGCTTTTTATTTTATAACAACAAAAAAGCAGTACGACTGATTGCAGGAATAAATAAAAAGAAACATACAAATATGCTTTCCAGGAGCTGAAGTTATTGACACTTCCAAGTATGTATGTCAACCCATTCTGAATAAGTGTATACTTCAATATGGTACCCGATTGAGAAGCTACTTACGATTTGCCAAGCACAGGCTTAGTAAGTTTAAACTGGGGTTGTTTAATAAACTCCAAGAAAGTTAAAAAAATATTCAAAATTATAATAAATTTAGTAAAAGCCTAAGACAACTTTTGGAATCCTTTCACTCTGTGGAGGATTTTCTCTGTCATGAAAAGTAAATACTTTATTGAGAATGTGAAATTCCGTCTTTTCCTCAACCGTAACTACTAGCAGTTCAGTACAGAATGGCACGTTGCTGGTGATCAATATTGATTCATTATCTTCTTATCCCAGTCATTCATTTTAAGATTGTTTACACCTTGTTTGCTTAACTTAATGGAATTAGATAATTATTTTGTATTTAATTAAATTAATGTATTATTGTATTGTTACTCTACAGTATACTATGAGGTCTATTGTGTTTTTAGTGTTTTGTAGGATCTACTTTTATTTTTATAATTTTATTAATTATATTGTAAATTTTGTTATAAGTTCTAAATGTTATTTTATGATTGTTACTGCACATCAATTAATTTATTAGTGTTTTATATTGATTAAGCCATAAAATGTATTTTTGTTAACGGCGGAAATGAAATATCTAGAAATAATATTACGATTGTTTAAACATTTCAAGATTTTCAAACGAATATATATTTTTGAACTACTAATTCATCAAAAATGAATTTTTTTAATAAAATGTGTCTACTTTTCATACTTTGGCCACTCTTTTTAGGCTAAAAATTTTAACAGATTTTACAAAAAATTAGTATATACAGATTTCTTTATATATTTTATATGTTTTGTCACTATCCTTTCATTAACTTCAAATTTGGGAGATATTGATTAAAACTGAAAAAGAAGTATCAGAATTTTTTTTTTTTTTTTTTTTCAATTTTGTATAATATAATGATTATTGATACAAATCAAAGCACCAATTCGGCAGTAAAAAATATGTTTATCCCTCATATACTTAAAAATTTCATCTCGTATACAAAACAATATTTTGTTTTCATTGTAAAGGTTAAAATGTATATGATTCTATAATATAATCCCCCCCCCGTATTTATTTATACCATTTGTGTATTTATTTTTGTTTGTTTTCATGTTTACAATGTCTAAAAGTGTATACAGAGTTTATTTTATTTATACACTGGATATAGTTAAAGCTTTACTCAACAACTCTTGTTATAGTTCTGAAGTTAACAATATTTTGTAAATAATTATTGAATGTGTAATACCGACATTTTGAAAAGTATTGCTAAGAATTAAAACATGTTACTGATTATATTGCATTTCCTATCAATATATATCTATAAAGTATATTTTCTTTTAACGGATTTGTTTCCGTGAGGGAAGAAAATAAAAGTTTTAGAAATGTAAGGTTGCTACCTGTACTGTTGTGTTAGATGAATTGTATTTTGTATGTTTTTACCCATTACTTTGCGATAAAAATCAGACAGAACAGGCCTCCAGTCCTATGTGAAAAATTTAACAAATCTTAAGTTAGATTACTCCAAACATGTAAATTTCAAAATACTGATTTAATTCTTTGGCCCAATGAGTACAGTAATAAAAAAAATTGATAAATTTATTCTGAACTTTTTTTTTTAATCAAATTTAATTATACATTTAAAAAATAAAGTTGTATAAAAACATTTGCTGTACACCTAGAGAAATGATCTTTATTTACATAAAAAACAACATAATATAGTTATTTTTGTTGTTATTTACACCACAAACAAAAAATTTCCCCAAAAATTTATAGGTACAGATCACACTAGGTCATGCCTTTTATATTGAACAATTGTACAAATATAATTACCATTTAAAAAAATAAATGTTCGATATATATAAATTATATTAGTTAAATGTTTATCACTAAAAATTTTAACAATATAAATAAGATTTTACAATTTAAAAATACCTTGTCTAAATAAGAGTTTATTAATTGCACTTATAAGTCCATCTCGGCTATAAGTATATAAATTATAAATCAATGTGCGGGTTAAAGATCAAACTTTATATTAAAATATAATATAATTAGAAAAAAATAAAATTTTCTGATCGGATAAAGCTGTTTTAAATTTAAAATTCAAGCTAAACTAAATTTTTACGCACCTTTAAATTACACAAACTTTTTATTGCTAATCATTTACATCTTACATCTACAACTAAGAAATTACAAATAATTAATGCAGTGACCTTCATCCCATAGAAACTATGTTTTCTCCAACATCAAATCACAAAAGTCAAATATTTCTCTAATCTGGTTTTCATTATAAATACCTGATAAATTAATTCATTAACATAAAAAAACCAAAAATGAAAGCATTCCGTCTGTACATTCTAGCGATCTAGTTAAGTTGCACAATTCCACTTTTTACATTATTAACTTTTCATGCAAACAGAAGGCTGTATTGACTTTAAGAAGGTGCCATAATACATCTGTGTGAACTTAGACTCACAATGTGCTGTTTTGTAATGAGAATCATTGTGACTGTTACACCAATACTGGTGGGAATGAGTTCTATCCATTGTAAACTAACTTACTATGAGTGCCCACTTCTATAGTAAATTAAGTAAATATTTAGTATTCAATAGTTGTATCCTTCAAATGTACATCTTGTAACATTACATTATAAATACTCTGTAAAATCATTATCCATAAATAAATTAGTTATATTTAGTTCCATCGTAAAATCAAAAAACCAATGAAGGTTGAAATTTTAAAAGATCAAAAGTCACATATCGAACTTTTTAAAATAACACACAATAATTCAAAAAGAGAGTCAGAAATAAACAGCCGGAAGTACACCCTTTATTGCGGCACAAACGAGATAATACCAACGCAAAGCAAATTAATGGTTGACTGTTCTAAAAATCCAAAATACACGAGTCCAAAAAAAGGAAGGGAATTGAAAAATTGAGATGCTTGTGTTGAAACAGACGAAAATATTACCAGTAGAATTTTGTGTGCACAGACATTGGTGAATATGGGGGAATCGAAAAAAAAAATTTCTAAAATAGCTAACTTAACAAATAATGATACACAACTTAAAAAAGGAACACTAATGGCAAATTTGGAAACAACGGATACTCAAATAATACCATATAAATAAAGTGAATACAATTTTTGACACTACATAAAAGATAGAGGGAAGTTTACAGATTGAAATTGAATAAACAAAAATATTGACTCATATAGGAAACCCTAAAACAAATTTTATAAAATATTTTTAGTGATGGCACGTATCAAAATTTAAAAGTAATTAAAGGGACGGAAATGGAAATAGATACAGTGAACCATCCACCATTTTTCGTAAGACCATACCAAATTCCACAAGCACAAAGAGCCATTGTAGATGAATTAATTCAAGATCAATTAAAAATGGGAATTATAGAACCTCGTCAAAGCCCATGGAATAGTCCTTTAGTAATACGAGGGTAGCTATTTATATTTCTGGCCTAATAATGAAAAAAATATATATATCATTAAAATGGCTTTTATTGTTTTTCAAAATATTCTCCATTAAGATCAATACACTTTTTCATGTGTTTAAACCAATTTTCAAAGCATTTTTTCCACTCTGATTGAGGTAACTCCAAAACATGTGTTTTAAAAGCATCAACCGCTTCTTCGGGTGTCGAAAATCGTTGATCATATAATTTGTTTTTCATGAACCATTTTAAGATTCTTAGGAAGATTAAATCTTGCTGGGAAAAAAATCATAATTAGTAGGGTAGTTACAAAAGATCCATTTGGGTCTCAGTGACAAGAGGCTGTATAGTCTCGGACATGTATTCACTAACTACACGAATATAAAAATTCCATCTACACAGAAATAACAAAAGTAACAAACGAATTAAATGTAACAATAAATAAACTATACACATATTTTCAGCTAAACATAGCATTACGCCAACTAGAACATCTAGCGATGGAATCTAAAGTAAAAACAATTGAATTTCTTCAATCCCTAGGAAGGGATTCATTCACACAGGAAGGCTCAGCATACAGGGCATAACGATTAGACTTAATTGAATTCCAAGGACATGTATGGGATTGCCTAAGTAGCAATCTTCTATTTATAATTCATTGTTAATTTAAAACACATAATTTTTTTATTGGGGTTTTGAGGTGAAAAAACCATTGCAATCCATTATCACCTTCGCAAAATTGAGCATGAAGGTGCTCCTTTATACATACAAATGAAACGATAACATAAAATTTTTAAGAACAATAACAGAACTAATACAAATAGACACACAAAATTAAACAACAACATAACATATTACAAGGCTGTAAAAATGGTCCTGGAATGAGTTAAATTATAAAATATGGAGGGAAAAAAAAAATTAACAACAATAAAACAAATATTACAGCGCTGTAACAGGGCCCTGCAAAGAGTTACGAAGAATAAAATTTAAAAGAAAAACTAAACATAATATTACAGAGTTGCAGAATGACTATGCAAAAATTGACTACATTTTCAAACATTTTCAGAAGACGCAAAAAGAACAATACAGTAGAACCCCTCTTAACCGGTCTAGTCGGGACAGACACCCGGGCCGGTTACCCGTTTGGCCGGTTAATCCGAGGTTCCAATGAAAAATCGGTTTTCGTTCAAAGAAAGCTTATTTAATCAGGTAGCACTAAGAATTATGCAATTAAGATGTTATTGCAACTCATTTTATTGTACATAAATGTATCGTATATATTATGTTATGTATATTATAGGCCTACATCAAACATGAAAAAATTAAACACTTCAAAGCTGTTTTACAGATTCCCTTCTGTCAATTCCTTTGACACATTTAACCGCGTCTCAAACGAAACCAACACACGCTTCTGAAAACTGAAAAGAAATGTTATATTTTCCATAATGTATACTAAAATGATTCGTGGAAAAAAAGGCGGCCCATCAAACGTTTTTGTGGGTGTATGTCTGCTATACCGACGGGTGCCAATGCCGCGGTGTTTTTATGCCGCCGACAATAGGATACCGCTATCGACAAAATTGTTTGACTCACCGCTGCTTTGGTGCTGCGGTGTTTTTATGCCGCCGACAATGGGATACCGCTATCGACAAAGTCGTTTGATATCGCCGCCGCGGTGTTTTTATGCTGCCGACAATGGGATACCGCTATCAACAAAGTCGTTTGATATCGCCGCCGCTTTGGTGTTTCAATTACAATTTATTTTCGGAAACTCTCATCCAACCAGTACACTACGATATAGGCCAGTTAATCCGAGGACCGGTTAATCCGAGGCCGGTTAACAGAGGTTCTACTGTACCTGATCAAGGATCTGAGCATTATCCCCCAACATCACCTAAATGGAATTGGGAAGGGCAATATTTTACGCACACCTCTCAAAGCAATACGGTCAATGAGGATGTGCTTAATTGACAACACACCTTGACAAAATGGGCATTATGGAAGATTTCTAAATCCATGAGTAATCAGTGAATGACCAATACAAACACGGATAATCACCACTTCCTCTCAACGACTGGCACATATGGATGTTTTCCACGGACCAACAGTGTCTTTTATTTCCCTCAGCTTATTGGACTCTGTATTTGTCCACTCTTGCCATTGCCTTAGCAAAATGATTTTCTAAAAGATACTAAATCAGATACTATAACACGCTGTGTGACTGGTATCTGACTTGTAGCTTCCTTTGCTGTTTCGTCAGCTTTTTTGTTACCTGAAACTCCACAATGCCCAGGTACCCAGCAAAATGATACTCAGACGTCCCAAAGCTGAAGTTTGTGTATGGAACACAGAATATCTTCAACGAAAGGATTCTTAGAATATGTATCCTGGATAGCCTGTAGAGCACTTTTGGAATTGGAACACAAAAGATAGTGAAGCAGATCAGATGAAACAGTATTCAGGCACAGAGTATCCTCTTTAACCAGACTGGATGAGCATCAGTCCAGACCCGCAACTGGAAAGGGAGGGTCCGATACCTCCCCCATCTTTCTGACCAAGGACCAAAGTGGCTGGCTACTGAAAAGAAACCGTGTATATATCTTTGGCAGAGCAAGCTTCACATCAGCTTACCATAGTCAAAGGTTGTCATGCTTTGTTCTAGTAAACATTCCCAGATGTGCTATGGCTGTACACGGTCAAAAGCTAATCCCTATATATGAGTGTAGTATTTATGTATCCCCAGTGATTCATGTTGTGTAACAGCCTCTATAAATATGTACTGTACGAGTGTTGTATGTGTGTATATATTCAGAGATGTTTTACTGTTCCACCCCTGTATAGCTCAGGTTCCATGAGGGGCACTAAACCCTTCTCAATAGGTGCAGATGGTCTGCACCCTCCGTGCAATAAAACCTGTGCAAGTAAAGATGAAAGTAAGAAAATGTATACAGGGTGAATCACACCACCCATGCGCAATGTATAAAGAGTGAACCAAATGAGCTACACTGTTAGTTGTATCTTAAATCCCTCTATTTCGACCCTAGAGAATTCAGTAAAATATTTTTCAAATCTGAAAAGTGCCCCAAAAGTGCTTTTTGGGGGTGGCAGTAGTTTTTAGAACACTTTCAATTGTAAAGGTAGGTCGAGTGATATCTCATTTTAAAGGTCTCTGTTCAAAATATTTATTGTATTATTATTTTGGAACAAAAATTTAACTTATCTTATTGTGTTTGTACAGGGTGTTCCATAACGTCAAAAAAGTAGTGTTTTACAATTAGTTTTATTATTACCACAAACATAGCCTACATAAGCCAAATTTTTATCGTAGAGTCATAAGAAGATACCCTTTCCAAAAATGTACTTAAGTTGCCCCTTACTAAAAAATTTTCAAATTTTAAAATACGTACAATTTTGGAAAAAAAACTGATTAAAACTCAAAAACTCCAAATAGTAACATTAGTCGTTAAGCACATCATTGAAGATGTCTTTCAAAATGAAACTTTTTTTGTATATAAAGTTTGACTTTATCTCTAACCGTTTCAAAATGGCACCTGGGAAACTTATATTCCAACACTTTTTATCACCTATTACTCAATAACATTTGCCATTTTTTGGTGAGGTGGTAGGGGGGGGGGTTAACACTAGTCTTTCCTATTCACTTTACGCTTACTCAAATAATTTTTCATTAAAAATAAGCATTGCATTAAAAATATGTAAATGATTTTAAATTTTCCAAGTACAATTATAAATTATTTAGAAGCTTCTTTATCTTTAAGCAGATACAAATTGAAGTGCATATTCATAACAGGTCAAAGACATACAAACAATGATATTCATGATTAAACAATCGCAATACATATTGACTAGAATGACCTTTGTTCCGTACTCAATAACGGTCTTATCTATATTCCTTACTTTGTTTGGTTTTTGATGAATGAGTACTGTTTGGGGCAAGTATACTTGCAGTCTGCTATTATCAGTTAGTTTTTTCAAAAGTCCATAGTGAAAGTTAGTACACTATTGTGTTTCTTTAAGATTGCATACACAAATGAGTAGGTATTCCAGATGCTTATGGTGTTAGGAGAATACTTTCAGAATTACGCACCTGCTGCAAATCTGTATGCAATACAGAACATTATCCAGAATGTGAACATCCTTCACGTATGTCCTTTCAAAGGCTCGCCAATCGCGTGTGTGAAAAGGACGAGTCCAACCTATCACAACAAAGGTAAAGAACTCCCTGAGCCTGTAAGAATAAATAGGCACCGGAAGTATTGGCACCAATTCAACTAAACCTCCCAGGACTCCTCCAGGAAAATAGATTCGGGTATTAGTCAAAGTTCAGTGTTAAGGATCCTTAAAGACAATAAAATTCACCCATATAGGATTTCACTTCATAAAGAACAACACAGAGATGATTACTTTCAACGAATGAGCTTTTTTTTATGGACCAGAGAACAATTACAACAAAATCAAAACTGTTTCCGTAACGTTCTTTGGTGTGATGAAGTTACATTTCGGAGCAATGGTGAAGTGAACCGCCACAATATGAGGTATTGGGCATTCGAAAATCCACATTGGATGTGAGAGATCGACAACCAGAGATATTGGACTTTAAATACCTGTTGTGGTATTGTTGGTTACAGAATTGTTGATCCATTTTTTTTTTTCAACCGTAACTTAGATGGAGACGCTAACAATTACTTTCTGGTTGATCATTTACCTTATTTAGTAATAAACTTCCCTGAAGAGACCATACAAAATATGTAGTTTATACACGATGGAGCACCAACTCACTATGCCCAAAATGTGCGAAAAAGTCTGGACAAACAATGTTGGAAGAGGTGGTTTCATAAACTACACCTCTTTTTTTACTTCATATTTTTGCTAGTAGAAGAGATATTGAGCTCAAACTTTATGCAATTATTTGTTGTGTAACCGTTTATCACTGTAAGAAAAACAACAACGTTCAATTGAATATTTTCAAAATTGCGGCCGTTTAAAATCGATAATGTCAAATATCTCAAAACTGCTAACTTTACAAAAAGTCTTATCTCTTCGCCCTAACTCAGATATTCGTTAGAAACTAACAGGTGGTGGATTGTCTTTCTACTGCCAACAACCTACCCTCTCTTAGTTGCTATTGAGAGTTCAGTCATCAGAGTCGGCACCTGTCTCTGTTACTGTAAAACTCTTACCACTTTCTGTTTCAAGTATGTCTTAAGTGAATGTAGATATTCTGGTACTACATACATTAGGCCTGGTATAAAAAATCTGAACTTGTAAGAAACTGAAGAAAGATATAAAATCACAACAATTGATAAATTAGTTTGGAAACATACAAAATATAGACAAACTTCCTTTATCAATCCTGTCCTAAATATGTGTCATGCAAATTTGCGAACAAACTCAAACATATGTTAAACAATGTAATGGCATTAAATCATGTGATTATTATTTACAAGACAACTAACAAACTCAGAGTCAATTTTACAATCTGGAGATATAATAGTGTAGACACTATGTCCAAACTGACATTTATAAACTCACTTCCAGCAATAATCCTAGTTATTACAATGGCCAAAACATGATGTCCCTTTCATGCAAAATATAAGGAGCACCTACCAACTACAAAATTAGATGTCAAAAACTCTAGTTTTGCCAAACACCTTATTAACATTTCGCATAAATATTCAAATTTTGACAGTAACATAGAAATAATGCATGTGTGCAAAAAGGGACGATGTATGAATGCTATAATGCTATACAAGACTATGTGATATATAAGACATCAAAATGTAATTCTAATTTATTAAATGACCAAACATTTATTTATCTTTCCAGTCAAACATGATATTTGACACTTTAATTGTAACATAAAATCCACCCGCAATGACTGGATATAAAATTCAGGATGACAGAACTAACCCCAGTGTTGACTTACTGACTTACGACGTTGTCAGACGTCCATGTTGATGATAAACATCTTCGAGTCCTTTAAAAATAATACTTGAGCTCCAAACTGAGTGAAATGTATTTTATGTCATGTTTAATGTTTCTAATTACGTTTTAATTTCATTTTCCTGATGATGGATGATTAACCCAAAACTGCAATAGAGTTGAGGTAAGAAATACCTAAATTAGAGGATTAGTAGATGTATTTTAATATACCAAAATTAAATTCGTGGGCTATTACAATATATTGTTATATTGATATTTTAATTTTTACAGACCTATACAAACATCTCTACTTTATATAATACTACGTTTGTCTGTCTATCTGTTTGTAAGCTTATAACTATGTGATTTTATTTCTTATATAGATAGAATATCTAGTTAGGTTTTATTAACCTTTTCGGGACTGTCGACGCGTTGACGCGACTGGAGTAAACTGTCCGCACAGACTACGGTCGCGTATACACGTTTTAGAACTTTAACGTTTGAGTACTATCATCGCTTTAACGCGACCAATATAATTCTTTTACTGACATGTACTGCAATCTATTAGCTTTAAAATGAACTATTTGCACTATCGATAGGAGGCGGCTAACAGTAGAAAATAGAGAGAATAAAATCATGTTACTGTACCAGCATTTAGTAGGTTTTGTAAAGAGTGTTAGTAAACATGGCCGATTCTTTGCAGTCGAGTTCAGGATTTATTTCTTCTAAGTGTGTGGATAAATCGCGGAAATTGTATTCTAGTGATATTAGTGAAATTTTGCTAAACGAAGAGTCAGGTGATGAATTTGATAGTGATTGTTCTAGTTATAGTTTTGATGATGATACCACGTGTGGAAATGAGGTTAGTTTTAGTGATTCTGTTGTTAGTGAAGAAACTGCAGCTACTTCCAATAATCAACAACAAGAAATAGAATCTGAAATCCCAATTACAATTACAAGTGAACCATGTCCACCAAATAAAAAACAAAAAATAACAAATACATCAGATAATAATCAAATAGGCCTACCAATTTTTTTAAATTGGACAGACAGTAAATTCAATCCCATCATCCATGATTTTGATATTTCTAATTCCGGCATAAAGCAATCAATTTCAAATGATGAATCTGATTTTTGCAGTTATTTTAAAGCTCTAATAACGCCCAAAATTGTTGAACATATTGTGAATGAAACAAACACATACTATAACCAAGTAACTGAACAAATTGATCTTGCAAATTATTCAAATTTACATCGGTGGAAACCAACCAACGTAGATGAAATATATACATTTTTGAGTTTGACTATGCTTATGCCTAGAAATAAAAAAAATTCAATAAAAGAGTATTGGTCTACCGACAGGCTATTACATTCCCCAATGTTTTCCGAAACGATGGCTAGAGACAGATATTTGAACATTCTTAGTATGCTTCATTTTGCCAATAATAAAGATCAACCACCCAGCTTCCGTCTATTCAAAATTCAAAATTTATTAGATATGTTGAAAAATAATTTCTCAAGTTTGTTTTATCCTTTCCAAAATTTAGTAATTGATGAGTCCTTAGTCTTATTCAAAGGAAGGCTTAGTTTCAAGCAATATATAAAAACTAAACGGCATCGTTTCGGAATAAAGCTATTTGTTTTATGTGATTGTGAAACTGGATATGTCCTAGATTTTATTGTTTATACTGGTGGTGATACTCTAATAGATAATGTTCCACAGTTAGGCATATCTGGAAGTATAGTAACGACTCTACTGAAACCGTACATAAACAAAGGCCACACTCTTTATACTGACAACTGGTATACCAGCCCAACTCTGTCACTATATCTCCATAAATTTAAAACAAATTCTTGTGGGACTGTTCGACAGAACCGAAAATTGATGCCACTTCTCCCGAAAAAAATGAAGAAAGGTGAAAGAGTTAGCAAGTCTTGTGACAATGTTATGGTGGTGAAATGGATGGACAAAAGAGATGTTACAATGCTTACTACTATACATAATGACATAATGTTGACCAGTGATAAAAAAGACAGACAGACTAACACCAATATACAAAAACCAGCTTGCATTATTGACTATAACGACAACATGGGGTCTGTCGACAGAAGTGACATGATGCTTAGTTCGGTAGAATGTGTACGAAAAACAATTAAATGGTACAAAAAATTATTTTTTCATACAATTGATATTGCTTTGTTGAATGCACATACTTTATACATGGTAAACACAGGGAACAAAATAAGTTTGGCAGATTTTCAACTAGGGGTCATTCGTCAGCTGTTAGAACAACATCACATCGCCAGAGTTTTTCAACGTGGAGGACGTCCATCAAAAAATGAGCCACCACTTCGGCTAACAGAGAGACACTTCCCTTCACTTGTACCTGAAACCCCTAACAGGAAAAATGCTATGAGAAAATGCCATGTGTGTACTCATACACAATTGGAGCAAAAGAAGAGAAAAGAATCACGTTACATGTGTGTTCAATGTAATGTAGGGTTATGTGTTTCTCCGTGCTTTGGTATTTATCACACAAAAACCAAATTTTAGAATTGACTACAATAAAAACTATTTATTTACCTTTTTTTTATTAGATAATCTAGAGATACCGGTAATGTGAAAGTTTTTAAAATTTTTTTAAGTGTCTGTAAAATTGTGTAAAAAAAATAACAATATATAATATAACAATAACAATAACAATAACAATATATATATAAAAATAACAATAACAATAACAATATATATAAAAATAAACAACATTTATTCCTAAAGTTTGAAAAGTGATAAACAATAGAAAAGAATGACTGCATGAAGGTAAGTGACATAAATACAGCTAAATAAAATAACCTAGTCTGAGCATGAAGTAGGGTTTAGAGTATGTTAGTTCCGAAAAGGTTAAGTAAGTTCCCAAATTATAACAATATTTATCCGGAAGAGTAATTAAAAATCAAAATTTTTAACTTGTTTTACGGATTATCTTAAAATTTTCAGTACCAACATATATATTTTTTCAATGACAATATGATATTTAGAATGCTAATTGGAATTGAAAGCTTTTATGTAATTGTGCAGTAGTTCCCAAGTTAAAACCATTTTTACTGCTGAAAAGTTAGAGAACCAGATTTGTAGACATATTTTACTATTATTCAGGGACAAAATGTGTATTGTCAGTAACCTTCCTCTAGTCTCCGCCCTTGATGCTAAGAGAAGCAATATTGGTATATTAGTTGAAGTTTTATGGTTAACTTATTTAGGGCTATGATTTGCGTGTTTAATTTGAGAAAAATGTCTAAATTTTTACGTAACTGAATGAACATGTATAAGATTTCACACAGCAGTCGTTTGAGCGAGTGTCATTGGTTTCAAGTGATTTTTTTTCCTATGTAGGTATAACATCTAGTCAAGTTTTAATCTACATTTGACATATAAGGCAATAAAGATTAATGAATTTTCAAGATGATTGTTGCGAGAAAATTATTACAGGAAGTATGCTCGAAATACAAAAATTCTCATCATTGTTGTCTGAAATTACAAAGACATACCAAAATGACATCTATGTGGTACTATCCAAAGAAAATAACTACTGTTCAATGTGATTAAAAAGATAAACAGACAATTAATTTTGTTTTTATTACTGTCCAATGTCCATACTTTAAGAACGTTGGGCTGATAACAACAGGGTATCAACCTAATACCACCAATGGGCTCCCCAATTAAATATATTAAAACTCCTATAGAAATATAACTATTGTAATCTCTCACATGCTGCCATGACTTATAGAACATCTTTTAAGTTTTCAAATTCATACACTTGTTATAACACTAAATACATAATTATTGTTAGATTTCCTTTAAATTAGGTATAAATATA
Source organism: Aphrophora alni (assembly GCA_963513935.1). Taxonomy (NCBI): domain Eukaryota; kingdom Metazoa; phylum Arthropoda; class Insecta; order Hemiptera; family Aphrophoridae; genus Aphrophora; species Aphrophora alni. Next base: position 248,693 of record OY740774.1, read on the forward strand.
CAATAGTTTTGACAAGTATGTTGACCAAAATAATATGTTGCTAAATTTAAACATGATGGCCATTTTCCCCTTTCTTTTTTCGTAATAACATCTTATATATAGAACCTACAAAATGCCACAATTCCTAATCGTATCCAGCTTTAAAATATAAATTCAAAAATGTTTTATATGAGTTTTCTACTAAAACAACTAATAGAGTTAATTATAAATACATAAAAATTAATAACCATCTTTCTTAGTAGACGAAATTTAAGTCAGATTTCTTGGCACGTAGGCTAGGTTTTGTTACTAGCTACTATTTCAAAACATGAGCCATTTGAAAGGTTTTCCGGAAGTATAATATCTCAGTTTGTGCAACTTGGCATATCTGTAGACATTGATATCACGGTCATCTAACAAACTAATCCACAATAAATATTCCTTTGTTTGTTAAAGGCGCAGTTATCATCACGTAAACGTAAGTGACCAAAATTGTTTCTTAACATAAAACTAACACTACAAAGTAAATAATAGTAAACTTTGATCAAAAGGAATATTAACATTAATGAGAAAAATTAAAAAATCAAGTTTGTCTAAAGTTTGTCAAAAACCTTCAGGTAACAAAACGAGTACAAAACCTAATCTAAGACCTCGACATCATCTCCCAATATTGGCCGAATTGAATTAGGACAAGAAACTTAGAACACCTCTTAACCCTCGACCTGGTGGACGACCTGGTTTTAACGGCGACCGGGTCGCGGCATTAGTAATGGCTCACTTCACCAACTAAAAAACACGTATTTTGCCATTCAGCGTTACGCCCACTTAAAATTGTCCCATCGCAATAAATAAAATACCGTTGGAAAGCTAATGTTCCGTAGATGCATATCATGCAAAAAAAAACCACAAAACGTTATAAATAATATTCCAAAAATTAGTGAAATTCGCATATTTTTTATGCGAAACGTCAAAGTTTTACGTTAACAAGTTTTAAACAAAACATTCGTCTCGTTTGTCAATTATTCCTATTTTGAAATTTCAATCTGTCACATCTGACATAACACTGCTTGATAGATCGCGTCTTTCTCTTCAAAACCGTGTTTTTCAAATGTTTCAAACTAGTATAGTTTTTATTATATAAAAATTAAACCAAATCAAGAATTTTAACGCTATTTTACACGCTAAAAATTACATTTTTTGCAATTCAACTTTTATCCTAGTAGATATTATATTATCGAAATGTATTCTATACCATTGAAAAGGTAATCTTTCAATGTTTCATAACCAGGTTTAGAAAAAATTAAGCTGCGTAAAATATAATAACACGACTTGACTGAAGTTGACGTTAATAACGTCAGGTTGCGACATTTTGCCGCGGCGAGTTTTATATAGAAAATATCACCTATATGTTCATATATTTTTTCGAAATGGTAAAACTTGTCCAAATGTTACAAGTTGACAATATTATATAGTATTTTTCTTCCTCTTCGAACTATGAAGACGAAATCATCCTAAGTTATATAGTTTACGAGTTAAATACAGTCTACGATGTGGCTTACTGAATATTTTGATCCTACTCTTGACTTGGAGTATTTAGACGCTATTCCATATTTCTACATTGACGTCATAGATTATACTGTTATATTTTACTACATTCGAAAGACTAGGTTTCAATCTTTAATTTAGTGTGTGTTAAATATTTGTGCATTGAAAATTAGGGAAGCTATTTTGATCCAAAGTTCCTCCATTTCCAGTCAATCTTTCACGATGCAATTAGACGCAAAAGGGCGTGGCATTTGTGTAATATTTCTTTTATTTTGAAGGTTTGTGTATACAAATTGTATATAAATTGTGTATACAAGTTACAATATATGTGTTTTTATTTCTAAAGTTTGTTTTTGAGTGAATTTCGAGTGTGTATATGGAATAACCTATAAATAAAAATGGTAAGTTTAGGCTATATGCATATTTTCTTATATTTAGTGTTTTTTTGATTATTACAAGTGTATATGTGTGTTATTCTTTGTAAAGTATGTTGTCTTAGTAAAATCTAATGATTTTGTCTTAGGCCTAGCTTTAGAAAGTTACAAATTACGCCTAAATGTTTGACGTGTCACCCTAACCTCAAGCGTCAGAATATCAATTTTTGGAAAATCGTCATTTTTATTTAGAAAATGTAACAAATTATTATTTTTTCCCCCTAAATATATTCACAAATATATTACAAATCTCAAGAAATGGTTGAAAAAAATCCTAAAAATCTATTAGTATGTTATTCATTACCATTTCTGTGAAATTTCTGCTCCGTTACTCTTCGATTTTTTGGTATTTGACCAAAAAACTCCAAATTTGATACATCTAACATTTTTTTTCACTACACACCTACATTCTATGCACCTTTCTGAACATAATGAGATATAGAACTTTTGTATAAAATATATTTTACTATTTTTAATGTTTTTTTTTTTTTTTAAATAAAGAGAAAATTCAGTTTTTACGTAAAATATTTTTTTACATTTTTAAAATGTAACAAATTTATATTTTTTTTTTTCCCCTAAATATATTCACAAATAATACACAAAAATTGTGTATATCTTGGAAATAGGCAGTAAGCTCTTGATTTTGGGTGATACAGATTTTTCTGAAAAAAAGTTAATATCATTTTTGACATTTAACATACTTACTCCAAAACCTTTTCAAATTTTTTTTTTTTAATTACATAGATGAATTCTATGCATCTTTCTGAGAAAAATGATATCTTATAAGTTAGGTTTTGTATACAAATAATATATTTTATTAATTTTTAAATGAACGAAGAATTTTTAAGACACATTAACATGCACCAGCTGGAGGGTTAATATAACATAGTAAAATAGAATATGTTCAACCGCAAGAACAGCTTGACCAAAATCGGCAATGCAGAGGGTTCCCGTGTTTTATAGGAAAAAATTGCATCTTATCAAATTACAGTATCAATTACATGACAAGAATAAATTCTATCCAAAAATACATAAATAAAATAAACCACCTTAAAAAGCAACAAGTGTTTAAATTCCCCAACATTATATGTACAGATGTTCAATTTATAGTGTTTTAACTGAGAAAAAAAAAACAATGTAATCATCTGATGAACAGCAATAATACAACAGAAGAATATTGAAATCAGCATACACAATATTATACAGAACCTTGAACTCTTTACAAATATCATCAGTTTATACAATCTACATATTTAAAAGATTCAAAATCTCTGATTGATTGCAGTATAAATTAACAAAATTATCCATTAACTATTACTATAATTTTGTATGTGTAAAGACAAAACTCACCAGTATTGAGTTCCTGCTCAGCAGTTTCGTCCTGCGGAGGTTTATCATGTAGGCCTAAATAGACTTGTATTGCACATCTTGCTGCACGGAAATAAAATGGATGTGATCGTAATACGTCCTCCAATCGAAGAAGGCCGACATATGAACGTAATGTCATTTTACGCATACAATATGTGTGAAAATCAAATTGATCTTCAATTATTTCCGAAAAGTGCTGAAAAAAATATATAATGTTACGAATATGACCAAATTTAATATCTCAAATTATGATGTCAAATAAATATGAATAAAATAAAGCTGTTCAAGTATCACTACCATGTACAATACAAACACAATGGAATAAAAATATACTGTAGTATAAATAAATGAAATAGATAACAAATACAGAAAATACTAAAAAAAAATACTGACATTGCCAAAACACAGGAGTTGCATACAAAACACGCTTGTACTCAAATTTCAACTAAGGTTTCATTTTCAGTACAACATATCAAATATAAACTAAAGTTGATGATAATAAACAGAATTAATTATTAGTAATACATAATTTACCTATTAGATTTACCACGTGTGGTATCATACAATTTTTTATATTAATTTGGTTTCAATTAACAGAAATTCCGACTTAATATTTATGTGAAAAAAGAAGATCTTCTCATCCTTGTATGGAATCAAGTGTGAACACGATTTATTGCAGTGCAGGATGAGTAATTTATTAATCACCAAAAATTTCAGTTCATTAGTTGTCAGTCAAAACGTGGAAAATAAACCATATACAATATGAGACTTACTTAACATAATATACTATATAAAGCCTAAACTTCCTTCACTTGCATCATAAACATTCATAGACACAACACTGCACAGATAATCGATAGCCTTAACACTGCTCAGACGATCATAGCCTTAACACTGCTCAGACGATCGATAGATACAACACTTTGCACAGACAACCGATAGACATATCATTTCACAATTGACCGATAGATAAAACACTGCATAGACAACTGATAGACACAACACTGCACAGATGATCAATAGACACAAAACTGCACACAGACGACCGATAAATACAATACCACACAGACGACCAATAAACACAACACTGTGCACTGATGACAGATAGATACAATAATGCACAAATGATCGAAAGACACAACACTGCAGACAATCGATAGATACAAACTGCATAGATGATCTATAGACACAACACTGCAGACAATCGATAGATACAAAACTGCATAGATGATCTATAGACACAACACTGCACAGAAAATCGATAGATACAACACTGCATAGATGATCTATAGACACAACACTGCACAGACAATCGATAGATACAACACTACATAGATGATCTATAGACACAACACTGAGGATCGATGACCAATAGACACAACAATGTGCACTGATGACAGATAGATACAATAATGCACAAATGATCGAAAGACACAACACTGCAGACAATCGATAGACACAACACTGCACAGACAATCGATAGATACAACACTACATAGATGATCTATAGACACAACACTGAGGATCGATGACCAATAGACACAACAATGTGCACAGTCGACCGATAGACACAACACTGAATAGATGATCTATAGACACAACACTGCAGACAATTGATAGATACAACACTGCATAGATGATCTATAGACACAACACTGAGGATCGATGACCAATAGACACAACAATGTGCACAGTCGACCGATAGACAGAACACTGAATAGATGATCTATAGACACAACACTGCAGACAATCGATAGATACAACACTGCATAGATGATCTATAGCTAGGGTGTCCAACTAGCGGCCCGCCATGCAATTTTGTGTGGCCCGCAAATGCTTTTTGACAAAAATATCAGAAATTACTAGAAATGTATTTCTTTCGGAAGCGATCTTATAATTTAATACATATAAATTATTCCAAATATGCTAGTTATTGCTGTATCAAAATTAAATATTTATTCATATTTTGAGGTATAACAAACAGTCAGAATCTGTTAACTTCACCAGTTCAACTCGACAACGCCGACTTGAGTAATTGTCAGTGTAGTGTTGCTTGTGAACCTAGCGGTTTTCCCTCCCCACCAACATGACAGCTCCCACCCGACTCGACGCCATGGCAGTCTGACTTCTGATACTGGCATTGGTAGTCGCTTGTAACCTTTGTTCTTTTTGGATTGTTTAGTGTTTAGTATTATTGTTAAAAGTATTATTGTTATAGCGAGCATTTAAGTCAAGAATTTTATCCTCATTAATCCTTTTACAAAAGTATTTGAACTTTTATTGTAATATTTATGATCTGTGAATATTTTGTTTGATAATTTAATAGAAATTGCATTGGCAACGAGTTGAACAATAAATATTGGTTCAAAAATGAGTAGGAAATCAGTAAAACATAAAATTGATAGTGAAAACAGGAGTTACAAGGAAAGTTGGGAAAGTGGTTACTTGATAATTAACAATAATGGAAAACTGCAGTGTTTGGTGTGCATGCAAGTTGTTTCAGTGCCTAAGGAATATAATGTGAGAAGACATTACTCAACAATGCATGAAAATAAGTATGCTACATATACAGATGAAAGTCGGAGTGCTTTAGTTGCAGATTTGAAGAAGAAGCTTAAACAACAAACTGGTATGTTTAGTAAAATATTGCATTCTCAAACTCATTCTTTGTTTGCGTCTTATGCTGTATCTCTTGAGCTGGCCAGAGCAAAGAAATCTTTTACTGATGGCAGTTTAATTAAAAAATGTGCTATTGAAATGGCAAAAGCTTTTGAGGATTCCAAAATAGCTGAGAAATTTGAATCCGTGGCACTTTCACATCAAACCATACAAAGAAGGATTGTTGAAATGGGTGAGCAAGTAGAAACATCTTTGCTTGGCCAGGTTAAAAAAAGCTCATATTTTTCACTTTGTTTGGATGAAAGTACTGATCAAACAGATGTCAGTCAGCTCTTAATATTTGTACGTACTACCTTTGAAGACTTCTCTAGTAAGGAGGAACTATTTGATTTGTGTTCTCTTCATGGAACAACAAAAGGAAAAGACATTTATGAGGCTTTAAAGAAAACTGTTGACAGAATTGGAGGCTTTGGTAGATGTTCGGCCATTGTTACAGATGGGGCACCAGCCATGACAGGTAAAAAGTCTGGACTAGTAGGATTGCTTAGGGAGAATGGAGTAACTTGTCCGACAATCCACTGTATTATTCACCAGGAAGCTTTATGTGGAAAATCCATCAAGAAAGATCAAGTTTTTAAACTTGTGATTAAAATTATAAATTTGATCAGAGGTGGAAACCGAGCCCTTTTACACAGACAACTTAAACAGTTTTTACAAGAAACAGAGGCTGAGTATGGAGACTTGCTATTATACAACCATGTAAGGTGGTTGAGTGCAGGAAAGTGCATGGAACGATTCTTTGCTATAAGAAAAGACATCCCAACATTCCTTAACAAATATGTGCAATCTGACACCACTGAACTTGAAAAGAAGTTTGAAGATCTAGAATTTTTGGTTCAATTAGCTTTTCTAACAGACTTGACCAATCATATCAATATTTTGAACTCAAGTCTTCAAGGAAAAAATCAAACCATATCAGATTTGCTGAGCATCATCAATGGGTTTTGCCGTAAGCTAAAAGTGTTCAAACACACATTGGAAAAGAAGAACTTTATACACTTTCCTAGCTGTCTTCAGTTAGCTGAAGAATTCAAAGATAGCGATTTTTCAAGCTGCAGTTCTCAAATCCAAGAAGTAATTGATGAGTTCAATACAAGATTCGACGAAATTGAAGATCTCAAAAGTAGTCTTCTGCTTTATAATAATACTCTTGGAGCTACAATTGAAGATCAACCACCTGAACTACAACTTGAAATATGTGATATGATAGCTGACGTGTTTCTAATGACAAGGAAAGAAAGGGCTCATGATTTTTTCAAATTACTTTTCAAAGAGAGATTTCCAAAATTGAGAGATTTTGGATTTAAAATGTCATCAATGTTTGGAAGTACCTATTTATGTGAAAGTGTATTCTCATCCATGAAGTTTATAAAAAATCAAAATAGAAGCAAGCTTTCTGATACGTCCCTACTTCATCTCATGAGGCTGGCTACAACACAACTAGAGGTTGATATTCGATCTTTGGTTGATGCAGCTGATCGCCCACAATGTTCACACTGATAAATAATATATATTTTGATTTTCGTTAACGTATAAATATTGATTGTAAAAATATTTTATCTGAATATTTTTCTGAATTGTGTAAAACGAACCCTTGTATCAATAAAAATAATATTATGCTAATTTTCGTTTTATTTATAACTTAACATAATCTCTTATTACTGTTTTAAATTTAGAGACTTTCTATATGGCCTGCAATCAAGTTCAAGTTCAATTTTTGGCCCTTGAGCCTCTGTAAGTTGGACACCCCTGATCTATAGACACAACACTGAGGATCGATGACCAATAGACACAACAATGTGCACAGTCGACTGATAGACACAACACTGAATAGATGATCTATAGATACAACACTGCAGACAATCGATAGATACAACACTGCATAGATGATCTATAGACACAACACTGAGGATCGATGACCAATAGACACAACAATGTGCACAGTCGACCGATAGACACAACACTGAATAGATGACCGATAGGTACAACACTCCACAGACAACTGATAGACTTGATTTCAAAAATTACTTTTACAGGGTCAATCTCAAAACAAAACATATCCATGAAAAACTCAATATTGATTTGTGAGAAAGTAAAAATTAGGATGAATGAAAGAATAATTCGGATTAAGTTGAAAATTAGTACATGTTCAAATAAACCTTTCTTAACATGATACTGAGGCCCCAAAAATCCACCTAGGTAACTTTCTACCATTTTGAAGAAATGGCCACCAAATGCTAATGTCAAATTTTATCTTTAGCCATCATAAAAGGATCAAAGAAAAATAAATATTTATTGGGTGAAAATTTTTACAGCATAAAATTTACTGAAAATATAAATACTTTAAGATCATTATATATCTATCACTGCCAAACACAGACTTTACATTTTATTTATCTCATATCACATAAACTGAAATCATTTAGATCACATATTAACAAATTTTATTTCTTGTAAAAAAGAATTTATTATAAATACACATGTTTTGAATAGGCATTTTTTACCATTGAATAGGCAGTAAAAAAAAAAAACTGAAAAATTTTATCTTTCTACACATATCTCAATGTCGATTTTTCATTTACAATTTTTATAAAGGAAATGAACCTGTTAACCTTATTTCCATAAACTTTATTTTCGAGTTATTGTAATTTTAGATTCTTTGCTCAATGGTTTACAACCTATGAGGAGAAAATGTCATGAAATACATATTGGAGCAAACAAATTATTCTTTTGAGAAGAGTTTAAATGTTATGGGAGTTTTAAAGATTTATATATCTAACAGATGAAAACTTCAATGTTCAAATCTAACCTAAGCTTCCATAAGAGATAGTTTAATACTTATATACTTATACTTATACAGTGTACTCCCAAATATCAGCGAAATTGGGTGGTACAGACATCGCAGATAATCGCAAAATGCTAAAAATAATAAATAAAAAATGTTGACATAAAAAGACTTTAATATACATAAAACACATAATACAGAGTAATAGGTATAAATTACACTATTACAAAGGTATAGATTACACACAGTAAAAACGATTTATTGTACATTTTATATGAAATAAAAAAGTGTAATAAAACAAAAGAACAATATAGGAAACACATTACGCTACACTAGTACAGTATTGCAATTTTAATTACCTGACTTTTTTCAAAAAATCAAACATTGTTTTTTTGCTTCTTACTGAGAAAACACTGTCTCTTGATTCTTGACTGAACTTTTCTTAGTATCTGTTTTTCAGCTAACTGAGCGTTGTTGACTTGTTCCTCTAAATATTGGAGTGGTCTATTGATGTGTTGCAAGGCCACTTCGTGTGTCATTCACTCATGCATGTTCGTTATTTCTTCCTTTTTACTTACACTTTGCTCTTCGCTCGCCCTTCTTGCTTTGTCTGCTATTTCTTGGTCCGTCAGTTGCTCGAATCCCGGCTCATTAGCATCACAGTCCAACCACTCTGTAATGTTCTCCTCATCTACATTCTCATCCCCTGGAACTGATTTTACTAAATCAACCAGTGTAGAGCTAGGCAGGTCTTCATTCATATCTTCGTTGTAGTTTGTTTCCACTTCTACACTAGGAAACAATTTTCTCCATGACTTTTGAAGGGTTGAGGGTTTGACTAAATCCCAAGAAGATGCAATATCATAGATGCAGTCCAAAATTTTATAGTTTTTCCAAAACTCTTTTAGGCCACAACCTTCTTTAATTTTCTGCCTTAGTAACTTTGTTCTGTAACTTCTTTTCATAGTTACAATAACTCCCAGGTCCATGGGCTGCAGTAGCACAGTAACATTTGGGGGCAGAAATTTAGTAAAAATTTTCCCATCTCACAAGCCTAAGCTTGTGACTACCTTTAGCATTGCTGCATGACATTAGCGTTATCCTTTCTTTACTGCTTTTATGACCCTCAGCTTAACGTTCACTTTCGAATGCCAATGTACGCGTAGGAAGACATTTCCAAAAGAGTCCCGATTCATCAGCATTATAAATTTGTCCATTCAAAAAATTTCTGATAACACAAATTTTTTTAAAATCAAATTGATAATTGTCGGCTGCTTGTTGATCACTACTTAGCTTCTCTCCATAAAGTTCAATCTCTCGAATACCATAACGTTGCTTCAAACGAGTTAGCAACGAGTTAGCAGAAGAGACATCAAAATTACCCTGAAGACCTAACAGTTCAAAAAATATTTTCACTATAGCCGAAACAATAGGCTCTGACACTGGATTCCCCTCACTACGCACTTGAGTCAACCACTCTGCCAATGCTGAATCAAGTTCATCATAGGTAGAATTCTTCATAGTTATTCTTTTTTTCATAGCGGAAACGTTGTCGGACATTGATGCAAAGGACACAATTTGTCTTTTTGTTTCAAAATATCACGAACAGTTGTTTCACCTATCCCATAGTCTAAACACATTTGCTTTCTTGAAGCACAGTTTTAAATTTTCGCAATTAATTCTTTTTTTTTTTTTTTTTTTGTTAATTGACAAAACTAACTTTTTACACTTTCGATCAATCGTAAACCAAAAACTTTTAAAACTTAACAAAAACAGTAACAGAAAACTCTAACAAAAACACTAATAGAAAACTCTAATAAAAACACTAATAGAAAAATTTAAAAAAATAAAAAACACTAATAGAAAACTCTAAAATACTGTTCTGTAAAACAAGAAATCGCGGAACACAACTGCCTAAGCATATGACTACACCTGTCACTATGCATACTATTTATCAACTAAGTAAGACAAGTGGTTGGCAACATTGGAATGAGGGATAAAGGATAGGACAGGTGGAAGGAGTAGGGAGAGGGGTAGTGAAAGAAGGGCAAGGTTATCTAGTTCATCGAGTGAGTCACTCTATGAAACTGCCTTGTTCACCACGACGATCATGCGATTAGGGAAAGTGAGCCTGTGAGACCTGAACAAAAAATTATCGATCGAACTGCCACGCCAACCTAACATTTCTATAAGGCTTATAGTCTTTCGCTAGACAGTAAGTTTATCTCTACTGCACAACTTCTTTATCCTAATTTTATTTGTTGTTACCCGTACTGAACAGGTAAAGAGAACCGTAAATTTTTTTTACTTATTTTTTCATAAGACTCGCGGATCAACTGCTCGCGGATAATCGGGAGTACACTGTATTTAAAAAGTTTATGATTTGTTGTGGTTAAAAGTTTAATACTCGTTAAAGGTAAAGTTTAAGTATATACCTCAATTATTTACAATATCATCAAATAGATATTGATCTAGTCATGCACATGTCATGTGGCAATTCATATGTTACTTGTTCAATATTTTTTTTTTTTTAACATAATTCTTCCAATCATAATTATAAACAAAATATTACATAAATTTGTAACTTACTCTATCGACTTCATGACACTTTTTTAACGAGTCTCCCCACTTTTCTAGCCTCTGGTAAGCTAAGGCACATTCTGTTTGGAACCACATGCACTGCATTTCATTTAGATTTTCCATAGCTGAAACACCTTCCTGAAAAAGGATTTTTTTTTTTTTTTTAATAATAAGAAACAAATTAATACAAAAATTCACCTTAAACCATTCTTATATTGTTAGGCCCTATATAAAAAGTGCTGTTTTATCATACACCTTAAAGAAATTTTAGTCAATTTAAACATTGCTCAATCCTGGCTTCTCTAAAGACAACAAATGTACACCTATCAGTGTTTTGTTAAATTTCATACTGTTCATGAGGCATAGAGATTTCTGATGTAGTGACTACAGTCTTGAATTCCTGATAAAAATCTAAAACAATAGGGATCATTATGCAGCTTGGCGGACTTTGTTGGGTCATATTCGGCCAAATGAGATTTGGAATCTCCCGTGAACGACAACGGGAAATTTCAAAATAGCTTGGCGGACTTTGTTGCGTCATCTTCGGCCAATTCAGATTTAGATCTCCCGTGAACGTCAACGGGAAATTTCAAAATAGATTGGCGGACTTTGTTGGGTCACAGGGACTAACTTTGTTAGACTGCTCTCCTCTTCTACCAAAAACTATATACAAAGATTTAAGAATGATTGATGAGAATAATATCAAACTTCTAAAATTAATGTTCAAAAATGAAAATTGGGATGCTTAAACTATTATAGAAGATGCACAAAGTAAATTTAAATATCTAACGAGTGTTTTCAACTTCCAACAATCTCTAACAGTGAGTGAGATCGACATAGCTAAAGCATTATAAAAAAGTATTGATATAGAAGGAATTTCTGTTTGACTTTTGAAAAGGTGTTTATAGGAAATCATAGAGCCACTTGTGGTTGCCGTAAATTCATCACTGTCAGAAGGCATATTCCCTGATCAATTGAAAGTGGCTAAGATAATTCCCATATATAAAAAGGGGAGCAGAGAAGAAATGGGTAATTACGGGAAGGGTTCAGATAAGCTATGGAGTCCTCCAGGAATCTTTTCTAGGACCATTACTGTTTCTTATATGCATAAACGATCTGTCATCACATATTAAAGCTGGTGGATTAATTCAGGTTGTGGATGACACAACACTTAATTTCAAATAATATTCCATAAACAAATTTAGAAATACAATCTTTTATTGATACTAATGCCGCAAAACAATATTTTGCTAAAAATAACTTGTATTTGAATATAAATAAAACAAAACTTTTGTATTTTAACCTAAATACAAAAGATAAAAACAGTGGTCTTTGTGTTGATCTGGGTGAAAAATAATTGAAAAGTGAATTCAGCAAAATGCCTCGGTTTGATTATAGATAATCAATTAACTTGGAAAGAACATATAAACGGCACATGTAAAAATTATGTTCGAACATATATTTGATGAGGTCAGTGAAAACATTCGGCACTGTAAGTACTCTATGTATGGCCTAATTTTTCTTTACTTAAGTTATGGAATTTCTGTATGGGGAAACTCAACAAGTCAAAATATAAAACAAGTATTCATGTTACAAAAAAGAGCGGTGAGACTTGTGGCTGGCCCTATCACATATGGAAAGTTGTAAACATGCTTTTAAGAAGCTGTCAATACTGACTTTCCCAAGTATGTATATCTTTGAAATAATTAAAAGATAATATAAATACTATAAATTTATATTTATACCTACTGTCGAAAGACAAGTGCATGGGTATAACATCAGGAAAAGAAATGACCATCAACAGAAGCCAGACTTGAAAAGTGTAAAAAGCTGCCAAGTCAAGCTGGTGTTATCCTTATGAATAAACTCCCCAACAAATTAATACAAATTCACGAGGGGAAAAAAAAGAAAAAAGAAGAAGAAAATTCAAAAACAGCCTGAGAAAGTTATTACTTTTAGGATCCTTTTATTCGGTTGAGAAGTTTCTCACCCACAAATGGGAGATTGAAAATAACTAGGAATTCTATGAAAAAGATAAGAAGTAATATTGTTACAGCTATTCAGGATTGTCATACTCGTAATTTGTTTTATTGTGAATAATTATATATTGCCTGTATTTGTTGTTATTTGACAGCTTGACATTAATGTTGACAGGTGTGGGAAAACCTTTCTGTCAATGGTTAAATTGCTATATGGGTATAATTGCAATAATCTATCTGTAATCTATTATAGTATTGTTTATATGATCAATTTAGTTATTGTGTTTTCCTTTTTTGTAATTTTATAATTATGACTGATGACTTGTTTTGTTATTTTGTATATAATCTTGTTATTGACTTGTCTATACAAATATTATTTGTCAAAAAGAGTAATCACTATAAATCACTGAATCCCCTACCACAAGTTTGGTACAATAACACAAACACAAATAAAATGAAATATTTATTTGCCTCATGTTATTGTAATTCCCTGATGTTCATTTCGGTAACCACGTTACCATCATCGGAGGGATCTGAACTAATACTAACAAAATATGAAATCTTAAAAGCTAAAATGCCATATTCTCTCCTCCACCCTACTTCCAGTGGTTCGGCCTATCAGTGTAGGACCTCGTCTATGACCTTGGAGAAAGCAGCTAACTGTGTACATTCCTGTTCTTGGGAAAGTCCGTAGGTTGAATATGGCAATATCTTAAAACTACTTTAATACATAACCTAGAATCTGCATTAAAAATAAAAACTACATTTAGCACAAAAATAATAACAAGTACATTAAAATAAAATAAAAACATCTAATAGGCATTAAACAAAAAACTAAAAACTACATCAAGAGACAAAAAGTAACATGTACAATTATAACAAAAACTTAACATGACCTCAAGGTTTACCTAGGTTTTAGCAAAGAGAATAAACTTGAATTAGGAATAGGATCCTTATTTGAGTTAATTAATAATTCACTATCAGTTTTAGCAATGAAAATGCTTTCATAGCTATTAAGCAACTTATGTGACATTACGCTCTTAACTATTTTCACATTTTGTATTCCCAAATCATGGTTCGTTTGAAGTATGTGCTCGGCTACACTAGATTTCTCTGGCTTATTGTACTTAATATGAGCTACATGTTCTTTAAATCTGGTTACAATTTTTCTCTTTGTTTGGCCTAGGCACACCTTATCACAATTGTTACAACTAACTTCATAAATACCAGACTTCTCCAATATCGGGATCTTATCTTTAGGATTACCTAATAAATTTTTAAGATTGTTATGACTTTTATAAGATATTTTGATGTCAAGATTATTAAAAATGGAGCCCAAACCTTTAGTGAGGGCAGAATCAAAGGGTAAACTGCAATATCTGACTTTATTTTAAACCGGTTGGAGAGTCGTAGAATTTATTCTGTCATTCTTTAATCTCTCTTTCCTTAATATGTTGTCAACAACTTTAAGTTTTTGTTTTAATTGTACATGTTACTTTTTGTTCTTGATGTAGTTTTTAGTTTTTTGTTTAATGCCTATTAGATGTTTTTATTTTATTTTAATGTACTTGATATTATTTTGTGCTCAATGTAGTTTTTAGTTTTAATACAGATTGTAGGTTATGTATTAAAGTAGTTTTAAGATATTGCCATATTCAACCTACGGACTTTCCCAAGAACAGGAATGTACACCGTTAGCCGCTTTCTCCAAGGTCATAGACGAGGTCCTACTGATAGGCCAAACCAATTGGAAGAAAGGTGGAGGGAAGAATATGGCATTTTAGCTTTTAAGATTTCATATTTTGTTAGTATTAGTTCAGATCCCTCCGATGATGGTAACGTGGTTACCGAAATGTACATCAGGGAATTACAATAACATGAGGCAAATAAATATTTCATTTTATTTGTGTTTGTGTTATTGTACCAAACTTGTGGTAGGGGATTCAGTGATTTATAGTGTTCACATTCACCACAGTGCTCATTGAACATCTATAAAAAGAGTAATAAAGAATAATAATAATACGAAAATATAATAGTATATTGGATTTACTTATGTATGTTGCATCCTATATTAGGAAATTTATAGACAGATATATGCCCATAAATTTTAAAACATTTTTTTTTACATAGCCTAAATGGGTAAATATTTCATTTTTTTTTTTTTTTTTTTAAAGCAAATCGTAAAGCAGGAATTCACTTAAGGATTTCCTTATGCCTAAAACTGACTATCATCATAATCTTGGATTATGAATAATCAGAAACTTAATTTCTCAATTCTAGTTTTTAATTATAAAAATGTAGTGTAATAAAATCCTAATATTAATAAATGATTTGGAATTAGAAGTGGGGTACTTTATGATATACATTCTAGTTTTAATGATTTATTCATTGATTAGAATTCTACAGTTGTTAAAATAAATCGACCCGAAAATTGGATATTGTAAATCTCACCCAATACCAGAAATTTAAGGGTAGTCTCACACCATGAATTTAGTATTCATGTAATGTGATGAAACTTTATAATTATAATATATATTTTTTATGTTCAACAATTATACTGATTGGCTAAATATATCAATTAATTTTTTTGTTATGAATTGTTGTCTATAAAATGTTCGCCACTTAACATAAATTATACAGTTAAGAATATCATTAAACATTAAATTGAGATGTGTTTAACTTATTTATAAAATTGCTGTGAACTTACTCTTGTAAATTTTGAGCAAGTTTCTTCAGCCTCTTTGATAAGGTTTGCTCTTAACATATATTTGGCGCACTTGGAATTGATATATCTGTCTGCAGTGTCTAAACCTTGTGCTTCATCTAACCATCTGTATGCTTCTAGTACATCACCAGCATGCTGCACAGAAAAAAATTGTTAGTCAATCAGCAACGGACAAGCTATGTTGTATTAACTATTATCACTATTATTCACAATTTATTAATAAATAAACATACATAAAATAGTACAAAATATACTTAATTCGTCTCCAGTCATTCCATATCTTTTTTACAATCAATCATCAGACAACAAAAATAAACACTAAGTACGTGGTACATTTTCAGTGTATATAATTAACTTTCCCACAATGGACAAATGTAAAGAATTATTTAAAGTCGTAAGACATTCTTAAGTTTTTCAATATTTTAAAAGAAATATTTTTAATGCCTATCTGAATAAATAAATAGGGTATAAACAATATTTACAACTATAAATATGCACTTAAAAATAACCACATGATGGCAATGAATTATTTAGATATAACAAAAGATATCAGTAAAACAAATATAAATTGAAAACTTGACGTTTCAAAAATTTACCATTACCATATTGTAATATCATAGGTTTTGTTTTCAATATCTCCGTTCCTTGTTAAAATTCTCCCATAATTCCTGTTTTTTTCTGATAACAAAAATTTTATCCGACATTTTCAGGTAAATCGTTCAGATAAATTAAAAAGAGTAAAGGGCCCAAGATACACCACGATGTACAGGCTCCCATGTACTCATAGGAGGTGAAAGAGCTGTCTGTATAAACTACCTTCTGCTTTCTGTTAAATAAATATGACTTTATCCAATTATTTGATTTACCCCTTATACTATAAAAATCAAGTTTTCCCATTAAAATGTTTTGGTCAACACAGTCAAAAGCTTCTGACAAATCACAAAAGACTGATGCAACCTGACTTTTCTATCAATACAATTTATAATCATATCCAGGAGAGAAAACATATGTATTTCTAGAAAAGTATGATAAATTATATTTTTTGCGATTATAGCACCATTTGTTACGAATAATAAAAAAAAAGGTTTCAGACAAAACCTATGTATTGTGTAGAGTAGAACCTGAATCTGCAATAAAAATGGGGGTACCAATTCAAGATTTTTAAGTTGGCCCCACCCCACCCCAGTAGGTAGGGAAGAGGTCATGTCCAGGTCTCATTGAATAGATTTTTTTAAATATTAAACACGTATTTTTTTATTTTATCATATGTGTATTTCAAGAGATATTTTACCGTTTCCATTCTTTTTTGACATTAAAAATTTCAAAATGGTGTTCAAAAGACACTAGGATTACATGATCAGAACAATAAAATTGAGGCATTGATAAGAAGATGCCAACGTTCTTTATTTTATAATAGTTTATGATTATATAATCATAACATGATTCTGTTTAGTGATTCCATAATATAAAATAGCAAAATTATCAGGATTGATTTTGAAAATAGTTGTTTCAAATAGTTTGTCAAAAGGAAAACCGTATAAAAATGGAGTAAAACATAATAATTGTTTTTAAGGACAGCTGAAAAATTCCTGTACAATTCCCGCTTTTCCCATGTACACATTAAATTCCTGTACAATTCCTACTTTACAAGGAATGCCTGGTCACTAGACACCATGCAAAATTGGCTCAACAAAAGTAATATACCAATTACAATAGAATAGAAATAAACAGCCACACTAACACAAATATCATTAGCCACAATAGAAGACCACAGGGAAGATGCTTTCATCCCTCTTTTTAAATTACATTTAAGTCAGACACAACAAACCAAACTTTGATGCTGAAACAAAAGCAATCTCCATGGACCTTGAGTCATTATTAAATCACAAATACAAACTGACTTAAAACATACTATCTGAGCAATCTCACTTAGAAATAAAGAAGTCCAAGAAATACGACTTATGAAGATATTACTTGAAGTGACAAGGATATACCCTTCAGTGGATACCCATCCCATATAGGAATCACTAGAAATGAAGTAACCAACCAACTGACTAAACAGGGTACTAATCTACACCAACATGAAACCTCCATCGACATATTTACCACCAAACTGTTTTAAGAAGATTAGATCAATGCTATAACAAAGAGCAGGCAACGGACTATACTAAAACAAAGTGTAGAAGAACATAGCCAACATGTGGGAAGGAAATCAGTATCAATGACACGCTTTCAATTGAACATAGGACCATGACTTATCTCAGCAGGATCGTCATTTGCTTGTTGTATACTGTGCTAGTAGCCCAGCACCATCATGAATAAGGATCACTTTTCTTCAATGCAAAAAAACTGGAGTCAAAAAGCAAAAACTTGAATCAGTTACATTGGAATACTAGAAGTCAAATAGATTAGAATCCGTAACGCTAGCCAAAAAGGAAAAAATGTAAAAAATTGAATTAATCCAAATCCAACCTTAAATAAACGTTTGAAATGAACAGAAATTGAATAAATGTTTAATACATTGTCATTAATTATTTGTTGATACTTTCAAAGTGTACTAATACTTAATCTGGAATCAACAAATGCTAAATATTGTAACATTCCACATTTTTGGAGTTTAATGTCGGGTTGGTACATTGTTCGGGTAGGTGAAGTGTTGATGTATGACATAATTACTTACGTCATACAGGTGTTGTAATCACATATCGTAATGAGGTATAGACGGACGGACAAGTTTCAAAAATTAGTTAATGTTGCAGAACAACGAGTGGTTGTATTGTATGGATAAAAAACATGTTCAAAAATATTTGTAGGATTTAAATATTATAATTGTATGTTATGCTAATGTACATAAAAAATGAAATTACTCATAAAAGATTAATGTCCCTAAATATGAAAAATCAGTGCAGTGTTTGTGCGCCAACAAGTTCGGGCTTCAATAAGAGAATTTATATTTGACAAATATAATTGGCCGAACGGGTAACCAAAGAGTCCCCCTTTGGAAATAGAGGGGATCAGTCGTAGTGTTTGGAGACTTCAACTTGCACTTCTTCTACAGGCGACAGAAATCATTTCTGGCTTTCTCCCATCGAGAAATAGAACTTCTCATTTGTCTGATTGGTACTTCGACTTACATCGAGAGCGACTTTCGACAAAAGAGCAATATCAGATAAAAACAGTTTTAATTTAAAAATTTTTAAATTCAGTGTTGATGTCCTTGGTATGGGATGCATAAGTTGTATCTAACGTTCTAATATATTCAGTCTGAATATTTATATTCATTGCATAAACTTTAAAGTTGAAAATCACTAAAATGACATGTTAGTTTGAGAAACTTGTATAGAAGTAATCTTTTCATATAAAAACAAAAACTATAATCCAATAATCCAACACTTGTGAAAAATAATCACCAATTTGAATTTGTGTTTGAACATTATTAAATATATAAATAGATTTGGAGAGAAAAACTTTGTGAAATAAACTTATAAAGTAATGTACTCCTGTAAAGACGTCATCAACTGTGATTTCTTTATTAACTTAGGACCATATATGTTTTAATTGTTAATTTTATAATTATTTGTGTATGTATTCCAGGAAGGACTCCATGTATGATTCGATGTTAGAAATTTAAAACATTTTATATAGCTGTATGTATATACAGATACATCTATACTTCCATATTTTGGAAAACCATTTACTTTATAAGAAATTCTAGTTTGTATTTCAGAGGACAGACAATATCTACAATTAAATGTTTGCTTAAGTATTTAAGCAAACCTTAAAAAAGTTAATCTGGAAGCAACAAATGCCGGAGTGTTTTTAGGGAGTTATACAGTGTTAGGGGTGTGCAAGCCTGCATTTTTTAATTCGAGCCTAGTCTCGGGTAAATCGAGCTGAGCTCAAGTTTAAACAACTATTTGAGTTTTAGATCAAACTCTGCCTTATCGTATTAATAATTTCCTTCTTTACAAGTTACAAAAACAAATCAAACCTTTGGAAGGAGAGATATCTGCAATTGACAGGAAATAGATTCGCATCATTTGTGACTGTCTCCACTTCTTTTGACCAGCTGGAAGCTCCGGCTGGCTGGAGACCGAGTACACTTAGCCGAATCTTGTCAGGATGGGCCAAGGAGTCGGGTTAGGACGCTAATGAACGCACGCAACGCAAGTGAAATCAAATATTATATTTTATTATATGGCCGAATTAAAGATTACAGAATTGATTATAATTTATGAAAAAGACATAACGGCAAGATTAAGCCTTAAAAGTGGCCGAAAAGCATACCGTTGAATTTACTAGCACGTGGCCGAAAATGGACTGACCTCGTCCCGTGGCGGTCTTTCGTCTAGCGGCTCTCGGACAAGACTGACGGTCGGCTCGCTAGCTCAAGGCCTCCACTCCTCGTCTCTCCCCTCCCCTTCTTCTACGTCATATTGCACTGCTCATCAAAATCGCAAGTGCCAATTCATATTTTATTAATTAAAAATCCCTTTTCATTACATTCTAATTTATTATTATTAGGATTTTGGTTTGGTGGGCTCCTTGGCTGGGCCACACATTCATCCTGTTGCCTTCAACATTTATCAAATAAAACAGAAGTGCCGAAATTATATATAATTTTGTAAATTAAGAAATTTTTCAACATTTATTTAAATAATTATTGTTTAAACAATTTCGGCTCTTTTAAAATTTTTTTCACTCATAGTTAAAAAATACATAATACTAATAGTTTACATACATATTAATAGTTTAATATTTACATACATATTAATAGTTTTAATACATATTTGTTTGGTGTTATAAACAAATGCATGTGATTATTAATGGAACTTTTAAAATGAATAATTATCGCTGCGTTAAAAGTCCATAATTATTACTAATACGCCAATTGATATTTGGACTTTTTCACTTGCGAGACATGAGAAGGGACATCACTTGATAACGGGAATTGATTCTTATTCCCGAAACGTTGTGTTTTGATTTTTAACACACATATGATGGCAAATGTCCGAAAAATGTATAATAATAAAAATGAGAAGGGCGACTAAAGATAAATATCATATCCATGTATTTAGTTTCATTTCCGATATCAATTTTGTCAGTTTTTTCTTTATTAGATCACGTTTTATCGTGTTTGTTGCAGTATTATTCCATCAGTTTGAGCTTTGATCGGAAAACAAGCTAGGCTAATTAGAACAAGACCTGTTCGGAGAACCGTGCCGAGTTTGTAAAATTGAACCAGGCTCTGAAAATCGTACCGAGCTTGGAAAATCGAGCATTTGAGCCAGGCTTGACAATTTTGCGATCGTTGTTAGAAACTTAAGCTTGAGCCAAGGACTCGGCTCGAGCTCGAAATTTCGAGGACTCACATCCCTATACAGTGTCCATTTGCAGAAATTTCAACATATCGATATATCAAGCATTCGTTTGTTTATATTTTATAAAATTTAGTATCAATTAATAGATAAATGTTCAAATTGCGTGCCTATATAAGATATAAACATATTTAGACCTATTTGTTACTCTGGCATCATTTCATACAACTGTTAACTTTTTTTTTATAAATCAGTTGTTTTGTTACTGGATTATGCTCGTTTAGTATATTTCTTATACCGTTTATGATGTTTTAAATGTATTTATATCAGTAAATAGTTTGTTTAGATTTTGTACGGATAAAAGACAACAGGTTTACCTTGAAAAATGGTCCGTGGTAATACATAGTAGTACACAAATAGAAAAACACAATAAAACACTAAACTTCTGAAATATTTTGTAAACGCTGTTGACGTTCTCAATCAGTAGAAAGAATAAAAACTTGGTAAATTAGTAAGAAATAATACAATAATAAATCAAACAAATTAGTAAATAGTTTGCCATTATTAATCCTTTTTTTCTGTTATTTTATTGATTACAGATTAGTAAATTATTAAAAGTGTAAAGTAAAGTAGGCTTGAAATGATCCTACGAAAGCTTAGGTATAGGTATATTCTTATATTGATTAAGCTGTATTTATTATGGAATTATATTTATATACAGTTTATATTTACTGATCATTTTTTCAAATTAAATATTTATAAATCCTTTCATGCATGAAACTTAATTTAGCTATTAGAGCATTAAAGGGTTTTCATTTTATCTTTGTTTTTATAAGGCGATGATGACTGAGAGGTTTTTCATCTTTAACACTTTGATGAGCAACAATTTTTTTTTTTTAATTAAATGGTTAAAACATATTTTTTAAACTGTAAAATAAGTAATAAATTGTAAAAAATTTATTTTGTTTGTGTTTTTTAAAAAATAAGAAATTTTGGGTAGGTTAGGTCAGCAATACTAGTTTTCTATTCTTAAACTATGATAAACAAAACGTTTTAGATATAAACATAAGACAAAATTATTAACATCAAAATACCATAGTAATATAAAATTATTGAAATCTATTTCTAAACATAAATTTTATTAATTCTTCTAAAACATGTTTTTAGTATGGTAGCTTTCAAAACATGGATGCACACACAAACCAACGTCACAGTCTTTATATTGCCATATAGTGTCACGTCTCTTTTGTGGGTGTTTGCTGGTATTTGCACACACATAACATCTTCTTTGTGGCCATGCTTTTTTCTGTTGGAGGAATTGGAGAAATGAAGTGTCGGCCAATATGTCAAAGAGAATTTTCAGTTGGCAATAAAGATTTCCTTCCAGGTTTTGCAACGATCCTTTCAGTTGAAAATTCTTCTAAAAGTTGTCGCACTACACTAAATTTGAAATCAGGAAACTTAGGTTTCTTACCTGTTTTCATTTGGTACAAGGCAAATGCATTCAGTAGGCACAAGTCCATTATATGAAAGAAAAAGGGGGAAAAAAAGAAGTTTCTTGTACCACTTCACTGTCTTTCTAGCAGTCAGAGTAAGAAAGAAGCATATCAGACTTGTCAACCAAACCCATGTTTTCGTTATAGTCCAAAACACTTTCAGGCTTTACAATAACTTCCCCTTTGTAGTTACGTTTTTAACTTCGACCATTTTATGTGAATGCACTGTTGAAAGCATATGAACATCTCTCTTATCGTGCCATTTTTCTACAAGTAAAATTTTTGTGTTTGATGTTGAACAATTTCCTTTCATAATTTTGGGAAATTTGGGCATTGTGCATGATTCAGAACCAACTGTTGTAAGACTGTGTGCAGTGCAGTTTCCGTTGCCTGCACAAAAAAAGTGCAAAAAACGGAAACAAAAAAGTGCAGTGTTGTCAGACTGTGTGGATATTGCCAGATTAGAAAGTTATGAAAAATAACGCATAGATAGCAGCACATCATAGGACATAATATATTAAATAGAACGTTTAAAAACGTTGATGCTAACTGAAGGAAAACTCTATGACGTTTTTAAACGGCGATGCTCCAAGGGGGTAATAACACTGCCTGATGTTTTGAAACGTCAATGCTCATCAAAAGGTTAAACAACATGCAAAACAAAGAAGTTTCTTTATATAAAAACAGGCATCCACTTCAGCATAAACTGATTGCTGCTTCTATTATTATAGTATAAAGTAAAAGAAAGTTTATCTCACCTTATGTATCCGACCCTTTGTAACAAATAATTCTATTAGAGTAGGAGTGTGGTCTATTGCTGTATTAATGTACTGGAGGGCTTTTTCTGTGTTTCCAAGAAAGTCATAATGTTGTGCTAAGTAGTAATAAACCCATAACAGAGCAGATGCTGGTTCCTTCGGAGAATCCTTAGGATCTGGAGATGAAGAAAGTAAAATTGTATTAACATAGAATCAGCAAAACAAAGAAAAGTTAAGAATTCCATACATAAATTTGTAACATTAACCATGCTACTCTGCCTAGTCAAGATCCAATCCCCCCTCCCACCTGTCTTTTGTTATCACTCAGCTGTTGTGAAATGGACATTTGTTAATTAAATGTTACAAATAGTCAACATGAACAGAAATTTCCATCACTAGTTGTTCAACTACTACAGGCTGACTAAAATGACTAGGGAAGATTTAGGTACCCTGTGAAATTTTTATGTTATAATGTTTTAAATTTTAAAATGTGAAGAAACTGGCTAACCTTTTATATTTTCAAACTGTAGCATTATAAAATAATCAATAATTAACATCTAACATGTATAGTATTAGCATCAGCGAGTGAACAAATTATCATGTTTCCTAGCGAAAAGTACAATTGTGAGAATTGTTTGCAGTGACACTGTCTATGATGTACCTAAAGAGTAAAAAATGTATGATAAAAAGAAATTAGCTGGATGAAAAATATTAAAACAATCATTCTAAAACATTTACAATGTTTAGTATCAGTACTGTGTCATCAAGCGGTAAAAGTCCCCGCAATATTGGCTTTGACGTCCTATAAAAACAATGTTCTCCTCCACTTTTTATAGTTTAATTACAGAAATTAAAAAACTGTTATGACCTTACAATTTAATAAAAAATTAACTTATGTTTTATTGGAAATCCAATCAAATATTTTTTTCTTCATTTTTTTATACTCTATTCAAAGGTGTTTTTTCAAAAGTAAAAATGGCAGTGTGGAGAAAAATAAAATCTGCAAAATATGTTGCATATGTTTGTGTTACAGCGATTCAAGATATACAAGTAGGGAAAACGGCAAGCTTCTTATTGCGGAGAAATATCGCTTTTTAGTCTTTTGCAGTAGTTATAAATACATTTTTTAATTAATAGGTAAAACCAGCTTCAGGTAAAAAGTTGCTTCAAATTTTTTGCTTCCTTCGCATTTGAAAGAAATATTTAAATCATTGTCGAATCTTGAGATCACTTTGTACAATGTATAATAAATATTGAAACTAAATAAGTTGTAAGGGTAAAATAATAATTTTTATAGATTATAGAATTACAATTTTTGAAACCTTAATACAAAATCGTAAGATTTTGATGGAGCAACTCTATCATATATCTTTATTTCCTTATACATGGTCGAACCGTATTTCTATATACAGGTTTACCATAAAAGAATGGTGGGGTTTTGAACATGATTTAAATGAAAACAGAATTACTTACAATTGATGTTGTTTATTTATCTAAATCGTCGTCGGAAACAGTTTTTTTACATAACTAATAAATTTCGATATTGCGCTATTAGTCACTCTGTAAATGTCCAATCGATAATAAAGTTCTGCCCAAAAGTTAGTTAACATGTCTTTGTTAACGATTGCCATTGCTTCATTAATCCTGTTCCTTAAGTGATTTAGGCTACGAATTTTTCTCGATACAATGTTTTTGATGTATCCCCACAAGAAAAAATCACAAGATGTCAGGTCTAGACTCCTTGGAGGCCAGCATATAGGTCCTTGCCGGCCTATCCATCGATGTCCAAATTTTTCATTCAAAGTGTCTGTGACAAATGCACCAAAGTGCGGGGGTGCGCCATCTTGTTGGAAATGAAGTTGTTGAATGTTTTCGAGTTCATCCAACTGAGGAAAACAATAATTGATTAACATATCGAGATACACAATTCCATTAATTGTCTTTTCAGCAAAGAAGAAAGGCCTTATCAGACGATTTTCCATCATACCACATCAAACATTAACTTTAGGCGAGTCCCGTATTTTCTCAAATATTGTAAGTGGGTTTTCAGATCCCCATATGTATGAATTGTGTCTGTTAACAAACCATTGATATAGAAATGTAGCTTCGTCTGAAAAAAATATATCATCTAAAAAGATTGGTTTTGATCAATTTTGTTCAACATTTCAACTGTGAAATTAAAACGTTTTGCACCATCATCAGGTTTCAATTCCTGCATAGCTGAATTTTATATGCATGCAATTTCAGTTTTTTGTGGATTGTTGTTTTTGGAATATCGAACTCTAGACTTTGTCGAGGTATTGACTTCTTAGGACTTCTGATTGCAGATTGCCTAAAAAGTTCAACTTTTTCATCTGATACACTTGGCCTGCCAGGTGATTTCTTCTTTTGAACTGATCCAGTTCTTCGAATTGTTTGAACCAACGTCGTATGTCATTTTCATGCGGTGGATCTTTTCTGTATTCACGTCGAAATGCACATTGCACTGAAATTACAGACTTGAATTCAGCCAGCAACAAAACACACTTTGCTTTTTCTTTATTAGAGCATAGTTAACACAACAATAATGCTAGATAGTTCATATCACACTGAAAACTCAGTAGGCATTCAAAATGAAATCAATACTTCTTAATCTAATAGACTAAATAATACACTTACATAGATATTGTTGATTACAATCTCTTGTGGATGAACCAACTCAAAAATTTTACTTTTCGTGGGGATAAAACCAATACCTTGGGATCTTAGATGTTATAATAGTCAATATTAAATAAATGCTTTATTGCCGGTAAACATTTTACAATGCAATGGACAAAAGTCAAAGAAACAAAGTACATCAAATTACAAAAACTTACTTTAAAAAACATATTCTCATCTTAACACATTCAGAGACATTAACTTTATCATATAAAATTTCGTATATTCATTTAATGAGTAAAATGCCATACTCTTAAGCCAACCCAAAATGACATTTTTAAATTGTCTTTCAGAGAACTCTCTAATTTCTAGTGGTAATTTATTAAATAATTTATATTGCTGACAGATAAAACTATTATAAGATTTACTCAATCTAGCAAATGGAGTAATAAGTTCTTGTTTATGTCTTGTGTTAAATGCATGGGTAGAACTTATAATATTAAAATCCTCAATATGATGTCTTACATAAACTAAATTTCAGAAAATGTATTTAAAAAAGTTTACAAAAAAAGTTTGTATACTGTCTACTTGAAACAATTTTAGTCAAATTAAAATATAACAGGCCTATGCAAGCAATAGTATGATTTACTTCAAGTAAGTTGATGCTCGAGGGATACTAACTTGTCTTACAAATATTATTTATCTGAAAAGATTAATAAATGATGATGAAACGGGAAAGAGTGATGTAATGACAAAAAATTCTCCAGTAATCAGGTATTTCAAAAGACTAATTATGTAATTAATTTTAGCTAAATGTTATGAAATGATTGCATAATGTTTATTTAAATCTGTTTCAATTCATATCAAGAATCAGCTGTTATTATATAGTTCTAATTAATTTTCAAGTTGTACAGTAACTGGAAAACACGGTTTTTCAGCTTTTATAAGAATTTGCAGTTTGTGTTAAATATCATTTGCAAAATTGAGTTTATCAAAACTCATTGCAAAAAGAATTTAAAACATCTTAAAAGCAGCATTTTTAGGTAATTTTATGATGTAAAGTTCATACCAATGTTCCTGAACACTGACTAGCTGACTTTAGATAGTTATGTAACCAAGTGTTTAAGCTAAATGCATGACAAAATTTTATAGTAATCTTTCCATGTTAATTTTTTTTTAACTGAATCAAGAAATTTTTTTTTTAATTACATGATATTGTAATGTAGAATAATTACAAGTTTTGGATAATATTAAAACTTTAATGTACTACACCAAATTAATTTTATTCAGTTAATTTTTTAGATTCCATCCAAATAATGTGAAATGATCAAAAACGTTTACATGCACATTTTCTAAGTGTGTAACATGGCGTACAAGGTTCTGAATATAAAACTTTTAATTGATAACAGCTCAAACAGTGACAATCCTGGCTCTTAAGTTGCAAATTAGTCAATACTGTCAAAAATATTGAAATCAACTGTTATGGGCCAAGTTAGTGTTGACACAGTCATAAGAGGATAGGGAGAATTCCATAGCAAACACAAAACTCATTAACAAGAATACCTGAAAGAACGAGACACAGCTGTTGTGCAACAAACTATATTACGGCAAAGGATTCAAAGTACAATCCATTGGACGATTTAAAGGGTAAAAAATAGACATCAATCAAGAGTTGTCTGTCTGTCAAGGAATATGATGTGGCATGACAATTAATTGAAATATATATTCACTTATTTCAGTTTCGGTTTTCAATGATCATGGAAGCTTGCAATATTATAAAAATGTAAAGACTCTAAGATCATGGTTAAACAGATTGATATTGAAATTGATGGACTATGACTTTGAAATTAAACATAAGCCAGGATCAACCATATATATCCGGAGGATCAGCAGATAATCGAGCAGTCACAAACTCGAAGAGTTCTAAATTAATTACATTCGGACAGTGAATATGGAAAAAATACGGTTGAAAGACGAATATATTATGTCAGACAATCTTTACTAGACCCAGAACATGCTAACAAAGACGAATATATTATTGTCAGACAATCTTTACTAGACCCAGGACATGCTAACAAAAACGAATATATTATGTCAGACAATCTTTACTAGACCCAGAACATGCTAACAAAGACGAATATATTATGTCAGACAATCTTTACTAGACCCAGAACATGCTAACAAAGTACAATTGAGACTTTCAAGGTTATATAGAATGTGATACAGCATATTACATTACAATATCTAAAAGGCAAAACTAAATTATTGTTGGCAGTCCACTAATCTTAGATATACAACAAGCCTATCATAATACCCTTATAGGCCATAAAGTCGAGGGATTAAAGAAAGAGATTCAATTCATGCTTATTTCCATGTTACGATGCTGCTTCAATGGAAACCAGAACTACCGACAAAAATACATTAAATTAATAACACAATCCTACAATTGCAAAACATATGCCTTTATGGAATTTCACCTATTTATCTGTTGCACTGATTTATGGCCACACAACCAATAGATTTAGCATTTCTCCTAACCATTCCTGACCATGATGTGTTGTCAGCTCTAAAAACTATTGATTAGGTGCAAAATGATCTCCCACGGACATTGGCAACAACCCAGAACCTACAATAGACTCGAAAGGAAGAGGAATTGAGTATTCCGAATTGGATTTACTAAAGGAACCAAAAATAGCCTAATAAGCTGGTACAACAATACACATAAACCGATACAAAGAGCTCCAAAAACTTTTACCATTAAATTATGAGTTAGAATTATGTAAACGTGGCAAATAGGTAGGTTAAGTAGTACACATAGCTTGACTTAAAAAGTACAATGTATGTACGGAACATACAAACTCTGACAAATATTGTTGGATTTTAGATGTAAGAAATCATTGTGTAGATATAAGTAATTAAGTAAATATAATATAGGTTTTAAATATTAGACTGTGTTAAAACTATTTTTATACAACTTATATACCATGTAAAACGATAATTAGTTAAGCCAAATTAAAAAGAGTGATATTTAATGTAACAGCAGATATTTCTTGTTGAAACTCGATATTCAAGGATTAAATAAAGCAATAAAGCTAAAGTTTCAAAATTATGTTAATAATACAGTTGTCAATACTAGTTAATTATCAGTTGCCCAAAGATGCCGCAAGGCGAAACAATTGTAGCTCATTTATATTATTAAAATAATTTTGAAACTTTAGCTTTATTGCTTTATTTAATCCTTAAAAGAAGTTAATTAATAAAGTGAAATGAACTAAAAGAATTTCAAAATATGTTAATTAATTATATGTTGATAATTGTTGTTTAAATTGTTATTGTTTGTTTTGTAAAATTCAGAACAATTCCAAAAATGTTAGGATTAAAAAATATTTTTTAATATAAAATTACAATAACATTGTTGGAAGTAAAAGAACAAAAATAAAACACATGAAGTTTCCTCAGTTCCAACAAACACTAAGGGTCAGAAACAGTCAACTTTGGAGGGGAAAAAAAAAATTCCAGAATAACAAGTAAAATGATGAGCAATGAAGGCAACATAGAACCTACAGCTTTTAGTACAGAACAGACAATACACAGTGCAAGACAGTTACTGGGTGTGATTGAGCGACAAACAGAAGCAGAGATCCAATTTTCATAAAATCAACATTGGCAACATTTTATAGTAGTTTTAGTCATGTACATCTGTAGCCTGAGCCTCATAATTATGTATCTAGTAATTAGGTTGAATGTAGAAGTTAGGTTAATATAATAGGAGCATGAACCACCAGGAGGGATTAAAATCAATTAAATGACATGACCAAACATCAAGATTCCGTTTTAAAAACGATGGTGTTCTTACGGTTTAAGGTTAATTAAGAATTTAAGGTTAAGGTAATTTAGAATATAACAGTTAAATATTTTAAGTCCACTCGATAGACACCTAATCTTAAGCGATCATTGTGACAGAATACAAAAAGTTAGGTAATTGCTTGGTTTGCAACCTACTAGCATATCACAAATGACTAGTATATGTGCCAAATTTGGTAAAAAAATTAAGGTAAGACACAGAAGAGAATTATCGACAGTTAGTTGTCGGTGGATAGACAAAGTTTTTTAAGGTAAGATTGGTAAAAAAATTGAGGTAAGACGCAGAAGAGAATTATCGATGGTCAGTTGTCGGTGGATAGACACCAGAGCATAAGCAATCATAATGACAGAATACAAAAGTTAGGTAATTGCTTGGCTTGCAAACTACTAGCACATCACAAATGACCAGTATATAAGCCAAGATAGGTAAAAAAATTGAGATCGGATACAGAAAAGAATTATCGACTGTCGGTTGTCGATGGATAGACACCAGAACATAAGCAATCATTGTGACAGAAAACAAAGAGTTAGGTAATTGCTTGGCTTGCAACCTATTAGCACATCACAAATGACATAGAGTATATAAGCCAAGATTGGTAAAAATTGAGGTAAGACGCAGAAGAGAATTATTGACAGTCAGTTGTCGGTTGATAGACACCAGAGCATAAGCAATTATTGTGACAGAGTACAAAATTTAGGTACAGTACAACCTCGTATATGACAGTACAGCACATCACAAATGACATAGAGTATATAGAAGCCACAATGGGTAAAAAAATTGAGATCAGATGCAGAAGAGAATTATCGACAGTGTAACAGTGTGAAAAGTCAGATCTTAATATTAACTTATTTAAAAGACGCGGTTAAACCATAGAGATAAAAGATTCAAATAATAATTTAAAACTAGTAAACTCATTTATAAAGAAAAAATAGATTTTCAAGGCTAAAAAATAAATAAACATGTTTAGTATTAGTACAACATAAACATTTGCGAATGTTTAATTTCTTTATATGTGAATTTTGATTTTATGCGGTGATATATGTAAAATAACTATGGCAGTGAAAATGTGACCGGAAAGAACACTTTGGGAAGTGAGAGATCTCGTGGTTTCAAGTCAGTCTTAGATCAGAGCTCAGTGGAGTAAGGTGTGTTTAGTAGAGTTTCAGTGAGAGGCCTGAGGTGGTAGGACATGTTTTTAATACAGAGTAACTTTTACAAAAATGTAGATTTGTGTAAAAAAGTAGAGATCAGAGCCTGATGGAGAGTGGTTGTGTTTTTCAAAGTCGTATTAAGAAAGTTGGAGCGGTAAGATGTATTCGTTGAGTTGCACTAATGAGCTTAACTTAACAAAAATGTTGTTAAGTTGTAATTAGAACATTGAACTATAAAGGTAAAGAGTGTTTTCAAGTGATAAATTCTCATTACAATACAATTGAACAGTTATAGTGGACAATAGACTCATGTAATTTTCCAAGACATTAATATTTGATAATTCATGTTACAAGAATATAGAACGATTATTCTATACGACTGTGTTAAAAGAAAAAACTATATACCGCGAGATGAAAATGATTTCAGAAAGACTGAACGTGTTAGTGAGTTATGAACATTCTCAAACTATTTGAGAAAACGACTTTTGAATGATGGAGAACCAACGAGGAGCTGTAAAACTTCAACTTGCCGGACATCAGTTTTCTCTTCGTGTTCAGACAATATATTTTTTTTGTCGGCGTTTTGGTATAGACGCTATACATTACCTATTTGATTAATAATCTGTATTATGTTTAAAATTAATTTTTGTACATGTTTCTTTACTTAAAAAAATCCTTTATATTAGATTATTTCAAGAAAAAATAATAAAAAATAAAATTTTAAATAATAAATTAGAATCTTTTTTTTTTTTAGAGAGCTGCAAAGTTACTCAAAATTTCATAAATTAAATTCCTGTTGCAACATTTTTATTTATAGAAGCATTTTGAAGATAAAGTTTATTAATTTGAAAGTAGTAAAATAAAGGAAATATAAATCAATGATTTGTTTATTAAAACTAAATGATAACTAGTATCTATAAAGATGATTTTTTGTTAATAATATTTGTAGGATGTTTCTTTGAACAATTAATAAATATTTATGTTAATATTTCAGAGACAAGTGTTTTCATTTCAGAAACCAAAATCCACTGTAAGTACACTGATAAAAGAATTTGCGACCCCAGAGATTTTATAAATAATTAAATTCATTTTTTTTTTCTTTTTCAAAATTGGTAAGCTGAGGCTACCTGGCGCCCTTAAGTCGAGCAAATTAATAAATTCATAAATTAATAATTAAATTCAAAAAAAAAAAAAACATAACGTAAAACTCTTCAAGTTTAGATAATTTTTATTCTTAAAATAGCTTCACTATTAAATAACAATTTTAGCCTCATTTTAAAATTATTACAACAGTCAGTTGTCGGTGGCTAGACTTTGCAGGAGGTTGCCAGGGGGTCAGTTGATAACAGAAGAAACTAAACCAATGGGGACTCGGACAGAATGTAACCAGGATGCCGTCATGGGATAAGATCGCTAATCGAAAAGAACTCGATATGCGGAATCACTAAGAACACAGAACCATGAGGGGTCGGCAATAGGAAGGTGATATTTGCTTTGTGTAAAGAGCAAATAAATAGATTCTTGGAGTTCATATTTAAATATATATAATATATACTGTCATAATCATTTGGATAGCTCTGGAACACATTTAACTTATAAATAAGTTTAATGTTGTTTTTGAATATTTAAACGTATTAGAGATAATAGTAATTAATTAGAAATGTTTTTCATGTATTAGAATCATTAATAATAATGAACTGAAAATATTGTCAAAAACATTTTTAGCACTTGAACCCAACTCCTAACAGCGTCTAGCTGCTGTTCGTGACTGACGACGATGGCGACCAGCCACCATTGACCAGAGATAGTCTTTCCAAATTAGATTCCAGAGACTGAAATTTGCGGATTTACTCCAAAATTATCTCAAGGATGAACAAACCAATGGTGTGTATTCCATTCTGGGCATTTTGAATATAAAAATATAAATAGTAAAGTAATTTTTCCTTTCACAGCTATACTTAGCTCACTCTGAATTATACTGTTTTTGGAACAAATAATTAAGTTATCATACATATTTGTTTTCGCCATTCCGACTACTGATTAATAATTAAATATATTATAAGACTTACCGTCACAATAGTCTAGTTTGTCTGTAGTTATCTCACTACGGCCGTTTCGGCTATTCAGCCATTTTCAAGTGTTGCGGGTATTACCGTTGTCTTAGTTTAAAATAGAAATTACGAACACACGACACATAACAAACACACAAGTTCTTTTAACATTTAAAACATGATGTAGTAGGCCCACTGTCACAACGCGTACTCTACAGGAAATACAGGAGTACTGTACAGGAGTACGCGTTGTGACAGTGGGCCTACTACATCATGTTTTAAATGTTAAAAGAACTTGTGTGTTTGTTATGTGTCGTGTGTTCGTAATTTCTATTTTAAACTAAGACAACGGTAATACCCGCAACACTTGAAAATGGCTGAATAGCCGAAACGGCCGTAGTGAGATAACTACAGACAAACTAGACTATTGTGACGGTAAGTCTTATAATATATTTAATAATTAAGTTATATTTTCTTTGTTGAAATATTACAACATAATTGTTGAAGTACGTATGAAAAATTGGATAAAAAATTATAAAACTTTTATATTAATGCATCAAGATTGTATCAGAGAATTTGTATAAATTAATTGTACAAGTATTTCTTTAATAGTCAAATACATATGTGGAAACCGAACCATTGATTATTTAGCTTACCCATTGAATCTGACTAGAAAGAGCACGGATAGCAACAGTAGATCTAGTACTTAGATGTCAAAAAATGTCCAAAAATTAAGTGAAAATTCCACAGGAATTTAAAGAACATATTCATTTTTTTTTAAACTTGTATAAAATAGCTGAAAACTTATTTTAAACTATTGAAATATATATACAGAAGTTGTATAGTTCAAAGAAGATGTCACACATCCGTTTCGCAGACATTTTCATGTGGGACAAGTTCCATCCTGTAACACCATCATGTGGTGGGTAAAGAACTTCAGGTCAACTAGTTTAGCGTTAAAACAAAAGCCTGGAGGACGCCCAAGGTCAGTGAGAACGCCAGAAAACATTGAGCGAGTGAGGCAAGCCGTGCTGACTAGCCCGCATCGACCTGTGCGTAGACAAGCTGCTGCTCTTCAAATGTCCGACCGGTCAGTGAGAAGAATATTGCACGAGGAGCTACACTTTCACCCTTATAAAATTGCAATTGTTCAACAGCTGAAGCCTCATGACTACGCTAATCGCCAGAGATTTTCTCAACAAATGATTGATTTGATGGACGATGAAACAATTGTTGTAATGAGTGATGAGGCTCATTTTCATCTTGATGGGTATGTCAACAAACGAAATTTTCGCTATTGGTCAGACACAAACCCACAAGAGTTACATGAATGCCCACTGCATAGTTCCAAAGTCACAGAGTGGTGCGGGATTACTAAGAAGTGTGTTATCGGGCTGTACTTTTTGAGGAAAGAGGGCGAACAGTTACGGTAAACCAAGAACGTTACTTGAGAATGTTGGACACTTTCTTCGTTCCTGAACTTAAAAGAAAAAGTCTTGGTTTGAAGAAGATATTGTTCCAACAAGACGGAGCAACTGCCCACACAGCAAATGCTGTAATGGGTTATTTGAGGATGAAGTTTCGAGGCCGCGTCATCTCTCGAAACGGCGACATCGCTTGGCCCGCTCGTACCCCGCGACCTAAGTGTTTGAAGACTTTTTCCTTTGGGGTTACCTCAAATCGAAATTGTACGCAAAAATCCCCGTACACTAGAAGACTTAAAAGAAGCTATTAGACAAGTGGTTGCGTCTATATCAACGGACATACTGAGTAAAGTGTTTGACAGCTTTGCTGCGAGACTTGAGGAATGTATGCTGAAGAATGGCCACCACTTAAATGATGTTATATTTAAATAATGTAGCCTTTATGATTTGTGTTTTTTGAGACTATACATTGTAACATATATGTCTTTTATTAATTGCTGTCTTTTACTATTCTTAATATATAATAAATATGCAAAAATGTTTATAAACATTGGAGTTATTCTTATTTAAAAACCGTCAGGTATTTCTGCCGCTCCCTGTATATAACAAGTTGTGTTTTGCATAATATTACTATTTTTTTATGAATTTTAAAAAAGTAAATGAACCAAAATGGCCAGACTTTATAGTAGACATTTGAGCATTAAGAGTTAAAGCAAATAAATAAAAAAATTACCAAAGCAAAAGTCACTTATATAGCCTCGAGACAAATAAGAAACAGCTCTGCATTGCAAATAATTTTTCAATACAAAATATTTTCTTATTGCATATTATTGCTTAAAGCTACTAATTTAAAGAAAGCCATGTATATATTTCTTAAAACTAATAATAATGGACAAAAATGGATTAAAAGAAGTTACAAAAATTATTATTCGAATAATTGAATAAATAGAAGCTACATAAAACTCGTAAAAAATTTTAAAATTAAGAAATAAAAATGTCTACTATTTTGTTTTACATAAAACTTGAAATTTCATCTTAACTTAAGAAAAACCAAACAATGTGGAAATTATACAAAATTATACCTTCATCGCTAAAACGCCCTGACTCAATCAGTGACGTTACATATTTATCCATCAGCTCTTCAATAATAGTTACTTTAGATTTGTCTTTATACAAAGAGCGCAGGTCAACAAATAATGGAGGAACACCTTTGTGAAGCCCTCGTCTCAAGTAATGATCTACTTCCTTCTTAAACACTTCTCCTGCAAATAATTTTAAATTATAATAATATATAAGCCTATTATTTTAACTTATCAAATACATAAAGAAGATATTTACGTATAGTCATTGTTGTGAAAAGGTCAGTTTGGAAAACAAAACAAAAATATTAACAATACAGTCTTGGAAAACTATATTCAGCTATTTAAAAATGAAAAATAACCAACTATTTATGATTTGTAATGATCTTATAAGACCCCACTCCTCGAATTTGCCACGAGTGTGAAGAATCATTAATATGCTGAACAAAAAAGTGAAGCTCACGGCAATTTTTTCTCAAAAGTGGTTGGAACAGGTGTGCGAGTGAAGGATTCCGACTGGTTTCATCTATTTCAATTATTTTATTTAATATTTTTGTCATGGTGAGACAGTCAGCCGAGTCGAACAACCTCTGACACAGATTGGTTAAAAATTTTAAGCTCGTAATATTACATCGTATTGACGGTATTGTTGAGAATGGTGGATTTCCAGGGCATCAAGGGCAATATCCGCCACTCTTCTGTTAAACCGCATCTCGTTAAGTAAATTTCGTTAAGTAAATTAATTATTTAAACTTATTTAAAACTGGCAGTAATGGGTTAGTTATGGGAAACAATGACTGTGAAATATCCAAATTGGTGAAACAATTCATTCACTGTGTTATAAATGTTAACACACAATGTTAGCACACTTCCGATAATCACAAAGCCCCCAAATTAGTGTAGTTAACCCCCATAAGGGTAAAAAAGGTTACAGTGGCAGATACGGTTAAGATCCATATGTTTTTCCCCTTATTCTCTGTCTATCTATACCCTCTTGATAACATTTTTCAAAAAATTTCTAATTCCATTTTTAAAAAACAAGTCCAAGCTGTAACCCTTATTAAAAAGTTGCAAATAGAATTTTAAAAAAAATTATTTTTTTAATTTGTTAGGTGCCAGTCTGTAAGTACAGACTATTATTAAACAGTACCCCGGGATTGTGACTTTCTAGGAAAATGGACTTTGATTATAAACAAACCACAGGTTGATCTAAAATACCCATATTTACAAAGAATAATAACATCAAATCCCTGAAATACATACATATGCATATAAATAACATTAAATAACACATCCGTTTCTCATAATCTACAATGTTTGACAGTATTATGACTTCCTTCCTGAAATACATACACAGTTAACAATATAAATGACATTAAAAAACATATATTTCCTTATAATTGCAACATTCCATAATTTTACAAAATTATAAAATCGAATAATATTTACAAATATAACGAAATGTAATATATAGCAGACCGGGCCACACCTACCATACGTAAGGCAACAGGGGCAGAGCGAATGACGTCACGGATGATAACGCAATCTCATTGGCTAGGACAAAATATGTCGATTTTTCAAACGTATTTAATGTAAAAATTTTAGAAATAAGATATTTTAGTTATAAGAAATATAGAGAAACAATTATACCGGGTGTTTCAAAATGAATAGCGGGGTTTTAACGCTTTATAACTTTTATTACATTAAACTTACCGCTATAAATGACACATCAAATGAAAAAGCAACTCAAAGAGTTTTACAGAAAAACCTACAAGTGGTGTTCAATGTGAGCACCATTCGTCACACGGCACACGTCCAGACGATATGCGTTTTTTTCCCAAACTTTGAGTAGTGTTTCTTGAGTAATTGTTGTAACAGCTTCTTCAATCCTGTTTCTTAATTCGGAAGGTCAGTTGGTAATGGAGGCACATACACATGATCCTTTATGAACCCACAAAGGTAGAAATCGCAAGGCATCAGATCGGGTGACCGTGGAGGCCATGCTAAACAAACTCTGTCATTGGGCCCTTTGTGGCCAATCCAGCGGTCGGGTACAGTAATGTTCAACCAATTGCGTACTTCGTTGTGCCAGTGAAGCGCACCATCTTGCTGGAAAATGAAGTTCTCTTGTTCATCATCTTTCAACTGAGGGAAGAGCCATAATTGGTATCTTCAAACAGGAAGGCAACCATAACCATACCGGAAGGCAACCGGTATCTTCAAACTGATGATACCATCTACGGATGTTATTATCACCTGGAGGATCACAACCGAACTTAATACGGAACCCAAGTTGCACAGTAACTACAGATTCCGTCTTTCAAAACTGTAAAACACAAAAAGCTTTCTGTTCACTAGTCACCATCTTTGCCACTAGCGCTTTCTAACGGATGGCGGCGAAAACATTGCGTGCACATGCGCACTGGTGCCAACAAACAAAACTGTTTGAGTTGCTGTTTCATTTGATGTATCATTTATAGCTGTAATTGTAGTGTAATAAAAATTATAAGGCGTTAAAACCCCGCTATTCATTTTGAAACACTCAGTATTACGAGATCGTAGAAAATTAAAATTATTATAATATAAAAATCTTTACATATCTTTTGGATCAAATAAAACACCTATCAAAATTATGACAACGAATTCGTTTCATACCGTGTATTAAGATAAGTGAACCCCCATACGCCATCTTATAAAATTTTGGAAAAGAAGTCAAGCAAGAAGAAAGCGACCTTTGAACAGTCCAGTTTTAACATCGAAGACGTATAGACGCGTACAGCGACGGACTACAAAATTTGAATTTTCAATTGTGAAAAGTGTAGAAAAGTATAGTTTTTGTGCTTGACGAGAGTATATATAAGTGCTAAGAATACCAGAACTCCAAATAAACAGTACCTGGACTATAATACGACAAATTGGTGAGATTTATCCAAAATATTTCAAACTTTCTAATTTCCAAAACAAATTTTTCAAATTTATTTTTCATAATCGAAATTTAATCTAATATCTGGTTGAGAATTTCAATAATTACGATCAGGAGACTGGATAAAGTCGGCATGTTACCTACCCTGAGATTGTTTTATATATATATATATATTTTTTTTTTTAAAAAGACAATATAATTTTTCACTCGTGCTTGTTATCAAACAATTGTATCTTGTTTAATATTTAACTTATTTTTTGTTTCTAATTCTTGATCGTTTTTCTTGTAGTTTTTGATATAATAAAATTTAATTTGATTGTTTACTTTGTAAACCCATGTGTGTGTTCATTTACCATTGAGAGTAAAACGCATAATTAAATTAATTAAATATATATTTTATAATCTAAAAGGGATTCACAGTTTTATGACTGTCTTTCCGGAAATCTATATGTTGCCAGTTTATTTCACAAAGTTTATTATTGTCTTTTTTCAAATATTATTTATACGTTTTTTTTGTAAAGTTTTTAATAATGTTTAAAACATGATAAGCTCAAATCTTTGATTGATTAGTTCATTGATCACAGAGTATATTTTGCAATTATTAGATACTGGTCATTTGTTGGAGCATCGCTCTCAATGCGAAACAAAGTGCCGATCAGGTAAGTGAGAAGTTCAACCTGTAGATGAGGAGAGAGCCAAAGGTGATTACTCTCACCGGTAGAAAAAGAGCCAGTAAGATGTCCCAAAACTGGACTGATCCTCTCTATTTCCAAAAGGTTTTCATTGGTCACCAGTCTAGCCAATTACCAGCGATATTCTCCTATGACTGAATTCGTCTATGCATAAAACTGCACTGATTTTAGTTCACTTTATGAAATCATTATTTATTTACAAATTTTCCTTTTTTTATACTTATTACAAATTAGCATACAATGGTAATATTTAAACCTATATGTATTATTTACCATAATTTTCTTTTCATATCCGTACTCACCCGTCCTTCAGCAACATTAACCATTTTTTTAAACTTTTCCCTCCATCTATCCTATATTACAATACGTGATTGTGACACCTGGATGACGTAAGTAATACAGTCATATTTAGCTACACCTCACATATTTAACAAGGTACCAACCCGACATCAAACCCAAAAAAATGGAATGTTACAAAGCATGGACCTTCCTGTTTAGTTTGGCAAACCATGTTATAGTAGACTCATCCATTTCCTAAATTTACCTAATATCATAGATTATTTTTCTGGTTATATTTATTCAGTACTCAAAATTGTATATATATCCTTTTTATTTTCTTCATTCACTCATAATTATCAGTAATTTAAGAGTTTTGTGAAAATTGTAATGCAATAAATGGTAAGTCTAAAATAAAATATTTTTAAAGTGATAACTTTAATTTTGTTTTAAGATTTTTTAATTACGTACTTTTATTAAGTTAAGCCTAATGGTATTTTTGTATTAGTTATATACGCCTAAGTTTACAACTTACTTCTTGATTAGTCCAAATATAAACCATTCAAAAACCAGAACTTCACTCAAAAAAATAAACTTTAGAAATAAAAACACATATATTGTAACTTGTATACACAATTTATATACAATTTGTATACACAAACCTTCAAACTAACAAATATCTAACCCCAAAACAATATGTGCCATGCCTTTTATATTTTAATTTACGCCACACAATTGCGTATGTTGCGAGATCAAAACAAAAACTTCTAAGTATCTATTGCCTATATCAAGTACTACCAACTTGTAGAATGAAATCTCCTCTACAACATATTATAAAGATCAATTACAAAATTTTGATTTAAAAAACGATTATCTTATTTAGTAAACTGCACTGAATGCCAAGTGAATTTCGTTCCGTTAGGTTTCTACTACGGTCAAATAGAAATATCTTGCGATCTATGACACACACAACGATTTGTTAACTACGGTTAGAAAGATAAAGATGTGATCTACAGAACAGTGTTTTGTTCGACCTGTTTGACAGAAAAATAGATTTGTAATCATATGAGAAAAAATGGCGTTGCTTTTACTAAAATCCGCTCAGTTCAAATCTTTGACGTTACGCATCAAAAATATGCAAACTTCAGCAATTTTTGGAATATTATTTATAACTTTTGTGGTTTTTTTTTACGCATGATTATGTATCTACGGAACATTAGCTTTCCAACACTATTTTTTTTATTGCGATAGGACGATTCTAAGTGGGCGAAATGTTGAATTGCAAAATACATGTTTTATAGCCAACTTGTCCGGGAGAATGGGTACAATTTCGGGTCTTGAACAGTTGGAGGGTTAACAACACATTTTAGGCAGAAAGTGTAAAAGCAATATCGAAGTTAATATTAGCAGTTTAATAATAATCCCAAATAATAAATGCATGAAAAGTAGTTGGTTTGGACAGATAACTTATGTCAACAGCAGACCAGAACAACGTGACAGTGTAGTCAGCAAAAA
Organism: Aphrophora alni; assembly: GCA_963513935.1. Taxonomy (NCBI): domain Eukaryota; kingdom Metazoa; phylum Arthropoda; class Insecta; order Hemiptera; family Aphrophoridae; genus Aphrophora; species Aphrophora alni. Next base: position 289,952 of record OY740774.1, read on the forward strand.
TCTGTTGTAGAGATACAGCCTTGAAGTGGTTTTACATTCTACAATAATTCTAACACAGGAAATAATTAATATGGGCATTGAGTACTATTAGAATAAACAATGCATCAATCAGCAAATGGTTTGTATAATAATTAATAATACTTTTATAGATGAAAGTGGAAACTTCATATACCGGTACATGATTGTCAGTGTAAGTTACAAAAAATAATAATTTGTTTTATATGAGTACTATGTTGCATAATAATTGAAGCGTTAGGCATTTAAATAGGAAATTAGTAACTCAAAGAAATAAAATTATGGTTGCTATAAGATTATAGTTTAAGTAAGGTGACATAAAGATAATCAACAAACCTTGTGTTTTTTTTTTTCCTTCTCTATTTTCTGCAATGTAACAGAAAGCAAAAATTGAAATTTTCTAATGATAGGTATATATCTTGGGGCAAGTACGGAGTCTCATTAACGATATTTGTAACAATAGCTTATTGTTTATATAGGAAATGTAAATATTTAATATAACCAATATATAAGTGTTATTGTACAAAACCTAAAATTCCAAATTATAGTTTGGAACTTAGTGAAGTCAACATGTAATCAGTCAGTTCGTTAAAACACACTCAAAAAGATCAGAATAACTTCTTTTTTTCCCTTTCTCTTCTATGTAATTTCAGAAAGGAAAATATCCCATTGTTTTAAAATTTATTTTATATTTTCTCATAATACACCAACATTAACCATAGGGTGAAGTTTTGAGTAATGTTCATTATTGGATTAGAGAGACCGAATCAGAGAGATACCCGTTTTTGGATTTGTTTTCCTTTGAATTATAAGTATGTAAAATTCACTAATACAAAATAAATTATTGTAGTAAAACAAGGTTTGTCGAGTATTTTTTTAAAACATAAATATAAATCATTAATTTTTATATACTTTTATTTTTTAGTATAACCACAAATTTAATAAAATTTGCCAACCATGGTTTCACTAGTTACAGCATTGTCAAGGTATTTTACAAAAATGATTCCTTGACAATGCTGTAACTAGCGAAACCATGGTCAACTAGTTTCATTAAATTGGTGGTTATACTAAAAAATAAAACTGTTACATTTATTAAAATGTAATACCAAATACCTACGGTCCTTAGCATAAATAGCAACTTGGGGAGTTTTGGTTTGGTTGGTGTAGCTGGTGTATCACTGAAGAGGACGACCTTGTCATTTAAACGCGTCTGATACTTAGGCGTATTTTTTATGAGAATTGTGTTCTGTGTGTTTGTTATACTGTATAGTCTTTCTCATAAGTCAAGCTCTACATTTAATATAATACTAGTGGTAATGGGTATTTAGTGGAAACAATGGTTTGAAATATCCAAATTGGCGGATCGATTTACTCTCTGGGTTGTGGATAATTCATGTCAATTGTCAACATACAATGGCAGAATGCTTCCAATAATTATTATAGCCCACAAATTAGTACAGTCACCCCCATAAGGGTAAAAGTTACAAATTGCAAACCCAAAAATTTTTGTAGTCAAAACATTGAGTTCCTGTCGCCATAATTCTAGCTATCATAACTCGAATTCACTATTAATTGTAGCTCCCCAATTTTCCTCACAATACTGAGACAACCATAAATACATTTTTATGTCTCAGCTGGGATTGAACTCAGAACCTGTTCCGCACAAGCCGAAAGCTCCAACCGAGGTCTTTATCCTTTATTAAATAGTTTTATAAATCTATAAAATATTAAACAATATAGATTACTTCCTTTTTTATTTAATCTTATAAACAAGTTAGCAATACCACAAAATGTTTTACCTGAAGCGTAGTTAAGTAGTAGACGTGCTGGAGCAAGGGCTCGGGGAAATTTTTCTCTATATTCATACAACATTTCAAGTTTTTCTACGGACGCTGTTAACTGTAAAGCTTCTTCTAATTTAGCATAATAGCCTGTATTTTCAGGATTTCGTCTCAACAAATCTCTGTACTTTTCTTCAGCTTCTTTATGTCTCTCCAGCTTTAGGAAAAGATTTCCTACAAAATCACAAGAATTATTTTTAGTAAACTGCATATTAACTTACATTAAAGATAAGTAGGATACAGTTTATTTTACTATACATCACTAAATTTTAGATTACTACTAAATACTAGCCAGATGTATCTTGTAAATATTACTCTGAAATAAACTAATAATTATTGGCAGAATGACTACCAGCAGCATGTTACGGTATAACAATGTTAGAGGAGTGTACATCTCTTCAAATTGAATAACAATATACAAGGAATTTCTAGAAGGTAAGTTCCATTTAATATTCCCACTACAATTCTCTGATAATGATGATGTACACGCATCTCGAGTGGTTGATTCGTTGGCTAGGCACTGATGACATTCTAAAAGCTTAAACGAAACATAGAGAATGTTAATAATGTTGAAGTAAATCAAGTAATAATGATGTCTACTGTTGGTTCCAATAGTATGAATATTGGAGTTTGGACATTAATATAAAATTAGCCTAGTGACCTAAAACAAATCCGATTATACAATAATGTTCCTTATTTAATTCTGTGTTGATTGATATTAATGTCGAATTTTTATTTTAATGCTGTATTATTGTTATTGTGATTGAAACATTATTGCACCGGTTTTGTTCAACTTTTCAGACAAGTGTCCACTTTAAAAATTTGTAAACATATTGTCCGATCACTACCAAATTTGTATACATCGTTTATGGAAATGTTTTATGGAATACTGCAATTTCAGATTTTTAGATTGATATAAAAATAGTTGTAGAAAAAAATTAACACAGATACATGGTCACCGAACATATTAAAGTCAGTGTGCACTCTTCGACAAACAGCTCGAGACTGACTAGTTGTTAATATAGATCATTATCAACTTAATGAGTCTGCAGTTCAGTTCAATATGTGATCAGGTTCTTGTTTAAAGGCTTTGTAAATTTTGAACTCTTCCAAGGAACTCATGTAACGTCTTGTTGGGTTTTCCTTTACTTGTAGGTGAGTGTTCTTTAAAACGTTTTTGGAAGTGGGGTCCGGTTTGGAAGATGTAAAAGCTGGGGCGATCATTACATGTTATTTTATATATGCCTGTTTTGTCTTATTTATCCCTTTTGTCTTTGTTATGGAATTTTACTTTCGACTCCAGTTTATTATTAACTTTGTAAAAAATTATAACGTTATTTTTTGGCAATTCGTTCTTTAATGTGTAGTTCAATTTGTTGCCGAAGTCACATGATATGTATTTCATTTTTTCGTTTGTTAACTTTGGGAGCTTGTTCTTGTGTTTTTTTTTAATTTGCCAACCATTGAACTTTTGAAACCGTTAGCCACGGTGATATGTTTTATTAAATTAACTTCTCAGTTATAGTCTGTTTGTTGCATTGGCACTGTTAGGAGGTGGTGTATAAAGCTTTTATACGCTGCTATTTATTGAGAATGTGGATGATGGGAAGATGCATGTATTGTTTCGTCAGTGGAAATTGGTTTCCTATTTATGTTGAAGAAAAGTTGGTTTTCCAGTTTTTAATAGATGTCTAAGAAATTTAATGTGTTTAAGCTTTCCAATTCCAACATGAAGGTTAAATTAGGGTGTATTTATTCAAGTAATTATTGACTAGTTGTAGTTTCCTGTTACTGCTGTTGAATAAAATTATGGTATCATCCACGTATCTGTGGTAAAATGTTATTCTAATCTTGTACCGGTTTAATTCAAACCAAATGTGTCTGTTTTCTTTGTAATTAAGGAATATTTCAGACATGATGATCAACAAAGGGGACCCTATTGCTAAACCTTCATTTTGCGTGAAATACTAGTTATTAAAACGAAAGTCATTTTGACTTAAAACTGTATTAAATAGGTTGATGAGTTCAACTATGGAATCATAGCTTAGGTTAAAATTTGATTTAACCCTTTAACTGCTAAGTTTTTTGGACTTGTGCAGACCCCTGGTGCTAAGTTTTTTTTTTTTTTAATTTAGTCACTTTTATATGTTTTTAAAATAATAATATACAAATTTTAGTCATACAATTTATTTATGTAGTTTAATTTTTTATATTAAAAATATCCTAACCTAACCTGAACAAACTTGATTTTTTGTTATTGTTTTCCAAGTTTTTCACAAATATATTATAATAGTAAACTTAAAAACTCTCACATTATAACTAAACATAGTAAATAATAAAAAAAGACACAAATTAATAATAACCTGTTTTGTATTGTAACCTAACATGTTTCATTTAGGTTCAGTTGCGGGGTTACGATTTCAATATCGTCACTATCGTCAGATTCACATTCACTATCACTACTTATTTCATCATTTGATTCCTCGTTTCCATAATATTCAAATAAAATGCGTTCAATACTATCATCTCTAACACGACTTGGATCCATTTTTACTTTTACGCTAATACAAACAACAAACAAAACCACTATGAAAGTAGGCCACGCACCATATTACTGAAAAGTCATACGTTTTTAGCCTTCTAAATTTCTTGTATATTCGTGGACATAGAAGTAAAAATATAGAGGTGAATTTATTTGAACAGTTTGTCAATAGGTAGCAGCACTAAACAGACTACTTATATTATAAACCGTATAAAAACGGAGATAGCACCTGAGAATACAAAGTAGACCGTTTATAAACGGGCGTAGCGCTCAACACTGTCACTGCTGTGCCCGTTTATATACGGGCATAGCAGCTAAAAGGTTAAGGTTGTCGTTTATGATGTCAAGGGTTTGTTTTATGGGAATGTTTGTGTATAGATATACAACTGTCAATAGAAGCTGGTTTGTGGTTGGAATCAATTTTTGTACTTTTTATCTTGATAAGATCCAGGCTGTTTGTTAGGATGTAATTTGTTTCGAAGATGAAATTTTTCCTTGAGATTATGTCAAGTTCCTTTGAAATGCTGTAACTAGGTGAAGAGATGAAATTCACTAATGGTCTGATGGGCAATTTCAGTTTATGAACTTTAGGCAATCCTCTTAATTGAGGAGCGTGGAGTTAATGGTCTTTGAGTGTCATAATATTTGTTCAGATAAAAAGGGTTTTTTTTACTATTAATAAAGGCTTTATTTATTGATTTACTGTAATCAATCAATTGTCAGGTCTTTAATTAGTTTTTTGACATTATTAGCTGTGTTCAACATTATTTTGAGTGAGAAATTCTTTAAAGTATACCATAGTATCATCTATTGGTATACTCGGAAACAATGAACATACATCAAAAGATATTAAAATTTCATCTCTACACAATTTTATGTCTTTAATTTCTCTACAAACTCTAATTTATTTTTAATTGATAAAGAATTCATATTTGGTTTAAACTTCGAAAATTCTTCAGTCAACCATTTTGAAAGAAGTATGTTGGTGTGTTTAGGCCTGAAACAATTGACTGCATCAAACTACTTTCTTTTTGTATTTTTGGGAGGCAATACAACTTGGGTAAAACAGAATTAGAAACTGATAATTTATAAGAATCATTTTTTTAAAAAACATAAATTGATATTTTTCATAATATTTTTAGTAATATTATTAACTTATTTAAAGGTTTTATTTTTATTATTATTTTTTTTTTTTTTTCAAATAGGTTACATGTCAAAGATTTTAATATTTTGCTTACTTTATTAACATATTCCATTTTATCTAAAACAACTATTACCTTTATCTGATTTCATATAATAAACCATCTTTTTAAATGCTTAATTAGTTAGAATTCTTCTTTCGAATTTTTTTTCCTTGTTATTTTTAAGAAATATTTTCCTCCAACTGAATTTTGCATGCCTTTCTAACGAATTTTTTTATCAGTTTCACTAATAAATGTGAAGTTGATTTCAATATTAGCGACTATGTATAATTATCAAATATTATACTATTTGTATAATTATTAAATAAAAATTTCAAACCATTATTTAAGATTTCAATTTCTTCTTTCCTGAAGTTCTGATTAGAATCATTCCAAACTAAAGGTGGATTATTTTCTAAATTAGTCGTTATTTTCATATTAGCTTTTTCTTTTACAGACGAAAAATTTTTATGTAGTATTTTCACTTTATTTTCATATTTATGTTGATTAATCGTGTAAATTTTGTTTTTAAAATCATTCCATTCTGCTTTTTCAGTTTCCAATGCTAACTTTAAATGTAACTTGTATGCTTCTATTCTAATTTACTTAATTTTCTGTACAAATATTTTATTTCTAATTCTAACCATTTCTTTTATGAAATAGGCCTAGATGCATCTCCCGTCCAACAACTTTATTAGTTCCTCTATAGTAAAAAAGAATTTAAAATTAAAGGTCATCACACATGTACAACGAAAAATGTTATCTACCAACTACAGTGCAGGTTTTGCCTAGCTCAATATATTGGCCTAACCACTGACAACTTAAGCACCAGGATGAATGGCCACAGATATGACGTGAAAATAATGTATATGGAGAAACCAACTGCACAACATGCAGCACACCACAACGTTGTCACTTTTGATGAATGCTTCACAACAAAAATCATAAAATCACTCCCTTCAGAATGTAACCCCTCAGAACTAAGAAGATGGGAACTGTCTCATCAAAGGGTCACAAAATCAAGAGAACCCCCTAATCTTAATCTTAGATGAATCATCCTTTATCCTTTTCCCTTTCTCAACAGGCTTTAAAAAAATAAATACATAAAATAATATAATAAATAATAATCTGTGGTTCAACACTCAGCACAGGTCCATCCTAGATCAAAACAATTCAGTCTTCTTCTTAACTCTACTGATTGAGAATGTGAACAGTGTTTACGAAATATTTCAAAACTTTAGTATTTGTTGTGTATGTTTTCTTACTTGTGTACTATTAGGTAATACCAAGGACCACTTTCCAAGGTAAGCCTGTCTCCTGTCCATACAAAATCTAACCAATCTCATAGCGTATGTGCCCTATTAAATTCTAACCTATATACAGGAGTGGTGAAAAGTCCCGGAACGGGTTAATATTTTTTTAACCGTTACAGATGGAACTATATAACTTGGTACACTGTTACTGGGCATAAAACACTATTTTATCAGAATTTCAATGAGCCGCTAAACTTTAAAACGCCGCCATTTTGTTTAGGGTGAACCTTTTGAAGTCAGATTTGCGGCATTGTATTCTACTAAATTAGACCTTTAATTTGATGTACAACTCGACCCACGCTCTCATTTAAGATTTTCTTCTGACTCCTTGTGGGCCGTCCCCCCGAAGCGGTAGCGGCTCATTGAAATTGTGGTAAAATAGTGTTTTATGCCCAGTAACAGTGTACCAAGTTATATAGTTACATCTGTAACGGTTAAAAAAATATTAACCCGTTCCGGGACTTTTCACCACCCCTGTATATATATATATATATATATATATATATATATATATATATATATATATATATAATCTTCTTAAAGGATACACGAAGAAAATATATGAAAAACATTATTGCACAATAAAATTAAGTAAACTCAGATTTAATGATTATTAAAAACAACTTTTTAAATACCACTTTAAACAAAAATATATCTTTAAAATATCTACAACAAAAATTTTAAATTTTACAAGTACTTAGTGGAATTGGTTTTAATTTGAATTAAAATTGAACTGGTGAAATTAATAACAACAGTAAAGTTAAATAATAAAATAGCTTAAATAAAATGTTTGTAATTAAAAATAAATTTACCCCATGTCTCCTCTATTGACAGTTTATCACAGATCTGACTATTGAAATGATCTAAATGTTTAAGTGCATCATCCAATGCTCCAGATTCTTGTATAACCATATTTTGATAAAGAAGTAACTCACTATGCTCATAATCATACGTACTCTGTAAACAAATTACAAGAAATGTATAAATGGTTGACACTAGCATTTTGGCTGACAATATTTTAAATAGTAAACAAACATTGCACCAACTATTTGACACAACTATACCAAAACAAAACCCTAAACATATGTGGTATGGATTTATTTTTGCTTTTAATAATTTACTAACAAAACATCCTTTTATTTTATAACTGACCCTTAGCATATTTGTTTGACTGTAAAACCTTCATATTTCACAATGGGTCCATGGTTCATTTTCCCTTTTTGAAAAAAAAATAATAATAATTTAAGAAAATCACAGACATTCTATAATTTTCAGTTAGAAATGGAGAAAGAAAAAAACCCATATACAAACATCCTAAATTTTAACAAAATCAGTAACACACTGCACTGATAAAACAAATGAACATTTTAAAAAAAAAAATTATTTTGGGCTCAGAGGACACTAAAATGGATATTTCTATTATAAACTTAACATGGTGACCTGTCACAAAACGTTATATCATGTAAACATATAATTAGTCATAAACAAAAAAATTTACATGCAAATGAATCTTGTATTCACAAGAAGTCTAAAGTTCAAACTCACAGCCGATCATTCCAAGAAATGTTTTTGTGGTTTCAGTCAATTAAACAGCAGAGTGGAAAGTCAGGGCATAGTTTGCCTACCTATGATATAAGGATCTGAGTACTAGAGTTAATAAGAAAAATAAAACAATTTAAAAAAAGAAAACCATACACATTGCACAAGACCATCTATATATCCATTTTGATTTTAACAATACTAAAAAGGCATAATCTAAACAAAGTAATGAATCTTAATTAACTTACTGGAATAAGTGTTTTCCTAAATGAGTCTAAAATCTTTAAAGCCATTTCATAATCCTGTAATAAATGATATGCCATAGCAAAACCTATCCAGGAAGCTCTTTGGGTTGGTCTTAACAGAAATAATTGATATCTTGTATCCTAAAACACACACATAAATTACAAATATTACATAATCTTTAAACACTATATACTTCCATTTTAGACATTCCATAGTAAATTGGAGATATGGTACTAAACATTTATATAGCTTAAGTAAATTAATGATGATGCCAACTCATGACTTTCCTATTATCTACATAAGCTAGAGTTTAATGCGCCACATAGCCTATTATGTTTAGATTTTGTATGGACACCGGCTTACCTTGGAAAGTGGTAAGTGGTAAGTGGCAATTATCTAGTAATACACGAATAGAAAACACACGATAAAACACTAAAGTTCTGAAATATTTCGTAAACACTGTTCACTTTCTTAATCAGTAGAAAGAATAAAAAGAAGAATAAATAACACTTACCTACATATAAATCTATATCAAATTCTAACTTATGTCTTAAATAAAAACAAATACAATGGAACGTTGATAACTTGAACCTTGACAGTTCGAATTCCTTGATATCTTGAAATTTTGCTATTCTCTTTCAACTTCCCACAATTCCCAATGTTAATTTTCCCTCTATAAGTCGAATATTTTAAAGAAAGAACCTCGATAAGATGAATTTTGTTGGAATCCTGAACACGTTGGTAAACCTCTATAACTCAAAGGTAGGTGCTTGAAAACCTCTACAAGTCGAAGTATTAATAAAAACACAAGTTTTAATAAATAACTGGAAGCTTGGCTAGCGGACCTTTGTAAGTCGAAGTTATGGTAACCGTACTGTTCGAAATAAAAAAATGTTCATGCTAAAACATGAACTTCCTCCTCTCCTGCATCCTTACATTTTCCCGCATTTGCACTCAGTACAACTCTATTGTTCACTCCGTGTGTACATATGTGCCTACCATTCTATATTTTATTAAAGCGATTGTCAAGTGGTTTGTGCTGCAGTAAATTAGTTAGGCATTTATTTCGATTACTATATTTATAAAATATATTGATAACTACTACTGACAGTACTGTACTGTTTTATAATATGTAAATGTGGTGATAAAAGTTAAAATAATATTACGAACTATTTATTAAAACAAAATACTTGTGCTTTAATTTATTCCTTATTACAAGAATAAAAATGCAATCAGAACACACTCCCGAAATGAAGAAAGGTCAATCAATTTGGGTCCTCTATAACTAGTCAGTGATTTTTGCCATTGGTTAAGTCGAACCTCGCTATCTTGAATTATTTGATATCTCAGAGTAATTCCCTTGAGATTTGAGTTATCAAGGCTCCAGTGTACGAGTTAATTCAATAATTTTGATTATTTTGATTTTCCGTCAATTTGGAGCCCAAGTATTTATTTACTTTTTTTAACAGCCCTTGACAGTATACATTGTGGGGTTTAGCCCAAAATATCAAAACACAATATATATATATATATATATATATATATATATATTGTAAGTTTATTAATAAATTTACATGAATTACATCAGTTTATCTTTACATTCAAATAAACTTTAAACGATAAATTTCAAATGAATATAAATCGTTTAACATGGATTATTTTAGAAACATATTAAACATAAATAAACATTTAAGAATAAATTACCAGAATATAACAAAATATTTAATAAATAGTACAGGATAAAACAATATATTAATACCAATCTATATACTGATTTTTTTATTTTTTAATTCATACCCTACGATCTCAAGAACTCCATTATGGAATAGAACCCCTTACATACCAGACATTACTGCATGCTCCTCTTAAATGTAATTTTGGATGGTTGTTATTTTATGGTAGTGGTAACTGATTAAAGAAATTCGCAACCGTACATTTATAGAGGATTGTTGAAATATCTTTTTGAAGTAATAAGAACCATATGAATATCATCTCGACCTTGTATCATGGCTATGAATTAGGTTGTTGAGAAGTGGGTTGAAATTAGGAAATAAAAATTAATAAAAAGGTTTCTAAAAGATATATCCATGGGAAAGTGAGTAAATTATTTAAATTCCATGATTTTAGCCTACGGGTTATTTACAACTCCTATGTTATTTACAAACAAAATTGTTTACAATAACAAAAAACACATGTCCAACTATCAATATATTGTTAGTATAATTGATCAAATAACAGAAGAATGGATTGGTGAACCGCAAAACACTGATGTTGCAGCTGGTGGCCTACCGGTATTGAAAAATAACCTAAGAGACAAGAAAAAACATACCGTGTATGTTCTGTAAAGAGTTCCATAATATACAAACAGGGAAGAAAACTATCAAGAACAGTATCTATGCAGTGCAAAGAAGGATCCCATTGTGTGTATTTTCCTAAACACAAGTGTAAAAAAGTTTAACAATTTTACATTCTATAAAAACAAAACAAAGTGTCTGTATATATAAACTAGTAAATAATGTAATTTTTTTCAACTAAAAACTGACTTGAAACTTATGAAAAACAGATCCTATGGTGAGTCAACATTTTTCTTTGTCGATATATGTTTTATGCTCATGCAATTTACACTTTTTGGTTTGTTATGATAAATAAAACCTTCTTTTTTTTTTACTAGTTTCTTATTAAAAATGATATGATTTTTGTTGTTGTTTTATTTACACATACAAAACAATATAAGATTTAAAATAATAGGTTTCCCATGAATAAATTGTTTCTAAGTTATTGGTTAAAAAATCTAAAACTTATATTTGAAAATGAAAATTTCTAAATTTACATAAAAAATATTTTTTCCCTGTGACAAAAAAAGTTCCCATTATTGAATCGTTAGTAGAATCTAAGAGAATTTTAATAGCAACAATTACAGACCTCATTCGTAACAATATCTTATATAGAAGAGAAGTTATGGATTTTTAAATAAAACATTAAATTTTCAGTGTTTAGACCTTTGGTATTTTTACCCACAACACTAGCCAAAATACATGTGACATTATTAGTGACTATGTTAAAATTAGTGTGGCACCCAAAGGGAATATGTTCTCTGTGTTGGGAGTATATTGAATGGTAAATCAAACAATGGGAAATATAAAAATAAATTTGATGATATAAAAAGTGCCTTCTATCAGCAATAAATAAACACTAATTGAACAATCTAATGTTCAACGTAAACATTCCAACAATCAATGTATTGTTCAACGTAACATTTCCAATGTTCAGTATATCGTTAAATTTAATATTCTAGCATTCAGTGTATCGTTTAACAGAAAGTTTTATCTTTAACGGAACGCTCTAATTTTTGTGTGAAACTTGATTATTGTTTTATTTGTTGAATAAGAGAGAAAGAAATGGGGAAAGGAATCTGCTGATGATATTAATGTTGCGAAAGCTATTAAACTTAGCAAAATACAAAAACAATTCAAGGAGAAATTTAGAAAAGCGCATGATTTACATTATTAATCTGAGGTGATAAGAGATTATATGTTTAAACCTATTACTTCAGTTATTGAAAATTTCCAGAGAGGAATAACACCGAAAAATTAGTACTACTACCATCTTTAAAACAATCTAATGATGATTATATTCATCATGAATATATGATGATGAAACATTCATAAAAACTGACAATCATACATTATCACTTGATGGAAATCAATCATTACAAGTTAAGGAGTAACTGAAAAAAATACCGCTTCAACTATTAGTTTAGGACCTTTTGCGCAAAAATATCTACCGAGTGCCAACAATCTAAAGTTTGGAATTCGATATGACACTATTCATAAAACATATAATTGGAAATAAGGAAATCGAATTTGATTATAACAATATAATTATTGAAGGGGACTCAAGGTTTATGACAATTATTAACTTATAATGAAGATCCTGCTCTAACATTGTTCGACACTGATGATTATTTAAACTATATAGATATATTGTGGTCAACCAATTGAATGTTTCAAGGTAACAATAGCTCAACTAAAAGGCTGAAACATAACAAAGGATCTAAATGGGTGAATTTAGTGAAATGAATTTCAACTTATAAAACTGGTAAGAAAGAAGGGGGTTTGAAAGAATATAATGGAAAATGATATTGAATATAAATATATTACAAACTAGAATGAAATATTAAATAGACTCAGCTACATGTATGCCCAAGAAAAAGCTCGAAACAATAATTTTCACAATGAAAAATTGAGGCTATTAAATTTCTTTCATAATCAATTTGACCACATAATAAGATTCACCTAGGGATATGGAATATCTGATTAGATTTGTATCAAGTCTACCTCCTAAAATATTGAAAAGGGAACCTATTAGTTCAGTGCAATAGAATTGCATGCTCCTGGACACAATTATCTAGGACCAGGGACTCATTTGGAAGAAAGGTTAGGTCGAAATGATCTGTGTATAAATGAACTCAATCAAGCTGTAAGAGAGCATGATCATCCAAAAACTATAGATCTATAATGTTACAAGACAAACTTTCAAACGATTGACAGTTAGAGATGCTAATATGAATGAGCGATTTTGGAGTGGGGCTACAGCTGCACTTATGAAATTTAAAACACACTTTAGGATTAGGTATTAAAGCAAAATTGAAATTATAAAACAATTATAAAAACTATGAAAAAATTTGTTTTTGAAACAAAATTTAAATAAGATATATAAAGAAGAGGGGAGAAAATCATCCATAAAATAAATCTTGATTTAACTGCCGGAATTATGCACAACTTCGTTCAGCGTTTAAGAAGAAATGAAACTATTCAACTTTCTAGTATAAAATTAAAAAATAATCATAGACAGATAAAATCGCAGTCACAGAGCAGCAATTTGCATTAATTCAGAAACATCGAAAAAGTGGAAATTGTTGTAGATTAAAACCCGTTAAATATCGGGGACAAGAGGTAAAAAGAAAAAATCATCAAATGTAAAAAGAAATAATCAAATGTGAATATTTAAAAAAAAAAAAATACCTTCCATTAACAAAGTCAGACATTTTCTATTACGCTTTAAATGCATTCCAAAATTCAGAGGTGTTTACATCCCGATATGAATTACCAAATATTCCTAAAATTATAGAATTTGGTGTATAATTTAGGTCAAACACCGTACTATAAAGATAAATCTCTCTTGAACAGATTTTTATTTAGATCTGTTTGTTAATATATAACAGGAGAAAGATGGAAAATGAAAAAAATTAATTTGTGATTGATAATGATGACACGTTTTTCATGTTGAGATACCAATTTTAGATTATTAGTTCGTTTTCTATGAAGTCTGATGGGACAGAATTCGCTACATGTGATAATATTAAACTCATCGATAATTTTGTACTGTATCAGTTTTCAAAGATCGAAGTAAAGAAACATAATCTCTTGATAGAAGAATTTGATCAACTGGGATCACTAGTTAGAGCTATCTCTCCATAAAAAATCTGAATTGTATTCACTAAGAAACTGTAGATTCTTATCAGAATTTGAAGGAGCTGAAAATAAATTCTATCTTTGAGATTTAGCTCATTTTGGTTTCAGTTTTTTCGATGATATAAAATCTGATCTATAAATGTGAATTCACAATTAAATTTATTCGATCCCTGGTTTGGGATTGTTTTCTCAATAGTAGGTCTATGATTAGAGTTTCACAGTAGAACTGATCGTTGTAAGTGCAATTGCTGCATAGATATATTTAATATATTAGCTTTTGTATGTCTCATTTCCCAGGGTTTAGGATTCATTTCTTTATCCAACATTAGTAAGGAATAAGTACTATTATGGCTTTGTTATGTATTTCTTAACCAATTTAGATAGTGAATTGCCTTCAGTTTTCTGGAGGCTCTGAAAAATTGAACAAAAATATTTACTTGAAAATAACACTGTTGGAGTTAATCTAAGAATAACAAAGATGGTTTGCTACAGAGATAAGTACTGAAGAAAATGTAATTATAACTGTTTAATGAATGCCTTTTACTTAAAACTATGTTATTGTGTTTAGACTGGGTTTGTAGTTAAAGATATAATGTGATTATACTATAGTTTTAAAATAAATATTATAATAAACTCACTCTATATCCCTCTAAATCTCGCATTTGTATTTGTAACAATGAAAGATCTCTAAGAATTTGGATGTTATCTTTTTCCCATTTAAGTGCATTTCGGTAACATTTGATTGCTTCGTCATACTTTTTATCTGAACGTTGGAGTAAGCCATACACATGCCAACATACATGAGATCTAAGATCATTGCGTAGGCCTCGTCTCACATATTCATATGCTTCTTCTTTGCGCCCTAGGCAATTCAATGTAAGACCTTTCATAGCCAGTGTTTCTAAAACAATAAACCACATGAAAACATTTCGTAAATGTTATTATATATCAACAAGAATGAGTTTAGACTTGTAGAAACTTCAATCACCAACCACTTTACCTGTGTAATACAAATAGCCAAAACAATGTTTCACAGGTGAGCGTGGTGTACCCCCAAAACGATGCATAAAAAAGTCACTTAACCCACCCATGAATAGTTCTCGATTGAAACCAAGTGGAATCGATTTGTCAGGTTATTGGGAATAAAAACCCTAAATCATTTTTTTTTCTCCAAATAGCAGGTAATTTATTATTAACAAGTTGCAAAAATTAAAAAAAAAATAAATTATGTTTTGCAAACACTTTTAGTAAGTTAATTGGGCAAAAATAAACACTTTTCGTCTCTTGGCATTTTTCAAAAAATACACCCTTTTCAAGTTATAGGCGATTTAAGGTCCCAAAAATGGCCAGAAGTAAGTGACTTCAAAAATTCATATCTCAGCTTAGAATCTGAGTCTGAACCTTTTTTAACTTACCAAACAGCAAAATGGTTGTCAAGAATTATACTTTAACGCAGCAGTAGACAGTCTCTACTACATAATTTTATATAATAAAATTACCTTCCCTAATAACTTATCTTTTAATGTCGGCCACTTATATATTGCTAAGGATCTGACATAGATTACAAACCAATTTCAGCAATACACAAAGCAACGAGGGTCAATGTATTACGAAAGTATTTATACCTGCACTTCCACCTTCCCCTCACCCTAAATCCGTCACCTCAGCTCGCCAAACCCAAGTAAATCTTACGTTTGGCCAACTGTACCTGCCTTTTGGAAAAAAAAATCTGATTTAATTTTTTTATTCCCAATAACTTGACAAATCAATTCCACTTGGTTTCAATCGGGCAACTTTCAGAGGGAGGTTAAGTGATTTTTTATGGGTTGTTTTAGGGGTGCACCGCTCACCTATCAATAGCTAAGTAATCTTCCTTAGTTATTACATGCACATAAATCTTACAAAACCAATGTCAGTAGGATTTGTCTGCATGTTAACAACTGAGGATGATGATTTAGTCATTGAAATGTTGTTTTGTATTTGTTTTCTAGAGGTTAAGTGGTTTTTGTAGAAGAATGTGTTTTCAATCATTTGGTGGATAATAGCAATATGATTATTCACTTAAAATAAGCAAGATTTGTGGAAATTTCAATCACCAAGTGAAAGAAAACACTCAACTTTGCACAACAAAAAATTTATTATAATAAAACAATGTTTTAATGACTAAATGACCAATTTCAGTTGTTACATGTCTAGAAACTTTCATGTAAAACCAAAGGTGCATTTGTTGTGAAAAGTTGTTGTTTTGGGAATATGATGAAGCTGACATTGATTTAATCATCATTCCTCAAAGATGGCAGTATTATGAAGAGGTGAATCCTTTCATTTTGTTATAGTTATTCATATAAATCACTATATGACAATTGAAATATAAACAATAAACCTTAATATAACTTTAAGTTAACTAGACACTTTACAAGATTGACTTTTACCAATATCATTATCAGTAAATAAAAAGTTTTTGTAGGCCTACACCATCAACCATATGAGTGAAATTGATTTTTTGTTCTATAATATAGTTTGGGTATAGACTGTGGGTGAATAACTGTGTATCATTCAATTTTATAATAACTATTATATATCTGTTCTTTTATTTACCTACGTTTAACGCAGTTATAATTTGATTATTGTAGCTCATGAATCACTGAAGATGAATTATTTATTTGGGAGGAATTGTGTTTAAAATTAATTGTACGTTTAGCAAATCACAAATAGAAGATCATGTTATTTTTGTTTAGAATTGATTTGATTTACATGAAAAGGACAGTTTATTCATTATCACTGTGTATAGATTAATATTGTTTTATTTCAGTGAATATTTTATAAATTACTTAGGTTTTATTACTAAATTTAAGGGAGAAAAATGTGTTATACTAACAGAACTTGTTGCAAAATTGCACTACATTTAATTTGTTTCTTATGATCATAAGAAGAGTTCAAGAAGTTCCTTCTTCCAGTCCATCAAAAATTACCATCTTTATATTTTTTGTTAATATGTTAGAGAGATATATTAAATAAAATATGCTGCTAGTATCTATTATTTATTTGCATATAAACTCAGCAATACCAATATATGATGAATCACTGAGTAGGTGAAGAAAACAGGAAATTGTTAATAAAAGAAAATTCCCCAATACCACAATAAAACACTAACAACACAAAGACTCTATAGTTATATTTATTTTACCTTATGTGTATTTCAATAGCACTGCTATCATCTTCAGAGATGCAAGAACTCTGAGAGTTTCACTAGAATCAGTTTCATATGGTTATGGTGTCTAATGAAATAAGGACAGGAGTGTTTTTGCTCCGATATCTTGTTAAATATTGTAACACCAATTTATTAAAAATGGCATATTATGGTCTAATATATCTATTTTAAAATTATGGAATTGTTTTGTGGGGGAAAAGGGAGTAAGAGCGATAGTTAAATTGAAGCTGAAAGAATCATGCACTAAGGCTATTTATTTAAACAACCTAACCCTTCCCAGCATGTATATTTTGGAAGTGATAGTGGTTTGTCACTTTAAGAGCCAAACAGCACATAATGGTGATTTTCACAAGGAGAATAGAGGATTTTAGATGTGATGTGCACAGATTGAACATCTATAACAAAAACTTCCTACACAAGCTGGATAATCCTATTTAATAAACTCCCTAAATATTTAAAAGAAATAGCTGACCATAAGATATTCAGATCGAGATTTCTGTTGAGTGCGGGGGTGTGCTCGATGGATGAGTTTCTGTACTCATGCAATGTCGTCATTAATGATATATCCTCCACATAATGTATTTTTATTAATTAGTTTGTATTCTGAACTATTTAACTTAATTATTAACATTTTATTGTAGTTATTGATAAAGTTGTAAACAAATAATCTCTAAGTAATTGATTATTGTATGACAGTTCCTTATTATCCAATAACCTTAAAACCAGAATAAGAAATTAATTAATTAATACAAGTTCTGATATAATAAATAAATTAAGATTGTAATTAATTATTGTATTGAGCCGTAGAATCATGAAGGTGTTGCCTTCGCATGCGGTCTACACACGTGACGTTCGCAATACATACTCTGCTGCCCTTCTCGTAACGCAGAGGAAAAGTAATTTTTATTTTTTTTAATTTATTTATTCAGCTTCCCTTTGATTATAATTTGGCATTACCATGATAACATAGGAATTGTCAACAACACAGATATAATTACATTACATACCAATAACCTAACACTAAACAAGTACAATAAACTACAAATCATCAAATAGACAAGTAAATTATAATATAAACAGTCATTGTGACTTATTCACCTCCAAACTCCAAAAACTCTTTTACTGAATAAAATCACTACTTTGTCAAAAATAAAGCTCATAATAATACTTTTTATTGATTCTTACAAATATTCTGCATTGGCATTACATTACCTTAAAACAATACATTTCTCAGAGTTCAGCCTAAAACTTTGGGGAAATGTGTTTTGCTGTTATTACAAATATTTATTTTTCCTAAAATTTGCTATCATGGTCCCGGGCCCATGTCTAAATCCAGCCCTGTTTGTACCATTAGAAAAGTTATTGTGAACTATTTCTGCAACTTCACACAGAACTTGATCCCTAAATGGAACTCATCACAAAATCACTGAACACAAAAAATGCTTTTACATTTTTCCTTGTTGTTTAAAAGTGAAAAACCTCTTTTCATCGCCTTATTAAAAAAAAGAAAAAAAGAACAAATTAAAAAACCCCTAGCACTTGAATACTCTAATAGCACTGGGGTCGGAAAAGAACAAGAGTTGGTCAAGAGAGATCGGATAGGAAATATAAAATAGAAGGATCTAACCCAAGACTACATGGAGAAAGGTGTAGATCCAGCTATGTCCCGTAGGGATTGCCAAGCCCATACTCACTAAAGTGAGGCCCGGAAGAAAATACTTTTATAATAAAATGTAGCTCCACAATGAATTGGCTATGCAACAATCAACAAACAGCTGGTTACTTGTAAGATTGCTATGTTCAAGAATGCTACCTCAACGATGCTACGACGATGGTTGTCGCATATTCAAGTAGTCTTGAAATTTTTTTATCAGACCTTATATATATTTCAAACACAAATCATTTTTACCCTAGTCTCCCTCGCATTGGACCAATTTAATTTTGTTTTAATTTTGTACTAAAGCACTCAAAGTAACCTCAATATGTCAACACAGAGATAGAATAGGCTTAGCCTAGACCGATATGAAAAGTGTTTTTATCTTTATCAGACCATATTTTTCTGTGGTGGAAATTCATTTTGAAGAGTTTTGTATATGTATATTTTAAAGAATTGACAAAAAATATGAATTGTAACCAAAATAAGTCACTTTTTTTCTTGAATGTATTATAAAATCTAGATATGTTCCAATAATCTAAAAATATATGAACTAAATTAATTTTTTTATATATACTGTACTGTATATATATTATGTAAATAATTTTTAACAAGTTTTAACACGTTTACCTTTCTTTAACAATGTGGGCAACACAGTATTAGTGAACATCTACAAACACACTATACAAAATTCAGATTGTCAAATTGTGCCAAATGTAAGGAATATAATATAAAACAAATTAAAGATTAAATACAGTTTCGTTTTTTAATAAACACACCACACCTTATATACCAAATTAATATTTTTAATATCTTGAATTTCCTTGTTATTTTCCCATTTATTACAAAAACCATCCATAACTATATCATAGCATCACATTATCTTTATTCTACCATTGTGACTAAACTTTATTCTTGTGCATAATTTCAAAATACTATAAATATGAATCGTCAAATTTTCAGTCAATTTTTAGTGAATTTTGTTAATTTTCAGTCCATCATATTCTAAGGAATGGTGTGAAATCATGTCCAAGGCATTTACAATATAATTTGAAAATTTTAAACCCATAATCTATTTTCTACTTACCTCCATGTTCTGTAAATTTTGGATTTGATAGTATTTGCTTTGCAAATTTCAACCCATTTTTGTACTGCTTTTGTTCGTAACATTTCTGAAACAATTCATTATTTATTTTAATAAGATTTAAATATCTATAAACAATATCTTTAAATCTACCCCATTAATAATAATACAAACAAGTATAATATGCTTATCTTACCAGGGATTTTACTGAACCAGTTCTTCCAACCAATTTTCTAGGGTGTACTGTTGATGAAACATTTGACGAACATTAAGGGCATAATAAGTCTTGTAGAACCCACATGTCTTGTCTGATTTTTATTAGAATCTCTAGTAACATGTTTGACGAACATTAATGGCATGGTGAGCTTTGTAGAACCCACATGTCTTGTCTGATTTTTATTAGAACCTTTAGTAACTTATTTGATAAGATATTTAACAAAAAGTTATTGTAAATAACTCTGCATAAATTTCCTTCAAAAAAGAATTACGACCAATAATTTTGTTAAACCAATAATTCCATACCAAGTATTTAAGGCCCAATACTTTTAATTCTCTATTTAGAACATACAATTTGGATTTTCGAGCCCAGTACTTCATATTGTGACGATTAAATTCTCTGTTACTACAAAATGAACCATCATCACACCAAAGGAAGCTTATAGAAACAGTTTGGTTTGGATTTTTTGTTGTAGCTGTACTCAAATACAAAAATTTGTTCGATAAAGGGAATCTACATCTTGCAGTTCCTGATGCAGAAACATGGGGTAAGGGTGCAATTTATGGCCTTTTAATACCCTCCATATTTTCACGTGGTCAATTCCAGAATAAATAGATAATAGAATAGGGGAACTATTATTTATTTCAGAATATCAGACAAAAATATTCCAAACACAAGGGGAAAAAAGAAAAAGAGACTTTGAGTAAACTAATAAGGTAGTCACACTCATTATTGTTGTAAAACCTAAACATTTTATTAAATCAAAAATTAGAGAATTATTTGATTTAAAACTTCATAGAAATATAACAGTTATTATTTTTAATAAGATGATAATAAGTTTATTTTTTAAGAACAATAAAGATTAATGTCAGTTTATTTGTTTTTGTTTTTGTTTTTTTTTTTCAAGAGAAGTAATAATGTTTTGAGGCTATGTTATATAATCTTACAAAGTTACTAAATGCAAAATAACGGTACTTACGTATTAACGCCACCGCAACAGAAGTTGCGCTAATGCGCATGCACCAATAAAGAGCAAACTGGTTTAATGGAAGCAGAATTCCATTTTGTTCAGCTTTTGAGATTCATATACTTTCATTTTATGATTTGTAGATTGGCGGCACTTCACTTTTAAAGCTCATGTTTATCCATGATCTTATTTCAAATTATTAACTTCAATAAACTTACGAAAGGTTTGGCCAGGTGATTATATATATATATATATATATAATAATAAATATATATATAAGGTTTGGCCAGGTGTTTATGTGTATATATATTTAGGCCTATATAGCTACCTGGCCAAACATGTCGTGATATATAATTAATTATATCGCAAAGTAAGCAAATATTAGCGCATGCGCATTAGCACAACTTCTGCCGCGGTGGCGTTAATACGTACCGGTAAGTACCAAAATAACATTAACTTATTGTCAACTATTTATACACACATATAATATAATATAGAATTTCTGAAATTATACTACAGCAAACATCGTGAACTAAAAAACTAGGGCTATTGTAAATGTTTTAAACGAAAAGCTTGATGTTCATTTAGCTATCTCACCTAAAGTGACTATTTAGCAATCACTTAGATTGAAACTGTGCTACTTATATCTATAAATAATATCAGGTAGGCAATTATTTATAATTTGACTTGGCTGGCCTAAAAACAGGTTAGATAGGTTATACTCCTTTTGTATTTAAAATTGTTAGGACAATTTTATTCATAAAGCTGATCACATCAAGAATACTCCAAACTTAGCTCTATTCAACTCTTTATAATTGATAATAACAATCCCTCCTATGTTAACATCTTGACACGTCTCTTCACATGAAAACTGTAGTACAAAAATACACTGCTGTTGTATTGAGGGCTAACTTCCAATATCTTTTATAAAAATAAATGGTTAATTGTTTATATAAAGGTAACTGCTAATTTTGTGATTTTTTATTTTTATCATCTAATACATAGCCTACTTTACTTTTTAAGAATAAATGATGTTTTCATTGCAAAGGTCATTTTTTTCACTGAAAAATTACAATTTACAAACTATCAAATCGACTGGTTTTATAGGTTATACATAATGGCTAATGTTCACATTCATGTCTCATACGTTACTCAAAATTTCAATGTTTATATCTGAGATCACACACCTGGCCAAACCTTTTGTGACATAATAAAAGCAAATATGCATTTGCGTATTATAGTAAGCAAATTATTACCCCTGTGATTTTGTATATATAGCCACCTGACCAAACTTGTCATGGCATATAAATAGCGATCTAGTGTATTCATTGTGTAATGTGCATGCGTCAAACAATACGCTATTCGCATTGCTATTATGTCTTGCCATTAAGTGTAACCTATAAACCCATCAATTGTAAATTGCAATTTTTCAGTGGAAAGAAGTGTCCTCTGCAATGAAAACATTATTTATTCATAAGAAGTAAGGTATGTAGTAGACGATAAAAAAAAATCCCGAAAATTAGCAGTTACCTTTATGTAAACAAATACCAATAAATGTATAAACTTTAAATAATAACTATACAATAGCCTATTTCTTTAAAATACAAATAGCTAAATGTACAATTTTGTTTTGAGTTTCCATTTCTTTATTTCAGTTATAAAAGCTAATATATTGCCACCAGCATATAAAAAGAACATAGGCTACTTTTAAAAAGTTTCAATTTTTATATAAGCCATATATATATATATATAATTTATATGTATTAAAAGTGTTTACATCCTAGGCTTATAAGGAATGAAAATATTTTGTCTGAACATTTTCTTCATGTGATTCAACTTAAATACAATGATAACTCATATTAAAGTCATCAAAATAACCACATATTTGTAGTAGTCTACAATAAAACAATTTTTAATGGCAGCCTCTAAGCTGTATGATGAGACTAACTGCATTTTTAGCAATATGTATTTAAAATGTTTTAAGTAGACTAAGATTATGAATTGATTCAACTAATGTGAACTAAACCAATATGCTATAACTATTTCTACCTTTATTTCAACATAGATCACCTTTGGTAAATTGATTCAAATAAGCCTACATTAGTTTGAAATTGTACCCCTTAATAAGTTATAGCAAAGCCTCAATTATTTAAAATTAACTGTATCTTTTGACCAGATGCCATAGCTTAGTTTAGTGAATGGTTTTTATTTTGCAAAACACTATTTTGGGCATATTTAAAAACTCACGTGCAATTTTAATTCAGAAGAAATTAATCTAGACTAATCTGTATACAATTTTTAGTTTGAAGAATTAGATAAAACCCAGTTTAGCCTAATCATTCATTGACTACTACACCTCCAATATTAATCTACTGAATCTAAACAAAATGTTGACAGAATAGTTGTATTAATTTGACGATTTGTTAAAGTCCAGGCAAATGTAATATTTAAATATATTTCAATAGTTTTAATTATGAAGAAGGGCTTACTTTGTCTATATTCTATAAAATAAGTACGACATTTAAAATCTACAAAGTTTGATAAGACTGACAGCAGTTTTAAGAACTTAGTTTTAGACCCTGTCATTATTTCCTAATAAAAAAGAACTGAATCAAAATAGCATACAAATTAATCATAGAATCTGTATATTATTCTAGTCGTCAAAATAATTTACTGAAATCAATGTTGTTTATAATGGAAAGACGTGCCGTAATAAGGTTATGTTCGGGATGCCAAGGTTGAGCTAAGGCCTACGATTGGTCACAATCTTGCCTAGGGCTAGTTGGGTTTAAGCCGAAATATTTTATCAAAGTTAATAATAAATTTTAAATCAAAACTTACCAATATTCTCTTGAAAAGAGAATTTTCTTTGGGTGGCAAGGGATTGCTAGATGGCATATTTAAATTTTTAATAAGCACAACAATATTCAAATAGGCCGAAAATATTAATATCAGAACAAAACCTCGTGGCTACTAACCAAGATGGAGGTCACATCACGTGATCAAAAATAATCGAGCCGTAACCCGAGCAAATCAGACTAATCCATTTTTTGAATGGTTATCGCAGATACCATTATTTTTTTCTATGTTTGAAACTATAATTTTTAGATTGTTCTATATGTATTATGATATATTATTTTAAAACAGATCAGTTGAAATAATAATAAATTGGACAGTGTTTTACAAAAATAATGAACAATATTCCAATCCTATAACCAAAGTTTGGAAGAGTAATATTTATAAATCAGAATGAGTTCAGTTTTAAAGAAATAAACACATTAAATTAATCAATAAATGCCTTTTATAGGACTATGTACCTTAGGGGAAATTATATGGCATGGGAAATGATATAAAGTTCCTTCTATATAATGGAAACAACTAACTTGGACTATTTAATAATAAATTATAATTAAAAATAACTCTCATAACCATCATATCCCTCTTATTGAAAATTTACTTTAAATATTTCAAAAATGGTATACTGTTTCACATTTTTGAGTGATGATTATGTTATTTTGTTATGTTGATTTTTATTATTTTAACCTCGTAAGGAGAAAGCTAAAGTAATTTTTGAAATGTGTGTTGTATATAACTAATCAAATTAATGCTTTCCTCAATACATAAAGCTCCCATTTCTCTTTGAACATAGCAAAATACTTCATAATCAATAAATCAACATCTACCTCTTTGTTTTTGTTACCTCTTTAAAAATTGTTTTTTATTTATAAATGTTTGTTCATAAATTTAGCCATAGTAGAAGTAAAACAAAAAAGTAGAAAAATATAGTTAACTGTTGGATATTAAATTTCAAGTTATAACAGAGTGCTGCATATTTCTTGCGATAGCTTTCAGTTCATTCACTTTTTTACTCGAATGTTTTCTAGTTCATAGAACGTGAATCAATTTGACTTTGGGAGTCTATTAAGTAAGGGGAGTTCAACAAAAAATGGAAATTTTAACAAAAAAAAACAAATTTTTTATCCTGTTGTAAAATTTAGAATTTTCTGTAAATTTTAAGACCATGAACATTATGGTTTCATAAGTATAAAAATCATTTATTAATTTATATATATAGCTTTATTCTTATTCTTACCACTTCATCCAATACTAGTTATACGTTATAGCAATAATAATTTTTCTTAACTTATTTGTTATAGTGTTGCACTAGTAATATACACTCTATAATAATGTTTTTTATGTTGGCGACACTGTATATTCAAACATTGTTACAGCTGACTAGCTGTTTATCTATGTTATGGTTATGGTTATCTCTTTTCTATTGTCGATTGTAATTGTATTTCTCTTTGTTTATGCTATAAGTGTATTTTAGACACTTTTTAAGTCACAAAATATACTATTTTAGTAGAAAATAAGAAATATAAAAATACGAAATCCAGCTTAAGTTACTTGATACCTTCCTCAAGTCAGTCAATGCCAATGTAAGAACTACTAGGTCTGGGAAGGTAAATATATATAATATCTGCCGAGACTTAGTTCACATCCTTTTATAATTATAAGCTCATGCATACAACATACAGTGTCAAAATACATGTAATGTGCATGCATCCAACGACATGCTATTATCGGAACCTCACATGGTCAGGAATTTTCCATGACAAAATAATAATATTTATATTATGTTATAATAATAAACATCGAGAGATGACATTTGATGAACGTAGTCATAAATATTAACATATGCTTTACTTAACCTAACAACAGCTAGATTCCCATGTTTGTAATGTTATTTGACAGTGAAGAAATGTATTTTTGGACTTGAAAAGTGTCTTCCGTCAAAAAATATGAACTGATTGAGTACATGATAAATAGTTAACGATTTCATTATTTTAAATATTAAAATCCGATGATAATGTACAATATTTTTTACCTTTACAAAGAAAGTTACATGTATTTGGCGATTAAAAAAAAAAATCATATTCTACATACCTTATTTCATAATAATAAATAAGTTTTCAGTAAATGTTTACTTTAAGGTAGCGCCTTATTTTATTTTTTTATCGTCTACTACATACCTTACTCTTAAGAATTAATAATGTTTTCCTTGCGTAGATCACTATTTTTAACTGAAAAATCACAATCTAAAAACTATCAAATCCGACGTACTTATAGGTTAGATATAATGGTGCATCCCAAGTGCACCATATTGGCAGTGGGCAGGACGCATTGAGAACGGAGAGAATCCCATACCAATTTGGATGAGATTTCTACAGAACTAAGGCCTTTAATTGCCGCTTGGGTATCTGAGAGAATTAGAACGTCCTTAACTCTAAGGCCTTCTTCTAATCCTCGATGAACACATGCTGTGATTGCACAAATCTCACATGTCTGGAATATTGTACAAAATACCTTCCTAAGCTAGCTTTGAAAGTTAACCCAGTGGTTTGACAGTATCCTCCATATCCAGACAGTTAATTTTGTAGTGATCTGTCTGTATACCAAACAAACTGTTCTGGCTATCACGGTAGCTTGCCATCCTTCCACTCCTCTCTTTTGTTTGAGAGAACGTTGAAGGGTCGAGTGAAGACGAACTCGCTTTGCTTACCATGAGTTGGCATTGCCAACACCGAGTTCTTCAATAATTTATTGGCGATTTCTGAGTTACCCACCTCACTGTAGCTCCTCCTCTATTCGCCATGATTGTGTAACCTATAGGCCGCCATTCTTGCCTCTGACATTATGAAAATATTTAGAGGCGGTAGACTTAAAAGCACCTCTAGAGCAACTTTTGATGTGCTCGTAAAGGCACCTGGTACTAGCATGTATCCTAGCCGCTGAAAGCTCTCAAGTTTGCTGACTGCTATGACTTGTGCCACTTTTGTCCACCATACCAGGGAACCGTATATCAGTTGATTTCTGACGATCACCTTGTAGATCCAGAGAGCAAAGTTTGGTTTCAATCCCTATTCATATCTTATAAGTCATCTTGTCACCATTAGAGATTACTTTGTCTTTAATATTACATGGTCCAGATGGACATTCCATGTCAGTTTCTTATCCAGGATTACTCCCAAATATTTCAACGATTGTAAAACACCCAATCTAGTTCCCTCAAGCCATATCTTACCACCACCCGTTTCCTTCTTCCTACTAAATGGGACAATGACCGTCTCGGAAGCATTAACTTGAAGTCCCTCCCTCCGACACCAGTCAGTGGTATGTCCCAGATAGTAATTAAGCAGCTCCTCAAGTGAACTTGGGAAGTTGCCTTGTAGATCTCTGAGGAGACTGGCCACAACCAGAACTCACAAAAGAGGCGAAATAACACCTCCCTGCGGACAACCTCTAGTACCTTTTGCCCCAGGGAGACTGTACCTGTCTACTGTGAAGCATAGAGTCCATCCACCTGCAAATGGTATGAACAACTTCATGACCTCGAGCTGCCCACACATTAGTGTCAAATGAGACATCAAAGGCACCTTCAATATCATAGCAAATGCACATTGCCATTTCCTTCCTCATTAAAGCGTCCTCAATCCTGCCTACTAACTGATGTAAAGCCTATTCGCAGGATTTCCCAGGCTGATAAGCGTGTTGGTTTTTCTATGGAGTAGATTTCCTGAGAGAACACACTTCCTTATATATCTACCAACCAGTCTCTTCAGAGTTTTCAGACTAAACAAGGTAAGACTGATTGGCCAAAATGATTTGGGATGAGTATGATCTGGCGACCACGCTCTGGAAAAAAACCACCCTATTGGACTTTCCAGACCCTCAGTATAAACCCATAAGCTATACTGGCCCTAAAGTTGTCACAGAGTTTGACAAAAATCGGGTCCAGCCCCTCTGCATCAAGGCAGGGAATATGGTGTCTCCTCCAGATGATTTAAAGGGCTGAATCTCTGTATCACCCATTTATTGTTTGAAACTGTAACAATGCATCTAGCTACCGTCCAGGCTTCTCGAGCTGCCCTTGGCCAAGGGCTTTTCTTGATTGTCTATCATCATCCGCCGGCATCATTACGCACAATACAATTGGGAAAGTGAGTTTCTAAATGAAGAACCAATGTTTCCCACATTGTTTGTTTATACTCTCCTGTAGGCTTTATTAAAGTGCCTACTGGATTCAAAGACCTAGTGGCTAATACTTGTAGCCTTGCAGAATCTCTAAAACTTTCCACCTCTTGAGTGAATGCCCTCCAAGGATTCTTGCTTAGCCTTTCTGATCGTCTTGCCATACTCAGTAAGAACTAAAGGATACGCCCTCCACTTCTGGCTGTGTTTTGCTTTGTTGGAAAGACTTCAAGTCTGTCTTCTCAGTCACTCTAGATCTTTGTTCCACCATTTTGCCCTATTCTTCACTGTTATGGTGTTTACAGGGGAATTATTGTCTTTATAGCAGTCTATAATGTTGTCTCCAATTTGTGACGCCGCATTATCTAGGTCTGCAAAATTTCTTACCTTGTTTTATGAGGCCTCTTGTAACACAAGCAGAATGAGGGGTTGCATTGTCATGGAGAAACATAATAACACCTTTTGGCGGTGGTCTTTAATTTACTTTCTTAGTCTGTTATGGTTTCACAGTAAGCTGCTGCTTTAATTGTTGTTCCTCTTGGCATGACCTCAGTACCTAGTACACCTTGATTGTTGGAATAAAGAGTCAACATCATTTTCCCTGCTGATGGAACCTGTTGAAAATTTTTTTGGAATTGAACATCTCTCCATTAGCGTGAACTTTGTTTTGTTTCAGGAGTAAAATGATGGACCCAGCTTTCATCTCAAGTCACAATTTTGTTCAAAAACTTTATTCCTTTCCTTATAACGGAAAAAAAAAACTGCTATGGGGTCATTCAAAAATTAAAACTGATTTTTCAGAAGTTTAAACAATGTTACCAACAGCTGTAATCAAAATGTACCTTTTACAAACATATGCTACTTAATTTTTGACTGCCCCTCGTATATATAGACTGTTCATATATATGTGTATATAGAGACTGCTGACTCTAAAGTGTACACAGATATTTACATGAACAAACTTTCCAAATTTAAACAAAAATGAATTTTGGGGTTTATGAAATCTAAATCTGGCATTTGAATTTCAAAATAATCACACACAACATTTTCCAAGTTTGTTGTTTAGAATATAAAATAAATTTATTACATAAAACATATATGTTAATCCTGTAATTTTATCCTCAAAATTAGACAAAAATCAGTAATATCAAAAGTTGGAATATTAGTTTGATTTCAGTCAAATTTGGCATTTACTATTCCCTGAATTTATGTTACTATAAAACATATTGAATAACTCCATTTATAAAGGTTTTTTAGAATTTCCTGCATACCTGTAGGTCCAACATTACCATATACTAACTTTTTTTCTGCAGCTCTATTCATCTTTATATTTTACATTCTTATAAAAGGTGATGTTGGCAAACAAATGTAGCAAGTGGTTTTAACCTAGTTTCTAGTTTTATATGCTATGTAAAACAGGAATGCTTCTACATGCAATAACATGTTACGCGGGTCATTTCTTATATAATATTCCGAAAACAAATTAAACTCAGTGGTGCAATAGCCCATGAAGAACCTATGCCTGCTAGATGGCTTTTCAGTCAGGAACTGTGTGCTTAACACATCAAAATTACTGTCCCTTTCCTTCACTTCTTATGTACCATCACTAAATTCTTTTATAGCAGTTAATTCAAAACCCAATTCTTAACATGAAGGACTAGGTATGAGGTTCACTTTGTAGTATTTGCATCGTAATATTAACCAACAATGGTATATATGTGAAATTTGTATTGTGTAATAAAACAAAAATATTTAAGAGTAATGAATTTAATAATAAACAAGTGAATAATACAAATAAAATAAATCAACAAATTACGTACATATTATTAATCAAATTTGATAATAGCAAATATTGTTATGATAATATAGAGGATATTTGCTCTAAGTAAGTATTTACGTATTAAAGCTAAACAAAAACATTTCAACAATAACAAGAACGTATCACTTTAATGATCTTTAGTAATAACACAAATTTAATTTATATTATTAGCTTCACATAAGAAAAATTTAAATTGTTTAAGCATGAGGCATTTTTTAAATTGTATAGTTTTTTATAATAACGATAGATATAGCTGTACTGTTTTAATGTAGGCCTATAGGTCTTGATTTTTTTATTAAACATTATTATTAAGATAGTTAATGAATAATTAATTTTGAATTTACTATTAGGAATTAGGATAGTTTTAGTTAGGAACACGGGCGTCGCCGCCATAGGGGACATGGGGGACTCGTCCCCCCCCCCAATATTTACGCAGAGCGAAGTTTTAGTGCTCTGCGTAAACTGAAGACCTACCTAAGATCAACCATGTCTCAAAAAAGGTTGAATCATGTTGCTGTTTGTTACGTTCACAAAGAAATATTGGACGAGGTAGAAGCAAAAAATGTTGCAAAACTGTTTATTTCAAAATGTGAAACAAGGAGAGGTGTTTTTGGTTACGTAAAGGGTAATAAATAAACCATTTTGGGGTTGTTTCAGTTCCAGTATATATCCGTTTAGCAAGAGGTCAATTTGAATTTTTTAAATGTACTGTAAAGAGAAACAAGTCTAAGATTTTAAAGTTAATGTTTACGTTGTAATGTGATAGACCGTATGTAATAACAGTAGTGTGTGTAAAATAAAGCATATTAAACCTGACCTGATGAGTATTTATTTGATACCTATATACTATATACATTTTAGAATGAGTTTTCAATTGTATGTTTATAGTTTGTTTCTTGAACGATTGGACTTGGAATCAAGCGTGTGGTATAGGGCGTTCCATTGTTGTCAAGTCTAATGGTTCAAAAAACGAACTATAGAAATGTTTTCAGGTTAAACACAAATTGTTTCAATGAAAAACTGCTTGTACAAATGTATGATTTTGGGTTTAAATTAGTGTTCAAAAGTCATTTCAAGGTCACACTTTTTCTACAATTTTCCTATCCCGGGGGTGTCCCCAGACCCCCCATTTGTCCCCCCCCAAAGTGTTGATGATGACGACGCCAATGGTTAGGAAAATATAGTCTAAGTTCTTTTTAAGAACCCAGTATGACAACAATTATTATTGTGACAGACCTGGAAAAATGATGAAATTGCTTACCTTGCAAGCAAGGCAGACATCATTGATGCTACAAACATATATAAACCCTTGGGTGGGAAAACTTGGTCAGTGAGCCAAGATTGATCAAGGAAGGTGCTGCAGGAATTTTTGAAGATAGCCAGACGGACTTGGCTAGTAAGAGCTTCCTGGGAGTATAATTTTTGAAGATAGCCAGACTGACTTGGCATGTACGAGCTACCTAGAAGTATAGAGACTTCAGATGAGCACCCATGAGTGGCAAGCAGGGTGGGCAAACTTCGTGTATAAACCTTGAAATTATTTCAGAGACAAGTAATTATAAAATCAGATCTGTCTCACAACAATTAGAGTCATTCTGGATTAATAGTAGTAATAAGGATATTGTAGTATTGTAATAAAATAGGCGATAGTCATTCTTAATGATAATTTTTAATAAAGATTAATTGAGTACAGAACCACTGATTTGAGTAGATTGAAATTAAAGAACCCAGGCAGATTAAGGAATTTCCTAACAAATCCAAATTTGTTAGAGGAGCCAATCCTTACACTAGAATGAGAATAAGTTACTGCTAGTGCCTCTTGTCTTATACACTTTGACATAAATAAAATCACTGAATATACAGCGTAGGAAAATATTATTATATTATTAATGGATATTTTTCAAAAAATAAAATACAGTAGTCTACATACAGAGGGGTATAAGAAGCCAACAGTTTTAATAAAATTATTATGTAACATACATTAAAGCAAATACACAATATAAAGAAGATAAAAATATCTTATAAATAAAGAATACTAAAATAATAGTCTAATTATGAACTGTAAAAAGCAGTACCTATTAATTGTAACTTATGCTATAAAATATAAAGACTATCATCGTTGAATTTCAGTGGAACCTTCACAAGTCAGTTTTTATATATTATATGATTAAAAATTTCCTTCATTTTACTTCTAATAAGAACTCTTCTACATTGTCAATATATTTATTAATTATATTTATAATATTATTCCAATATTCATTTTAAGAACACGCTTACACCTTGTGTAGTCAAAAACCACTGATTATCTAGATATTAAATTTTATATTTTAATTGAACTATTCAAACAAAATCATATTACTTTTACATTATTTCTTCATAATATAACAATGAATAACTTGTTACTTATGAATCATGTTTAGAACAGGCTGAGTGTAATTTGAAATTAAACATAACTTTATTGTTGTTGATAATACAAAAATGTTATGAACAAAAAGCGTAAAGCATGATTTACTTTCAAAGATGACAATAAAAATGAATTACTTTATTACATAACATAATTTCATTAGCATATAGGACAATTAAGCTATTATACTCTCTTTTAAATAAAAAAATATATGGTTTCTCCAGTCTAAAATTAATCAAAAATATTTGTTGAGATGTTTAATAAAAAAAAACTGAATTTAACCTGTTGTAAGCAACAAGTCAGTTATGTCATTCCATTCTATTCAAAATATTTTATGGATAAGTTTCTCACTAATATACTGTAGTGTTTCAATTATACTTCCATTTCATGGAGTATAATTTCTCCTTATTAAATAAGAGTTCCATTTTAAATATGGATCTTCTTGGTGAATGTTCCTCACTAATATCATGTTACAAATACAAAACTGTTTGCAAGACAGTTACTAAAATAATATTCCAAATAATGAATATTCCAATCGTAGCATACTTATTAAATGTAGAGTCAAAACGGTGGTAACTTGGAGAAGGTTTCACGTATGTTTTAAAAATGTTATAACTCTAGATTTCAAAAAAAATATTTAAAACAAGAGTATTTTTAAAACTTATACTCAACATATCAAAATGGACTGAATAAGTCGGTGACAACATTTATAGAGATGCTAATTTCTGTTTACCTGATTCTGTGAAACATAACCTGAAGTAGGATGGGTGACATGGTAATGGTGGGTATGGTTGCGTGTAGAAGAGGCAATAACAGAAAATATTTTGTCAGTCTTCTGAATGTTTTAAAAATCTGCTAGTCATGTTACTATACCAATCAGCTCTTACAGGTCATGTTTATTGATCTTATACCTCTAGCTTTTAATCTAATAAAGAGATATGTTGAATATTAAAAAAATAAAATAATGGCTACGACTAGTTGTTTTAAATTAATAAAACCATTTATACCTCTGTAAAGAATGACCGATATTATATTGTTTAATATATAATTAATTATATAAAACCAGTTTATTTATATTTGTTAATATTCTATTTAAAGTTTTATTCACATATGTTAGCTCTTTAAATGATTAATAAGAATAAAACTAAAATACGCATGAACTATTAAAAATGTAAAATATATGTTGTATCTTTTAATTAGTATTAAGATATGATGTGACTAGTCGAGGAAACCTTTTATCCTCACTCCAGATGTATATAAACACAAATATAGTATAGACTCATGAATATATGGTAGGAATAATACGTCCTTCTAAACTACTGAATCATGAGGATCACAAAATATAATATATAGGGTTATAATACTTGAAGAATATTCTAATTTTTTAACTGTTTGGGCAGAGAAATGATGATCTGGTTGAGGCTTATAATAATCTCAAAGTTTGCTAGTTTTAATTGTCAAAATAGTTTAAAGTAAGAATTAGAACTTCAATCCTCCTAAGAGTGTAAAATACCACAATATAAGATTTTGTTAATTATTAATAAAAGAAATAATTACTGGGAATGACAACAGAAATCCTTCCCTCCTCATTAGATTCCAAATTTCGCTGCACTATTTGATCAATGTTTTCATCAGTTTGTGGGTTTGGCAGCCTTGAAATAATACTACACTGGAAGTGTTGTTTATTTGAATTCTACAAATTAAAACGTTTAATTTGATAGCCTATTTGAATTTTTCAAAGTATTATGTGTTTATTTCTGAAATGTACATAAATTTATTCTACTTGATTACAAACTTCTAATTGAGGTGCCGATATCTTGATGTCTCCCATATGTGTGCCTCGGTATTTTCCACATTTATGGATTTGTCAATAAAATCTCCAGGTGGTACTTCTTCCCATTTTGTTTCTCTGATTCTCCACAACAAATTTGCCTTTATATCATGATCACTCCAGGTGAAAGTCTTCAGTCGAATCCTCCTCTTTGTTACACACCTTATAAACAGGTGAGTGAGTAAGGTGGAATCGAAAGAGATATTTTTTTCAGTGATAAATAAGATGGCCAATTTGTGCTCTTGGTCCAAAAGTTTGCTATGATCTACTAATGTACAAATTTAAAATACTTAACATTGTGAAAGTGCATTTTACTTATTTTAAAAATTCTGTCAAAAAATTCTTAAATACTTTTACTTATTAAAGGCAATATTAATTACTTTCTAGTTCTTGAAATAGTTTTGTAAAACATACTTACATTATAAACTATCCTATTCACACTTTTGTAAAGTTCTAAATTAATTGGTTTAATTAATGCTATACACAGTATATAAATGATATTGTAAGTAATTAATTTGTTGTTAAAAAAATCATCTAATTTGGCAGTTAAAGAGGTCTTTTAATTAAGATTAAATCCAACTAATATAAATCTAAAACCTCGATAATACAGTGTATAACCTTTATTTATATTTTTGTTTGTGGATTGCACAGATTGTTGTCGTTAATTTAAACGACTTACAATTTAAATCATATTTTTCTTGGAGATCTCTTTCTCTTCTTTGAATTTGAATTTCTCTTTGCCTGCAATTTATAAAATCATTGACATTATGTTTATTTTGGTTTATTTAATACAAATTGCAGAAATATGGAAACTAACAAGTTGAATATATTTGTGAAGTGAAAAATTCTCTACATTTTAAAATGTCTGAACATATAAAAGTGTTTTTGGTCTGATATCAAATATATTGGTCCGAAATTCCTACATAAAAAAATAAGGTAGGGATAGACAGTAATTTTTGACTGACTTGTTATGTTATTGGATTGACTCTGCAATGTTGAATTTGTATATAAAACAAACAAAAATGTCAGTTTTATATATATATTTTTTACTTAAAAAAATTGAATAATTATTATATTCATTGTTGCTTAGTACTACATTTATTTTATAACAAATACCATTCTTAGTCTTCTGTGAACAATATTTTTTTATATTATGTGGCTATATGTTTCACTGCCACAGGAAGCATCTTCAGGCCAGCTACAAAATATTACACAACATAAAACAGCGACAAATCATATACATTGAAATATTGTATTGACATAAAAAAAAAAATGTATTAAATCTTTTTAATTAACTCACAATAGTTACACATTTAGTACATTGGTACTAAATGTGTTACTTCAAAAAATTTATGTTGTAATATTTTGTAATTGGAGATATACTTAGCCGGCCTGAAGATGCTGCCTGTAGCAGTGAAACGTATCCAGCAATGACGAGTTTCATACGGATGAGGAAGAACTACCTAAGGAAACGGAATGGATTAGAAGCAAGAAACCCCTAAGAAAAAAGAAAAAGAGAAAAGCAGAAAGCTGACCTGAAGTTGAAAGAACCGAAGATACTATTGTCAGAAAACCAGAACAAAGGCAGAAAATGGCACCAAAAGAAAGACCACCTCCGCCAGTAAATGTTGTTGGTCTAAAGGACTTTGCAACAGTGCGAGCGCTTACACAGCTCCATAAAATATTTAATGAATTGCCAGATGTTTTGAAAACATGTAGCTCTTCTCAATTTACAAAAAAAAAGACTA
The DNA here is from genome assembly GCA_963513935.1 of Aphrophora alni. Lineage (NCBI taxonomy): Eukaryota > Metazoa > Arthropoda > Insecta > Hemiptera > Aphrophoridae > Aphrophora > Aphrophora alni. The sequence continues at coordinate 326,070 of OY740774.1, forward strand.
CAAATCACTACGGTGTGGCCACGATATATATATATATATATATATATATATATATAGGTATATAGGGTGTGTTTATTAGGTATATGTAGGTATGCGTGTGTATTTTTGTATGTGTGTTTGTGAGTAAGAGAGAGAGAGAGAGAGAGAGAGAGAGAGTGTTTGAGAGTAGGTCTAGGTCTGTATGAGTATGTATATATGTATTTGTGTTTATGCATAGTATACTTGTGGCTATGTATGTATTTATGTGTAGGTAGGCCTATTTAATGTAACATTTCTTGTCATATTTATGGTCTTGTCTTTACAATATGAAACCCACAATTTAATGAATCTGATATATTCTTTTCTTTTGTTTGGTTTTTGGATGATGAGTGTTTTCTTTTATTGTTATATATAATTAAATAAAATATTTAAATTCTGTCTGTCACGTAAACTTCCAAGTTATAAAAAAAAAAAAAAACTTTCTTGTTAATTTAGTTACTGAACTGTAGTTTTTAAATGATGGTAACCCTCAAAATAAGTTTTTCTATTGAGGGTACCTAATTTTTCCCTCTGTTTAGTTGCTTTATTTTTTGCAGTTGTTAATTAATTACTTGTATGAAGTTAAGACTTTAATTTTTTATATTGTAACATTTAAACATTTTTTATTGTATTATAAAAAAAGGAAAATATTTTAAATAAATAAAGAAACATTAAAGTAATTTGTTAAAAAAAAAACTCGAAATTAATAATACATATATTTTGGTACAACGAGCTCCATGTATAGCAAATAAATTTTGGAAATAAATTAAGAATTTAGATTAATTTAAGTTTTGTGATGTAAAAAATATGACATTCAAGACACCAATCATAAAAAAGATTGAAATTGATCTTTAGTTAATATGATAGTGATATTATATTTGAAGAAGAAGAATTCAAAAGAGATGTTCAATTTTTTTTTTCAAGGACACATTTTAGCATAATTATGCCATCATATTGGTTTGTCAAAAATAAAACAATTCAGATTAACCGACCTTGAAATGTTGTAGTAATACAACTTTAAATGAATTGAGTAAAATTTGTGAAAAGTTTCAGTCTCTGAATGAAAAGTTTACAGTTATTTTATAAACAACGAATTTATTTAATCAAGAAGATGTCATCTTCACTTTTTTACAAACTCAAAAAGTCTGAACCGTAGAGTTCACAGCTTTGTGTTTATACACATACATTACATCATGAGAACTTATATGTAAATACAGGAGAATGCAATTCCATCTTTCTGAGATCAAGAACAATCGAGGAACTTAGTGAAAACTTTTAAATAACTCTGTTGTGTAGAAAATAACTGAGTTAATTCCATTTTAAGAGTTAAACTAATAGATAAAACATTTTAGGCAGTGTCTATGATTCTTTAGAAATTTGGAATATATAAATTAAGAAGTAAAAATAAATTTTGATGTTGCATTTTCATTCCAAAAGTGTAAAACATATATATATTTTTTAAATGGCATTAATTTTAGAATCAACTTTAGAATATAACGTTCCAACTTTGTAAAATTTAAATTTAATATTACAATCAAGTAAATTAAAGTAATATTAAAAATTAAATTTTATACTTCACAGTTATATTAGAATACTTCTCCACAAATAATATTCTCTTGTTAGGAACAGTAAAAATATCAGCGTGTAATGTGCAAGATTTTTTTCTACAGATGCAACTTGCAATTTGAAATAATATGACATAAAAAAAACAAAGGTGAATTGTGAAATACAGAAATCTGCGTGCTAAGTGTACTTTCTAACAAAGTTATATACCACTATTCATAATCTATAAACTATTTAATTTACATCACATGTTTTTCACATGAAGCTATTAAATCCTGTCTTTTAAAAAATATATGGAAGCAATCATAATGATAATATCTATAATGATAATACAAATTAAAGTTTAAAAAATTCCATATGAAATAATATACAGTAGAACCTCTGTTAACCAGCCTCGGATTAACCGGCCTATATCGTAGTGTACTGGTTGGATGAGAGTTTCCGAAAATAAATTGTAATTCAAACACCAAAGCGGCGGCGATATCAAACGACTTTGTCGATAGCGGTATCCCATTGTCGGCGCTGTAAAAACACCACGTCATTGGTACCCGTCGGTATAGCAGACATACACCAACAAAAACGTTTGATGGGCCGCTTTTTTTCCACGAATCATTTTAGCATACATTATGAAAAATATAACATTTCTTTTCAGTTTTCTTCTTGTCTTTGACGGGTATATTAGAGTAAATAAAAATGAGTGAGTTACAAAAACAATGGAAGCGTGTGTTGGTTTCGTTTGAGACGCGGTTAAATGTGTCAAAAGACTTGACAGAGGGGAATCTGTAAATGAGCTTTGTAGTGTTTAATTTTTTCATGTTTGATGTATAATATACATAACATAATATATAAGATACATTTATGTACAATAAAATGAGTTGCAATAACATCTTAATTGCATAATTCTTAGCGCTACCTGATTAAATAAGCTTTCTTTCAACGAAAACCGATTTTTCAGGGGAACCTCTGATTAACCGGCCAAACGGGCAACCGGCCCGGGTGTCAGTCCCGACTAGACCGGTTAAGAGGGGTTCTACTGTAGTTGAATTTTTTTACTAAAAACTTATATTTTCCAAGAATTTTAATTCACATTAAAAACAATTCTATGCACGAGGACGGTTGTAAAATAAGCCACAATCGATTATTTATACACAAATAGTGAGCAAAGCAGTAAAAAGTTAATTTAGCATAAAAGTATTGTTATTTTTGTAAGGAATTTACATTTAAGTTTCAGTAAACTATATATTTCCATTGTTAATTTACATCTATTTTATTTTATGTCTAGATAAGTAAATTTGAAACAAAACAATATAACAATATGAAAGAATTATATTGTAGAGGTTGTGTTGAACCTGGTAACGCTGACCTAGTTGCATATAACGCTTGACCGGTTTGGATTTGTGGGGATACACTTTATTCCTGTTTCAGATGGAATAAATCAGTAGAAAGGTACTGATTGGAAAACATGACATCAAGGGAAAAGAAGTTAATTTCAAATAGAGCAATACTTTAATGTAGGAAATAAAGACAACTTATTATTTACACCAACAAAACCTAAAATTTAAATACATCTTTCCCTCTTCCGCCAGCCTTTCCCACTCTGCACTATCCATCAAGTTTCACCAGGTTTAGAGAGGTCAATTTAACTTTATATTTAGGTCGTATTTATTGATATGATTCATATGTTTGTCTTGTTTTGCAATTTTTTCTTTTAATAAGCTCATACAGACAAATAAAAACAAAACAAATATACATTTTTGTGGATCTAAATTAAATGAAATATTAAAAAAAAATCAGTAAATTAAAAATTATTAACTATGAGTTTTTCTTTTAATTGTCATAATTCTTAATTTGTTACATGCAATTTTGTTTAAAGAAATTGTGTTCTTTGTTTTACTATTTAAATTTATTGAAAAAATGCCGGATACAATTTTATGATGTACATTAACTTCTGGAAACACTGACTACCTCTTAGGAAATTGTATTTCAATCATAAATAGCACCATATTAAACATACATAATTTTAAATATTTATAAAATGCAATATTTTTTAAATGGCAATTACACATAATATAATATGTTACAAAGCTCTCGAGTGGGTGATGGGCTATTAAATTTACTGCTATCTCTACAAATTTGCATACACAAAATTACCCTGCATTATTGTAAGTCTAATTTTATAAGTGAGCACCTAAAATGTTGGATTTTCATTTTGTCTTTTATACTAAATGTGTAGTAATATTTACTATATATATACATTTAGCTCTATGCACTAATACTGATTAGAAACAAATAATATCATGAAAGCTGAAAGTTCTACAGTAAAAAAATTTATTTGTACAGTCAATTATTAAATTTGATAAAATAAATTAATACTTCCTATGTTCATGTCATGACTAACCTGGACTGTGTAAATAAAATTAAAACCAATCCTAAAAACATGAACTATGGCAAACATTCTAAGTGTTAGACAATGGATTATGCTAGGCATTAAATACGTAAAACTAATTCATCACTTTTATCTCCTTGTGTGTCAAAGTCTGGAAATCAAACTCTTCTGCTCTTTAGCCCTGAAACCTAAAATTGTGGTGTACAAATAGAAAATGTCAAGAATTTTTTATTGTTGTTGTTTAAATTTAATATTATTTGTATTATATTTTTTTTACTAAATGTTTTTTCTGAAATATCTAGTTATTCTGAAGGTTATAGATGAACAGAAACCCTTTTAGTACTGTCTTGAGATAACAAACAACTTTAATTCACCCATATAATATATATATATATATATATATATATATATATATATATATATATATATATATATATATTGCTGAATAAGGCATTAATTTGTTTTATTATTCAGACAATGTTTATTAAATTAAACTGATGTTTCTTCAAAGTCATTGAGAACATAAATAACATTTTTCTTACACTTTTCTTATTAATTTATTTTATTTATTTAGAAGAATTTTATATTTACATTGAAAGAGCTGATCTTCAAAGAGATGATGGTGTCAGATCAATATATCACATGTTTAATAAAAACATCCCACATAATATATGCTGGTAATAGTTTTTCTTCTTCTTCTTTTATTATTTATTTGTATTTATGTATTTTCTTTCTTAGGCGATCAATAAGTTCTTGGGAAGATATTTTGAAAGACAAATATGCATTTATTGTTTAAAGTTATGTCCATTTTGTGGTTTTTTATATAATAATTTGTATACATTTCAAGTGTACATGAATCTTTATATATTATTTATGATAGAATGTTATGTGGAATAACAAAATAATATTAATAATAAATAACTATGAAATAAAGAAAATTAAATTGTATTTAACATGCTTTCTATATTTATAAGAATAAATTTTGTTTAAATTTGGTAAGGATAGTAAATTTAAAATTTTTAGCTGACATTTTGTTTTTAATGTATGTATGGGCTAATGTGTGTATATATATATATATATATATATATATATATATATATATATATATATACAGGTATAAAAAAAGTACCTGTTTTAAAATCAAGCAAATTTACAAGTTTTCATAAAAACAATCAAGATTTAGGTAATTTAATTACATACAAGTTAATCAATTGTATTTTATAAAATTTGAAATGTAAATGGGACTGTAAATTGTATCACTTTCCTTAATAGCAAAATAACAACAGGATACATTTATCACATTATAATTAATACCTAAATACAGTACTTTATTTATTAATTGAGTATTGTGTATTTTTCCTCTCTTAAATAAAATCAATAATAAATAAAATTTTATATATTTTATTGATTACAGTAGGCCTTTTGATGGTATACAATTTCTTGATCTAAACATTACTTGTAGCAACAACGTAGATGCATGCAAAATATTAATAACATATAAAAACATAACAATCATACAGAATCAACATTATTGCTTTAACAGCCACTATCAAAAGCCATATTTAAGAACATAATTGAATAAGTTTTACATATTATAAGAAAACAAAAAACTTAATCAGACATAAAATATACTAATTAAAGCTATGTTAAGGATAACAAAACCTACATTTATTTATCTTAATTGTAAACGAAAGGATCAATGTACAAAACTAAAATTAGTATTGGTATTGCTAAAAACTTTTATACAGATGAGGTTTATGCTGATTTGTTATGACTTTGGTTTATAAAATTTTGTTCCTACACGAAACAGTTCTTTGTATCTTTCATAATCAAAGATAATTAAGAAATATTATCTTAATCATATCCTTGATTAAATTATCTGTGATAACACACAGTAATCAGATATAATTTAGCTGTGACCTTGAAGTAGTCTTCAAGTGTATTGTTAGAGTGCATTATATATTATATCTATCACTATTACAATGAACGTTAGCAGAACATTCAAGCAATTGACTTTAGCGTGAAGTGTTAGCGGCCTACAGTGTCAGGTGTAGAACTACGGTAGTTGGCGCGAATCAGGTAAGAACTAGACTTTGTAGGAGTGCCAGGTACAACAGGAGATGTACATCGACTTATGACACCTCGTACCTGACAGGGATCATGTCGCTGGAGAAAGTGTTCAAGTGTGTCCCAGCCACCACCAACACGTACCATCATGTGTCGTCCTTTTAGTAACTATAAACATAACTTTATTAAAACAGATCACTTAAGTTATATGCATCAAAACCATAATTTGTAGATATATGTATTTAAGTGGTCATAACTTTCATATGATTTTTGTTTAAATTTGGTAATACAGGTTTATTTTTAGACAAATTCTTTGAACTGTTAATTAATCAGCTAAACCATTTCATATGGTGGTTGTTTTATAAATCTTTTTACCAACAATTATAACAAAGTTGTTGTTTTTATCTAATCTCCCAAACTTAAAACTGAAATATAATGATTATCAAATTATGTACTAGTAAATGCTAATAAAACCGTGACTGTAAGCAAATTTATTGCCAGATAATTTGTTGAATGATTAGTTTGGATATTCTCTACAATTAAAATAAAAGTATATTTTTTAAACACGAGTTTCCTGTTAAAGCTAAGCTGACTATACATACAATTTTAACGGGACAGTGGCGTTTTGAAGTACTGTCTTTTAAAATATTTCCCGGCTGTCCCATGGTTTTGATAAACATGTTAGTTTTTTAATAAAATTTAATCATGCTATAATATTGGTAAATAATATATTATTATACCACCGTATATCAATATCATTGTTACTATAAACTTGTATAACCTTGATTTCACACAATACAAAACTAAGTATGGATATCTGCAATGATTATTTAAAGAAAATAAGACACATGTTGACAACACCAACACTTTTGTTTCAGTCTAATGCAGCGTTTGTGTTGTCATTTGTAGTAGCTTTTTTACCCTTGTGTTGTGTGTGTTAACTTTGTTATTCAGTGCTAATGGTTTCAATTTCATAAATAATTTTGAAAGTACAGTGGAACCTCCCTAATTTGAATCTCAGGGAGAATCCCTAAGTAACAGTAAAATTGCAACTCTACATCATTTATCCTTAAAATATTAATTTTTGTGTAAAAACACAAAATGGCGGCTAGATAGAAAACAGAATTTTAGGAAATATGTTTATTTAAATTTTTTTGATTGGTTTTGATGTGAGAATTGAGCTGCTGAAATTTTGGAAACACTCTGTATATACACAGTCAGAGTTCAAGAACTGGAGAACTTTTGTGACTTTGCAGGAGACAATTAATTATGCATGTTACAAAAATTTTGTCTTTTGGTCAATCAATTGATGGAATTTTATAAGAGAAATGTCCAGTAATGTTACAAACATTGTTTGATGATCCCTGTTTGAAATTGTGGCTTTCATTTGGAAGAGATCAAGTGCCTGTGTTCGTACTTACATTTTCTACTACAGAAGTAACAATGAACACTGAAAATCTTTTTAATAATTTAGAGTCTAGAAAAAGTTAAGGAGTTTATTAAAAACAGAGAAGTCCAGTGGATGCTTTTAAGGAAGACACTTGAGCTGAAAGAAATATAAGATAGTTTGAAAGAGGAATTAATGACACACACACACAGAAGCAGAAGAAACTTGTGTATTTGATCAATGGATTATCATAAATCTGTGGTAGTTAGGCTATTGATTACATGGAATAAAGAAAATATTACTATATCTGAGAGATGAGTACATATATTCTGAAATGACCAAGAAACACCTTGATGTTTAAAATTTGTGTAATATTGTTGCATCAGTTATGCAATAACTATTATTGCCATCCCAACGTCTGTTTTTGTCTAAAGGAATAATTATTATGCTCAGCCTAGTTAAAGCTGAATGTTAGTCATTTCAAAATTTTCATTAGTGTTTCTAAAATAAAAAAATTACAAAAATTTCCATGTAGAAAAAAATTAATAAATATTGAAATGTACTTCGTGAAAATGCCAGATTATAAAATGTTCACTGATCAAACTAGGAATATAATTACTGTGCATAGTTTTTTGTCTGATTTTAGTTCAGTCCTGATAAAAATTAGGACATTGGCTCTGTTTTATGAATCATTAAACAGTTTGTTAATTGGTAAGTGAATTTCAACATGGTAATTTATCTCTTTTCTTCACACGCCCACTTTTTGTAACAGCCTTTCATTTATAAAATTTATAGAAATATTTGTAAGTTACATGCACTACAAACAGGAGGAACAAAAAGCAAATTCCTGTGACAAATACTCTCACAAGAAATCTACTACTGGAGGAGAATATTCACAAAGTAAACCCTGACATGGAACATAAAATATCTCCCAATAAAATCGAGTAAGGGTTTTTATAGATGGGGAAATTCTTAAAGTAAAAAGTTTTCTCTCAAGGCTCATAGCTTGTCATATTTAACTAGTCAATCCAATAAAGCAATATTTGCTTTGTATAAACAATCCAGTACATTGCTTTTGACTTGGTTATTTGATAAGCTTCAAAAAGGGATATTACAATGGATAAAACGGCATAAGGCCCTGAAATTTTCCGTTCATCACTACCTTTGCAACATAGTATCCTTAAATTACTATGTATAGTCACATTAATGGTGTGCGACCTTTCACTAGTAAATGAATACAAGAAAGCACTACTCCCTCTGGTTAGGTTAGGATTTGGATTCAACCAATCTGATTCAACCTGCTCTTTAACTACACTGGTTCAGGATTACATGTTCTTTGACAACCAACCTTCTCCAGTATTCAGCTTTTGTGAAGTCAAGGGTGTGTAAGTATGATGGACAAGCCAAAAACAATTAACACATTCCTAACCATAGTATCTGACACTGTTCTTTTAAAATACCCTTATGGTAAGCAATGAAATATTTTTCTTGAATTTCAGATGATAACATCTTTATGCACCTATTACGGATTGCATCTACTGACTAGATCTGATACTTTGATTGTTTATCCTGAAAGACTTTGTAAGGTATACCTAAGGTTGAGTTCCACATTTCAGATGATACAATCTCTAACCTCCTATTAAGGAATGCGAGTTACACCTACTGACTAGATCAGAAAGCTTTGATTGTTCATCCTGGAAGACCTTGTCTAGTGTTTAATCTTAAACACTTGGTCCAAAATCCCCTTAATATCCATGATATTTTACTTAATACAAGAATACATTGATTAGAATAACATGTTTCAGGATACTCACTCTTACAAAAACATTTCTGCCAGCTATATTATATCTTCCTTCGCCAACTTTCTTTACTTTGAGTTTTTCACATTTTCCTTCAGAACAGCGGCAAAGTCTTTGTGCTACTCTTGTACAATGTTGAACCTAAAAGATAAAGTGTAATAATGTTATTTTAAAATATTTATATGTAATTTCGTGTTTCAATGTATTGATCCAATGATCCAACTAATTATTTAAATTAATTTAATTTGAATACTTAATTAGAAGTTTTTAATCATCCTGATCAGTTCTACAAAATATACATATACACACATTCATAATCTTTAACCCTTAATGGATTCAGCAACACTAGTTTCATTCCACAACTAAACATGAAAGCAGCATTTACAATGCAATCTTTCCACTGTATGTAATAATATTTCAATATATAATTTTGGTAAATTAAAATATGTCTACTAATCCTTTAATTTGGGTATTTTTTACCTTAACGTAGTCCCAACTTACCGGTCAGACATGCATGTCTATGATAAAATGACTCATCTACAATTTCACATGTGATTTAAACAAGAAATGAGCTCGGGATGGAGTGAAATGTGTTTTGTGTATTTGTAATTGTGTTTTGTTTTTACTTTTATTTTTCTGATGCTGGTTGATTCACCCAAAACTGGAGTAAAGTTAAGGTATGAAATAATTAAATTAAAGGACTAGTAGACATATTTTAATATACAGAAATTAAATTTTCACTAATTCATGGACTAACACAATGGAATTTCAATTTCAATATATATTACCAAAAACTTCCAAAAGTTGTAATTTTCCTACATATTATAAAGTTTAATAAAATCTTATAAACAATTTGTTTCCTTAAATGTGTGTCAAAATTTGGCATATTTTGCAAACTTTTTTTTAGGATTATAGAAAAATCTAAATATATGCTGTAATTATGGTATTTGGTTTTTTCCCCATATCCATACAATTTACATAATACCATTTTTGGTTTGAATATAACAAATGTCATCATCAAACAACAGTTTTATTTACAAACAGTATTTTAATTAGTTTGTTAGCAACAATTTTAAACATGATGCAGATAAAGCAGAACCCTAACTTCGACTTTGTAAAACAAAATTACTTATTATACAAACTTAAAACTAGTTTAAGAAATGAAACATTAATATTTCAACAATTTTAGAAAAATATTTATTATTATTATTAGAAGTGGGTTATACTCCCTAGACACTTCAGCCTATGAGACTTTTTGTGTACTTTTTAAGTCCTAACTAGCTTATTTTTATTTCCTTGATTAGGGTTAGGATTTTCCTAGCTAGGTTAACTTTTTGCTTCTAAGGTCGCATCTGGGCCGAAGATCTGTTTTTTATGTTCTAATGCTTCACACTTTCGAAGTATATGTTCCAGTTTCTAGGTGCTGGTTACATAGTCTGGGTTTCAAGTTTCCTTGGAATAATCCCATGGTATTTTCTTGAAAGCGCCATGGCTTGATACGAAACTTAAGATTTTCTACAGATTTCTTTTACTTTGTAAAGTGATGAATTTAAAGATTTTCAGATCAGGTCGGACCAGAAATCCATATAGTTTTTCAGTGTGGTATTTTGTCCATCGTTCCTTAATTTCTGAGTTTAGCCATTGTTTTAGATTAGCTTTTACTACAGCTTTAGTTATTCCCCATACGGGTTCTGGCCCAATGAATGATCTCTTGGTCCTATATTTTGCCAATTTATACACCTTTCTTTTGTATCCTCTATGATTGGATATCCAACCGAGTTTTACTTAGTTTTGGGTAGAAATCTTGGTTAAAGTTCGGTAACAATTCCACACTAGTGATGAGTGATGAGTAATGTTCGTGTGAGCTTACAGACTTTATAGCAGCCTGACTGTCTGACCTGATAATGACATACTTATTGCTATATCCTTTAGCTAGGCACAGTTGTCAGCATTGAAGTATTGCCGTAACTTCTACTTGGAATATAGTTGCATATTTTCCCAAAGCTATACTTATATTTTTCTTGGTGGTTTTCCCATATATTCCCGCACCTGCACCGAAGTTAGTACAAGATCCACTATAGTATTCTATACAATTCTGTATTGGAAACCAGTCTCTGTCAACATCCTTTCTATTTTCTATGATAACTTCAAATGGTGGTAATAAAAGTTCATGAGGTTTTTTACTAATGTAATCACTTCTCATAATAAAATATCAATTAATTAGATGTAGTCTAAATGTGTTTTATAAATTTATTTAAAATATGTATATTTACACTAAAACAAAATGTAATCATACTGTATAAGCAGAAAATAACTTCTTAGAGCATAAATTCTGTTTTAAATAAAGATTACAATTAAAGACATCACTAAGGAATCAATGAGACAAGGGGTGCATATAGGAGGGATTTTTTTTTTTACTGGTGAAAATCACAGCTGAATTAATGAAAGACTAGAATAAGATAAAAATTAAGAAGAAAATAAACAAGACTAGATGTAGTTGAAAGTGTACACAATTTTTAATTGTAACTCATTTTAAATGACTTCAGAGTATCTTAATAAGAGGACTCAATACACCAGTAAATTTGAATTATTATTGGTTGAAGATTTGCCTCAGTGTTATTAAATCTTAACCCACATTTTATTACCTCTTTCAGCTCTCTGACTTAACTAAAAATAAAATAAAAATAAATATTTTCATCAATATATTTCACATTAAATTCATTTTAAAAAGCAATCTTTAACCTTGTATCAAAAGATTCCTTTACCTTTAAAAAAAAATATAAGATATATTTCATTTAACAAATGGATTCAAGATAGCAGTCAAATTTTGAAATAGATAATATAATAAAAGTTCTCCTTATAACTTGTCAAATAAATTTTGTGTATACAAATATCAAATTATAAAAAGGAAAGATTAACTCTTACTTTTCTATCCAAATCAGTCAAACTTCTCTCTGTGGGTGTTATTGGCTGTTCAATCTCAAGGTCAGGGTCTTCACCACTTCCTCTTGACCAGTCATCTTCTGTAGTATCGCTGGGTACTCCATCACTTGCTCCTTCTGTAGGAGGCTGTGACATATGCATCGGTGTGGGAGGAGGACCTGATTCAGATGCTAGTCTCCGCAAATCATCAGCATCACTGTTTAAAACTAAACTTCGCCTGTCTTTACTTCTGTTTGTTCCTGACCATCGATTATCACCTGCAAGAGCGGATGCTGAACTTCATGTAACATAGAAAAAAGTTTTCAGGAATTATAAAATTATATTATAAAAGGAGTAATTGCAAAAGGATGTCAGTTGCATTTATATTTTTAGTTTAATATCCAGAACCAATTTAAGAGTGGAATTACTAAAAACAAATATTAAATTCTAGTAAGATTTCTAAAAATATGAAAGTATAGTTTTTAATCACAGAATCAAAGAACTTAGTAGGTTATAAAAAGTTTTATTTGAAACTGAAGAAACTTATGAGATAAGTAAATCATAAATATTTGATTATATATGGATATTTATAATCATGTAAAAAATTCAATCATTGTAATTAAGTTTTAATAAAGGTTGAAGATCAAATATTTAATGAGATTTAAAATTTATTTGAATAAACGTGATCATCATCACCACCTTAACAAAATAAAGCATAAAAACCTCCTTAACCATTTCAAACTAAAAACGATAGCATAAAAATTGAAACAAAATTAACAACAACAAAATTAGTTAACAATGATAACTTTGATCAAATCCAATAAGCAACAAAATAGCAAATTACAGACCTGTAATAAATCAAATCAAATTATTTTAAGTTTTGTTCAAAAAGGTTCATGTAATAAAAAATACCAATCCCCTAGGTCAAAATTGATTCTACACCTATCAATACAACACAATCAAACTTGTTGTGGGTATCCAAGTTACACCAGTAATCAGTTAATCATCATGGAATGACTGATTCAAGCAGGTTATCACCAACTCCTCTCACCAACTAGCACTTCACCAAGGACCCTTTACTTCTCTTAGTTTATTGGACATTTCAGTTGAACATTTTTCTTTGTACTGGAAAGAAATATGTATTTTATTACCAATAAAAAGCCAGATGACATAACATGCTGAATGAATTATAACTGATTTGTAGCTTCCTTTGCTGCTTTTTCTAATTTTGTCTTTTTAGTTATCCTACAATGCCCAGGTACAAAATGGTACTCCAATACTCTGTAGCGGAAGTCTGTGTATCAAATGTAGAATGTCATAAATTACATACATTTCCTGAATAACCCTTAGAGCACTTTTGGAATCATAATATAAAAGATAGTGATAAGAAACAAATAGAATGGTACAAGACCTTTAAAAATAACAAAGAGTTTGGAAGTAAACACACTAAAAGGTGGGACAATCCATACATATATATACATCCCGATGAGTAATTCACAAATGAATTAATTGTCCAGTTTAGAACCATGTGTTAATCTAATCTCTCTGGATATGCAAATATTAGTTATGTAGCTACACTTATGATGATATAGTACTTTAAGAGTGTAATACTTTATGAATCTGAATGGTGAAAAAAATAAATTTTACATTTGAATAAGCCATGGAGAGTACTCAAAAATTGGAAGAAATATGTGTCGCAACTCGCTGAGGTTCCTCAAACAGGAACCTCAAACAGGGAATATATTATCTTGTCAAACAGGGAATACAGTTCTGACGACAGTTATATAAATGCATTATTAAAAACAATTTTGTAAACTCAATTGAAATGGTTGGACTCAAGTTCTATTGGCTCCCCACCGAGAAAGCTGCAAACTCATAACATAATTAATATTGTTTTACAGCATATCTTCAAATCATACAAATGAGAGATACAAGATAGTCTTTGATCCAATAGTAGAATTAAGAATCCAACAGTTGTTGAGGTTTGTAGTTATGTTCCATTGAGAAATAACACGGTCTGATGGTTCTGTTATACTGCGTTTATGTAGTAGAAAATTTAAATGACCATTGTAGTCTATTTATACCGTGGATTTCACTGGATTTTCATGGATGGGTCAGTCAGGAGAGAGGAAAAGAAAGCTGGGGCTGCCTTCTATGACCAGACAACAGACACTGAACTGCTTGCCATTAGTGGTGCGCTTGCTTACATTGACTCTTTCCCTGTCAATAATTGTGTACATTTTCTCTGACTCTAGATTGGCCCTGCAAATAATACAAAAGCATAGGCCAACAAGTTTCCACTATCGAATCGAAGAAATTCACAATATGATGGAGAGATTATCGGGTAGAAATATTGCATTTCAGTGGATACCAAGTCACAGTGGTATTTCTGGCAATGAAAGAGCTGATTGCCTGGCCAACCATGCGACAAAACTCCAAACCTACATCCCAGAGACAAACATCTCTTGGTGAATGTATGCGACAAATTAGGAAAAAATTTGAAGATATCTGGATAGAGCGATGGAGGGTAGGTGCACTGAGGCACTCCTTTTTCAGGATCCAAAAAAGCCTTCCGAACCTTCACTGTACAGGAATGTTGCACGATAAACAGCAACTTTTGCTGCTCGAATAAGATTGGGTCACATTGTTACCCAGGCTTACCTGAACAGATTTCATTTGGTGGAGTCCTCCAGATGTTTAGCTTGTGAGAAGGAGGAAGAAACAATTGAACACATCCTCCTACGTTGTGAGTCGGACAACTCCGCAAGGGATAGGCTGAAGACATGTATGACTGAAGCTCGCTCAGGGTTTGACCAAATTTTAACAGACAGAAAATATTAGAAACTGGCGGAGGAGGTTTATAGGAGACACCGAGCCATCGGAGACAGCTCTGGAAGCTTGTAGATGAAAGTAAGTAAGTGAGTAGTCTATTTATAATTATTCGAAAGGCTCTTTTGATCACTTCGATACCTTAAAAAAACATATTTATAGCAAACTCATTAACGAATAGAGAACAGCAGTTTCAGGGGTTAAAAAAATTTGCATTTAACAATATTCTTTGCGATGATTATGAATGACGCAAATTACAATAAACATAATATACAATATACATAGAGTCATCTTACTGGGAAAGATTATATAAATATTGAAAACAATAAAATATAAATATTTGCTATAAACAGATATTACTGTATTAATTGGTTTTATATCATTGAACAAAACTGCAATCAAGTAATAAATACTCAAATTACCAAAACACATAAAACATACATACCTGCTGTGCCTAATTACTTTTGCATGTGAACTAGGAGTTGAATGGAATTGCCAAGAAATGATCGAACCATGCGACAAACCTGAGTCATGTGATTCTTCTTCAGCAATCTCCTTTTCTAGAGCAACTAATCCAGGAGGTTCCATGTTGAAACGGGAAGCGATTCGTGCAACTTCCATTAGGCATAAGATAACACTTCGTGGATTGTTTTGTAATACTAAACATAGTGTAAAATAAGTCAAACCACAGACAGAAACATCATTTAAATTTAATAAAGAATTAATTTTATTATGTTGTATTTCTAAGTTTTATTTCAGTGAGAAATAAATATAATTACGAAATATATGTTTATTATTTATTTAATTATAGATTGACTTAACATGACAAACATTGTTGAAATATATATTTTAGTGTACACCAAAAACATTTCCTCAGGTGTAACACCAATTTAAAAAAAAAAAAACTCGTTATAGAATTTGAATTTTGTGTATTAACCCTAGAACCGACATTGGTTAATTTCATTTAATTTTCTTCGTTTGTTTAAAAATTAATAAAATATATTATTTTTATACAAAACCTAACTTATAAGACATCATTTTTCTCAGAAAGATGCATAGAATTCATCTATGTAATAAAAAAAATTTTTTTTGAAACGGTTTTGGAGTAAATATGTTACATGTCCAAAATGATGTTATCATTTTTCAGAAAAAAAACCTGTATCATCCAAAATCAATAGCTTACTACCTTTTTCTAAGATATACAAAAGTTTTGTGTAATATTTGTCAATGTATTTAGGGGAAAAAAAAATTTGTTACACTTTCAAAATTTAAAAAAATATTTTATAGAAAAAGGTAAATTGGTCATTTTTTTTCCAAAAATTTACCAAAAATAGTAATATATATTTTATACAAAAGTTCTATATATCATTATATTCAGATTGGTGCATAGAATTTAGGTGTGTAGTGAAAAAAAATGTTAGATGTAAAACATTTGGAGTTTTTTGGTCAAATACCAAAAAATCGAAAAGTAACGGAGAGAATAATTTTACAGAAATGGTAATCTACACCATACTAGATGTTTTGAATTTTTTCAACGATTACTAGAGATTTGTAATATATTTGTGAATATATTTAGGGGAAAAAATAATAATTTGTTACATTTTCAAAATAAAAATAATGATTTCTCCTAAAAAGTGATACTCTGACAAGTGAGGTTAGATTTGACACCTCGACAATTTAGGCTTAATTAGTAACTTTCTAAAGCTAGGCCTAAGACAAGCTTTGTGTTCGAGTTTTAGACTATCTAATATTATCTCACAAGCCAAGCTCAATATTTATTTATAGAAATATAGTTGTTTAAAGGTTTACAAACAAAATATAAATTATGATGTTATAGTTGAAACCTACCTAAGTCATCACTTTCAAATAGAAGGTTCTGATGCACTCCAAGTTGCCGACAGAACTGTATAAACTTATCCATATTATCTCGGGAAAAGAAACTTCGTCGTGCAGCATTTTGAAAGCATCTTCCTTTGATTACAGGTGGTGTCTGTATACATACATAACAGTGCTAAAAATCAAATTTTAATTAAACCCAAACACATAAATAATTTTTACATTTCTTTCTATAAAATTTAATGTATTACTGTAAAAGGTATTCGAATATTATCTTCCATAAAAATTAAAAATTGAATTTTATTCGAGATAAGATAAATTTTTAACATTCAGTATGTCTCTCTAAACTACCTTCCACTAACTATACGATTGTTATGGGATTAAGCTCAACATTTGAGAAAAACACAACACAACTCTTTTTCAAAAAAAAATTGTCTTCCATTTACATGCAGAGTGATCTAGTAATTGAAAAGAGTAATCAAATACTCAGTACCTGACAAAATAACATAGTGAAATTGATCTTTATCACTATACTATACAATTTGATGTGCGATTCACTAATTTTGGAAGAATAGGGTTGGGAAATTACATTTTTAATGATTAATTAATTATTTTTCAATATAGAAGGATAAAGTCAGTTTCAATTCATATAGAATTAAAATCAAATACTTTTACCTTCTGAGTGTATGTAAAATTATTGCACAAAATATGGTCAAAAAATAATTTGAAATATAGAAAATTTTTTGACTGATTCTAAATATTGTTTAATAAACTTGTTTAAGATATGAGGTGTGGTTATAAAATGACTAGATTGGTTTTTTTGTTGTTGCTGCCTGTATGCGACCTTATCAGCAACATCCCTCAATCTACTACTGTTAAATTCCTAAACATGTACAATCAAAGATTCAATAGTAAACTAACCATTGTTCAAATGACCCTACGATCTGAGCTCCATCAGAATAATGTAAAGTAAGTGTTAATGTGGAATAATATGAAATTCTTTATAAAAATTGGAAAATCCCTTAAAAGAAACTTACTATATGTTAAGAGAATTGTAAATTCATTAACGTCTACCAAGTGTTCAGGTTTTCAATTGGTTTAAAGAATTTAAAGTGGGAAGGGAAGTGATTGGAGATGATTCACTCTCTGGTTAACGTCACACACCAGTTGCTAAAATTTTAATCAAATGTCGGTAAAATTGTTGTTAAGAATAAAATCGCTTAAGTATCCGAGGAGATGCTAACATAGTTAAAGACAGTGTTAAACAGATTTTACAAAAAAATTAGAATATGGAAAAAGTATGCTAGAAGATAGGACTCCTCACTCTTGACCAGAAGAGAACGGAAGTGAATATTTGTGCTGAAATTCTTAAAACATTAAAAACGTTCCTTAACTTTTTAGAAAAAGTGAAACCTGAACCAAATCATGTTGTTTTTTTCTTCAATATGACCCAAAATCTAAATGACAATCCTCCATTGGATATCTTCCAGTTCACTAATGAATTTTATTATTATGAATATTACCAATGATATTATGATATTTTAATATCTTAGTATAAATATTTTGACACTTGTTATACAAAACATTTTTTTATCAACAACAAAAATAATAAATTAAATGAAATGAAAACATGGACGAGCAAGTCTAAATTCAAAGCAATGATAGTTTTTTGTCTATATCCAAGTTATTCCTTGATCATGTGGTTTGAGTGTCAGAAGAAAAAGACCTGAAATGTGGATGAATGGCTCACCTATTTTTCACCAAAACAAAGCGAAGGCACAAAATAGATTGTCTATCAAAAATTTTTTGTTGAAGCAAGAATTCGCTTATCAAACATTCATACCCCATGTGATTATTTGATTATTTCCAAACAAAGATCCCGTATACATTAAAAAGTACCCATTTCGAGACTGTAGCACAGAGCAGTGAAGGAATTCCATCGTGTAATTTGTTGAATAAAAAATTTCAACCCAGTTATTTTATAGTCATACATCAAATTAGAAAAGACAACCAGTAATTAATATATATATATATACAAATTGTAACTTTTAGAGTGTTGCACAACACTCTTACATACTGGATTATTCATAAGGGAAGGAGTGATAAATATTGTAAATGTTCAGATGTTCTAAATAAACGAAATTCCACATAACATATTTCTGGAAATGCTTTGTTTGGTGTGTCCATTTGTGTGTGTGTGTGTGTGTTCCTTTAATTCAATTTCTAAATGCACAGATATAATTTTAATTCCATATTTTGTATTGAGATTTAAATTATGGTAGTTATATATCCACAAAAAATATAATTTATTATAACTTTTATTTTAAAATGGAACCTAAAAAAAAAATTTTTAATTCCTTAAATTGCCTAGAAGTATTATTTATATATTTCATCACTAATGTTTACTAAACTAATAATTGATAACATGTTTGGTTATTCCCAGTGGAGCAGATGACTCTAAATACCAAGTAAAATTGTTAATATAACTGCTGTTTTCAATGAAAGATAACTTTGATTTTTTTAAATTTTCAACTTTGTTACCAACAAAAGAGTAGAATTGAACCAAATGTTCGCCATTAATGAATAACTAAATTTGACTAAACTTTGTAATTATTAGTTCTAATTGAAAATTTGTCCCAGATATGTTTAATAGTTTAAAAATAATACTCAATTTGATTTAATTGAATAAATTTTATTGAATCGGCTGTTATAGTAAGATTTAAAATTGGTTGTAAGAGTAACGGATATTAAAAAGGTTACCAGTAAACATTTTTGTTTTTTTACTGATAATACACAAACCAACATTTCTCGAGAGATGATAACCAATACATTTTGTTTGGGTCCTTAGAAGGTACACTTGAGCAAAATTGGATCAAAATCATAATTTTGTGTTTCTTTCTTATATTAGTTACCCCTAAATGTTGAGTTCTGGCTAATATATGGCTAAATATGCCCACCATGTGTTTGAGCTACAGACATCATTCCAAAAACTACTTTTTTGGACTCCGGGTATATCCACAAAAAACTAATCATCAAATATTTTGACCTATCTCATAACTTTCTCTATAGAATAGAATACATCTTTATATTATGAGATGAAGTTTGGACCACAGGGTCCTCTCTTCCATAAATGTAAAGAATTACAAAATCCATTAACACTTAACACATAATTATCAAATAAAAGATATAAATTATTACAGAATATTTAATAAAACGTACAATACTTACAAGATAGAAAATTATAAAATAAATACAAGTTGTTTACTTATTAATACTAACAATTAAAAAAACATTAACATTGCTAAATAAACAAAAGTTAAAAAAAATAATACAACCATACACAAATACATACAAGCACAGCCCAGAAGCAATGATCTAAACAACTAAATGATTATCATGAAACCAGTGCTTTAAAAAAAATTTTTTACCTAATATGATGCTTTAAATATTTTCCAGCAAGTTCCAAAATTTACATGTGGTCACTGTAATTGTTTTATTAAATGTAACAGTGGTATGCTTTGATATAGGCATGGGAGTCATCACCAGTTCATTATTGGGGGGGGGACATATGCCGGGGGTCTGGGGGTATGGAAATTTTTAAAAATTAAACTTTTCAAATCATTGTTTTTATGCATTTATTTATGCGTTTGTAACAGAAATGTAATGTTAAAAACCCTAGTAAAGACAAAGCCCGATGTTTACCTTTTAAGGTTTTAAGTAAATCATTTGTTTTTAGCAAAAATATTTTTAAATCTCAAATATTGGGGGGGGGACGCGTCCTCCCCGGCGATGACGCCCATGGATATAGGCAATAAAAATGATCCTCTTCAAGTAAATATTATGCCAGAGAGTGAGGCAAATCAATGAGTAGAATAGCGCACAGTAACAACAACATATAATAATTTGAAAAGTGTTATGCTTAATAATAGAAATTTGTTTATAGTATTTTGAAACATGATGATCACATTTTAAATAAATATATCATTAAATGACAATAGATCTTTTACTTTTTTAAAGCATGCATGCCAGCAAAGACTTCATTACATATTTATACAGATACTGTTAAGTTTTAATCCAAGATTTTTAACCTTTTCACAATACATTAATTTTTTTCCCTTTAGAAAAAGTTTAGGAGCACTACTTAAATCACTTTTATTCATAAGTCTAGTACAACAAGTACATACAGGTTAAATTTTATTCTGATTTAATGTTATTCCATTTTTATAGCCACAACCCTCAAAAGCGCTAACATCAGCATTACATTTTGTAATAATGTCAGTTGAAACTGAGATTTTGAAATGAAAATAAATTAGCAAGTCATCATGATACTCAGTGAAGTATATAAATAATGTAAATAGTAAACAACAATGTCCCAGTACAGAAGTGTCCTAAACCCCTACTAATATGTTCCCAGGAAGACAACCTATCATGCTGTTATCTTTCAGTCAAATAGGGCTCAAACAATGCAACACTAAACGATGACAACCCCAACTAAATTAATTTTGCTCAGAGTACTATAATAAAATAGGGGGGAGGGGAATCTTAAAACCATTGAAAAATGCTAATCAATGGAATATTATTGACCTACTTAAAAACCCATTGAATAAGTAACATGTATTTTTTACAATGATACATGTAAGGAAACACAATTAAACAAATGATAAACCTATTCAATCATAAACTTACCCCAGAAACAATCCCTGTGTGAACAGCTTCATGAGCTCTCTCTTGAATAAGTTTTGCTAACTCGCATAATACAACACCATTATCTAACATGTCTAGTAAGTTGGAAGCTGTCATGTGTTCTAAACCTGCAAATAGAAAAACAAGTCAGAAGCGTGATTATATTTTATTTGTTACTCTAATGCGAAAAAAATATTTTGCAGTAAAAAGAAAAAAAAGAAGAAAAATGTTTCAAATATTTGTTCAGGATGTCAATAATTTAGGAAGCACAGATTTGATCAAAAGACACATACAAAATGTTATTTCGTTAATTTAAAAATTTTTTACTAAGGTATTTCTTGTGTGTGAAAGCCAAAAAGTAGGTATAGAAAAATAATACCTAATGTAGGTGTTATGCCTTTCCTATTCATTAAATTTTTGTAAACATTTTAAAAATAAAATTTTGTTTGTGTGAAAAAATTAAAAATTAAAAATGAAGTCAGTTTTAAATTTGCTCATCAGATCATAATTTAGAATGAATTATTCATATAATGATAAAAATCAAGACTATTAAATAAAGGTTTATAATGTTGTAATAAATCATATGTTAAATGTACTGATATTATTGTAGTTCGTATAATTTGGTTACTTCGATTCCTAAAATTGTGTTACGTGTTATAATTGTATAAAAATATTTTTGTAAGTATTATAAATGCACCAGAAAGTTAATTATAAAAAACTAAGGATAAAAACGAACAATGTCATAAAATATATTATTTTTGTAAACGGTCAACATCTTGCTTATGTACACTGTACTTTAAAGCAATAAAGTTGTTGTTGTTGTTAAACCATATGTTAAATATAAAATAACCGACTTCTACCATTTTCAAAGTAAATTTTTATAAACTGTGAATAAAAGTGTACTTTCCATATATCATTCTAATAGATTTGAATTAATTTAAATAAAGTCATTATAATAAAATAAAGTTGATTTTTTGAAAAGAGATTTTTACGGAGTAATGACGTAACTTCTGTTTAACCTATTTTGATTTTTTTTAAATTTAAAAAATGTAAATATAAAACACTTTATATTTAGGTTTATAACAAAAGTTGTAATTAACCAAAATATACACGTTTTTATTTTTATATTATTTTTTATATAAATAATTTTTATATATATTTAAATTAGTTTTATATCGATTACTCTAATAAGTTTCCTTATAGTAATGCAAGTATAACTTATTTGTTAAATGTGACAATTTGCATGCCACAATATTATAATTACAATGTTCCTTCTTTTTAGGGAATAAAATTTTTAATCTTGAGAAAAAAACTTGAAAATTATATAAAATCTGTGGATATCTAGATGTCAGGATATCTGACTTTCATACCGTTTTCCTCGAGTGGATTTGTTGTGAACCACGAAGACTTTCAACCAATGTAATAACATTCTTACTCAATTTTCACTTATAAGTAAATAAAACCCGTTAAAACCTCGACTTTACCGTTCTGACACTAACTTTCCAGATTTTCATTTCTACTGGAAAATATAGCCACATCGATAATGCTTGTATTACACTCCTGTCTATCATCCGTTGATATTGCATTACATTTAATAAATCGACGAATTTCAGTATTAAATCTTGTAAAACAACAAGTTAATATGTCCAACTTATACAATGAGTTTTGCTAACTTGAATATAACTAAATGAAAGATATTAGTATGTCTCTATAAATTTAACACATAATAATTAAAAATCATTTGAGTTACAATTAATTTAGAAGACCTTTTTTCTGCAACGATTAAACCATAACAATCTCTCGTTTGTTCAATAGACGGGGGACAAGTATGTATTACCAGCACTCGGATGTACTGCTTGAAGTCTATACAACGTTCTGTCTCGCCCGAGCGACGTATATGACTTTCAATGCAAAGAAATACAGTAAAGTTATCTGTACATAAAGATTATGAAGATTTTAAATATTTAGTTGGTCATAGTCTAGTTTGATTTCAGAGAAAAGAGCGAGAGAGAGAGAATTTGGTTCATAAATAAAGCAATTTACAACTCTATTACGTCACGGAATGCAGAATTAATACAAATAAACCTAGAGTCCAAAGTGAAATATTATGAAGTTTTAAAATTTAGCAACTTTGATTTATTTCACTTTGAAATAGTACAAAATCTTTACATTAGTAAATACTTTTTAAATTGGCTTTCTGCTAAAATTATCTGTCGTAAATGTTTTAATACTATATGTGTATACACATACATACATATATATTTTACCAGTGAGAGTGTAATTTTTCTTTAAATACAAGAGTAAATAATCAAGAATCGTCTCTTGTTATATTATTTTGAATGGTATTAGGATTTCTTTATGGAACATTTGAACGTTATATATCTCTTATTACCCCCAAAGACCCCCCTCCCCAAAGACACTGTCACAGGTGTTGAAATCTGTCTAAAATGAAAATAATAAGGAACATACACACTCACGTTTATTATACATACTGATAGAATATCAAACTTATATACTCTGTACAAATGTGGGGGAAAAAAATTATAAATTCTGTACTGAACTTATTGGGTTTTAGTAAAAATCAGTTCCACCTGGGGATAGTTGAGATATTTTTATAATGAAATAATTTTTCTTAGCACAGCCCTAATTGTGGTGCTATGGCAATAAATTATGCCCAAATACAGCAACACACTAATTTTGAGCAAAATCGACCCATAAATAAGAAAGACATTATACTTGTTCTAGGGGTAAACACACCGTTTTAGGGGTAAAAACATCCTTGGAGTGGAAGATTTTCAAAAACCTTTTTTAGTACGTGTCTACAGACCTACCCCGAACCATGTTAAAAAATGCATAGCTCTAGGCTTGAGGTTACGTGACCAGTCAGTGGGTTTTGACTTTTATGTATAGCCTATAGATGAGGAGCGATCAGTCTTTGCTCTGGATAATGTGTAGCATTTAAATCCAAAAAAGCACTTCCGCAATAACTTAACTCATTTCGTAAATATACATTCCACTTTCCGTCGCTTGACAGATGCTGGCATCTAGCGGCCCGCTCCTAAACCAAGCATCACCTGATACTTGAAACCAAAGTACATTTTCGCCGGTCAAGCTAGCTTCTCGATTACCGGTCCTCAGTCTACATGCGATAACAACATGGTCTACACTCTTCATAACTCCGTTAGCTAAAAGTTTTTCTTCTTCTCTCAAAATTACCGTCTTTCTAAAACATCATGTTAAATTACTAATTGTGCGCCTTAGTCTAATAATCTGGTTCAAAAATGTTAAAATTAACCATCATTTTCTCGGTACTACCTCACGTGATCTGCGACAGGATTTACCAGGTACTTCAACCTTACAGATTTTGTCATATTATAAATTTTGTTAATTTTTAAAATAATTTGTTAATTATCATGTATTCTTTAAAATATGTATTTCATGTTTTATTCAATATTCTATTTCCTTTTGAAACTAAATGATTATAAAAATTTTCTTTTCTTAAAACATCATTTACAAAATCTTGCAAAGGCACATTTTACGTTTTGAACATTTTTGTGAAATAAGTGCAAACTAGTGTTGAACATTAAATGATCAGAATATGAACATGTCAAATATAAAACAATTGAGGAAATTTCTTCTAAATCAGAAAATTTCGTTTTACAAGCTTTTGCAAAATCTTACAAGTCTTATACAAGCTTTCTTTTAAACAAAATTAAAATATATATAAATAGATTTATAATAATCTAAGAAGCTTTTAAGTACCATCTTAACGAATTTCTGTTATACAATCAATTTTCTTTAATTTTGGCAAATAATCAGATATTTCTTTAATGATGAACATTAATGCTAAAACATGTCTGATTTTGTACAGACACTAAAAGAACATGTTTTTTGCTCACAGCTAATATGCTGGTAGGACAAATAGGAGAAATTGGAGAAATAAAGAAATTCTTGTCTCACATTGCGCAAACCAACGAAACATCCTAACAAGTTTCGTCCTGTTGGCAAAACACGTTTTTTTTGTATAACGTAACTTCACATTTTCAAGTGCATAAAAGTGATGTCTTTTTCTACAGCTGACTTTACAGAACTTTAACTAACTCATTTTGTATATGTGCCTAAATTTACTTTCGCAAATATGTGTTCCTTAAGACTATTTTCTAAATGTAGACCTGTGTAGTTAATTATAAAATATATATAAAAAACAATTATTGGGTGGAGCCTGCATGCAATTTTCGGTCCTAACAACCTCCAAGAGGTTAATTTCCAAATTAAAATAATTGACGTCAATTAACAAAATTTCAAAATTCTAAATTCCTTTTTTTGTTTGTTTAAAATATATAAATTTATTTGGCCAATATAGTTTTTAAGAAATTTTTCAAACCAGTTATATTATGTATCTTTAGTTTAGTGATAAACATGTTAACTATAGATATGATTTTTGAACTTAAAATATCAAACTCTTTTATATTTTGTTAAATTCTGTAATTGTTTAAAAAGAAACTATCATCTTATAAACTAAAAAGGGGGGGGATAAGTTTTTTTCTTTTTTTTTGAATCTTTTGATTAAATTTTTTTTTATTATTATACTTTTACATTAAGGGCGTATAATCTTTTTTTTGATTAATTATAATTCTGTGAATTATTAAGCTGTGCTCATTGTTTTTTTGTTAAATTTTTGTAACTATAAATATACATATTAAAAGGGGGGATAAATTTTTAGAATCTGTTGATTAAATTTTTTTTTCTAAATTATTATATGTTACAATTAAGGGCTTATAACTTTTACAATTTATGATATTGTTAATCATAAGTTTTTTTTTATTGATGATTTGTGTCAGGATGTCTTTTGTTGTAAATGACAAAGTCTGAAGCGCCGAAATTTCCTTCTGCTTTCAATAAACTTGAGCCTTGTTAATTACTAAATTTGTCTTTGTCTTTTTTTATTTTTTTCTTTTCAAACATTGTTACCATTTTGGTTCCGCCTTTATTAAATTTAAGTCCCCTGGTAACAAATGCTAGGCTATTTGGTAAATTTTGAGCCTTGGGTTAAGTTAATTTTGAAAATAAATTTTAAGGACAAACCTAATAATCACAGTTTTTTTATTATTTTTAAACTTAACTCAAGGAATAATGAAAATTTACCTTCGGATAATTTTTACTATATTTGATAAAACATCCCAGTTGAAATCAATACTATCAGTTACATTACTTATTTAATGACTTTGTATTGACAAACATTGGTGACATAAATTTAAGACAAATTTATTTAAAAAAAATTAAATTGTTTATTTAATACAATCATTATATTCACCAAAATAAAACATGGATAACCAACAAAACAGATTGGCGATTCAGTACACATTGGATTGTCCCATAGAGTGATTAATCAGAGTCCATCTTGCTTGATGTCTTCGGCATTACCGGTATGTAGATAAAGGTGAGTAACCATTATAACATCTATATCTTGTAATGCACCGTCTTTAGTTAGATAACCGAAATGAACACGAAATGTCATTCGTTGAAGGCCAGCATTGGATTGTCCCATAGAGTGATTAATCAGAGTAATTATATCTTAATATACAAGATATAGAGGTTATAATGGTTACTCACCTTTATCTACATAATGCCGAAGACATCAAGGTGGACTCTGACTAATCAAGCTATGGGACAATCCAATACTGGCCTTCAACGAATAACATTTTGTGTTCATTTCGGTTATCTAACTAAAGACGGTGCATTACAAGATATAGAGGTTATAATGGTTACTCACCTTTATCTACATAATGCCGAAGACATCAAGGTGGACTCTGACTAATCAAGCTATGGGACAATCCAATACTGGCCTTCAACGAATAACATTTTGTGTTCATTTCGGTTATCTAACTAAAGACGGTGCATTACAAGATATAGAGGTTATAATGGTTACTCACCTTTATCTACATAATGCCGAAGACATCAAGGTGGACTCTGACTAATCAAGCTATGGGACAATCCAATATTGTCCAGTTTATAGGATCACAAGTGCAATAGAAAATAAGCTTGAGAAAAAAGAAACATGTGCAAGTGTCTTCTTGGATGTGGCGAAGGCCTTAGATAGGGTATGGCATGAAGGATTGGTGTGGAAGTTGCAAAGAGATTTATCAAAGCAATACCACACAATACAGATGTCGTATATATTTGATAGATACTTTCGAGTGAAATACAAAGCCGAATACTCAGGACTGAAAATATCGGCAGGGGTGCTACAGGGCAGTGTGTTGGGACCTACCCTGTACTTGTTGTACACAAGGGACCTTCCTACACCAGAAGATACAATCATTGGTACATTTTCTGATGATACTGCGACTGATAAGAAAACTGAAGAAGTTGTACTGAAGCTCCAGAGGGCCGCTGATGAGGTGTGTAAATAGACCAAAAAAGGCAAATTAGTTTTAATGAAATAAAATCAATCAATGTTAACTAGATCAATCATCGGATCTCAAATTCAATAAATTCTGTATCGGTTCCCCATGCTAACCTGGAAATGACACTGGACGTAAAACTGAAATGGTAGGAGCAAGTCAAAAAGAAGAAAAAAACGAAAAAAAAACAAAAAAAAACAAGAATTAAATTTAAAGTTTAGGAAAATGTATTGGCTGCTTGGAAGACAATCACAACTATCAATCCATAATGAACTGTTAATATATATGCAGGTCAAAGAGCAGTGTGGACCTATGGGATACAGCTATGGGGCTGCACTAATAAGGCAAATTTAAATATGATCCAGGTTTTCTAAAATAAGGTGCTTAGATGGATAGTAGATGCACCTTGGTACATCAGAAATGATAATTTACATAGGGACCTAAAAATAGACTTTGTCAGTTATGAAAGAAAAAAGCAGGCAGGGAAGCACAGACAATGGCATCATGTAGCATTTTGATGCCATAATAATGCATCATTACCTAACCCTGAGGTACGAGGACTGTTGGACGTGACTGGGGTGGAGAGAAGACTGAAAAGAACCAAACCTTCAGATTTGGTGGACAATAGTGATAGGGAATAACCATTGGGTTATATCTCTTCCAAGTGTTAATTAGATGAGTTTCTTACTCAGTTATAATAGAAATACTTGTACTGGACCAGCCATCGCTTGATCAATGACTGATATTCCATAAATATATTTTTAAATTGTACTGTATTTTTTGGAATAAAACTAAACTTATATTTTATTATTATAAATATGAGTTATATTAAATTTAAACAAAATAACCTTATTTATAAATCGGGATTATACGATAGTAGTTAAAATCTAAGGCATAAATAAAGTAGTGAAAGAAATATTGGAATTACTTAAAATGCTGAGATATTCGAAGAAATTGAGATGACAGTTAAAAATATATATATTTGTACCCGATCTTACTTCTCTTATTATGTTTTAATCATTGCCATCTGACTCATAAACATGTTCTTAAAGAAGAAACAAAGAAAAGGTCTTACAAAATATAAATACAGCAATTTTTATTTTTAGTAGAGGTATTTATATAGGAAGAATATTTTCGCCTTGTGTTTATGTTGTTAAAAGCTTACAAATAACATTTTAAAATTTGAATACCTATTTGTATCAGAGAAGACTCTATACAAAATCACCTCTATAGTCCAAAGATCTAGAGCGATTTTCAGGTAGTTTTAAACTTTTAACCTTACTCATCTTTATTATTAGTTTTATCTCTTGACCAACTCCGACCCTGACGCTCCTAGTATTCCAGGGCTAGCGGTATTTTCATTTTATGTTCTTTTCTTCCTTTATAAGGCGATGATGTAAGAGAGGAAAACAAAATTAATTCAACTTTTCGTTGGTGGCGTGTAATAGCTGTACACGACAAAACTCAGTTTTAGAGTTTTCGTTTTAATTGAAAAGTTATCAAGTTTTGTTTTTCCAAATTGTAATTGTCAACATACTACGATAAGTAGAACCATAAGAAACTGGTGTTTTGCAATACAAATTACGCATTTAAAAAAACTTACCAATATCTCACACTTGCCTAAGAGAAGTTAGATTAACGCTTTAATTCTTGTTGGCCTATACAAAACTATGATTGACGGAGCTTTACATTCTACGATCATAAATAATGTGTTAACTTTACATTTACTTCACTAATAAGCTATTTTTGTCTTTACAATTGTAGCCTTTAGCTTTGGAACAATACAACTTAGTTCAGCATTATTGAAGCCAGGCTACTCATAACAAAAGTCGTCAATAATAGACAAAGCCACATTTGTATATGTCAATACTTTAGACAACCTATACTAATAGAGCTTGGAAATGAAGTAGAGAAAAGATAAACAGGGCAAGGAAATGGACGAAGCCCTTGGAGTTAGGTTTCAACCAAGACTGAAATATAACTTGGGTGAAACGAAGTAGAGAAAGATAAAGATGGATATGACTGAAATATAACTTGGGGGAAACGAAATAGAGTATAGAAAAAATAAAGAGGGCAAGGAAATGGACGAAGCCCTTGGAGTTAGGTTTCAACCAAGACTGAAATATAACTTGGGGCAAACAAAGTAGAGAAAAGAAAAAAGAAGGATAGGAAATGGGAGAGTATTAGACTGACAACAGATGTTTGTAGTTAGGTTTGAATCAAGACTGAAATATAACTTGGGGGAAACGAAGTAGAGAAAAGAAAAAGAAGGATAGGAAATGGGAGATTATCAGACTGACAACAGATGTTTGTAGTTAGGTTTGAATCAAGACTGAAATATAACTTGGGGGAAACGAAGTAGAGAAAAGAAAAAGAAGGATAGGAAATGGGAGAGTATCAGACTGACAACAGATGTTTGTAGTTAGGTTTGAATCAAGACTGAAATATAACTTGGGGGAAACGAAGTAGAGAAAGATAAAGATGGATAGGAATAGGAAAAGTGTCAGACTGACAACAGATATTTGGAATTAAACCTAAAATATACGAGGGGGAAACATAAACCTCTTATATTGGGGGAAATGTAGTAGAGAAAAGACAAATAGGGATAGGAATTGTAAGAGTATAAAGCTAAAACAAAAGAACAATGTCATTTGAATAAAGATGCCACTTGAGAATGAGCATATTCACTGGGAAGCCTTGTTGGAAATGTGTCCTGCAAGAGGAATTGCAGAACACCATTCTTCGAATGCAAATCCCTCGATCGGGAAAGTATGGAGTCTCTCTTTTACAAGGGACATAAAATTCCTGCAGACATATTTGTCACGAAGATTCTGAAGTTCATGGCTGGAACATCAAACCAAACCGAAAACTAAATCTAAGAAGAAAGCAAACATTTTCAACTCAATTAAGTCGATATTAGAATAGTTTGTAAGACAATTTTGTATTGTGTATAAAAAAAAATTAAGAGCCCTATTTCTTAAGAGTTATACATTTCAAGAATATGCTAAAAAAATTTAAATAAAGAAGATTACTTTTATTTTGATTATTGTTAAATGTCTATGAAATTCTTGTTGAAACGTTTTATATTACATCAGTTTTGTCGTCAGAAAATACATCATCTGTACGGTGTCATAGACAGCTGTATAATGTAAAACTTTTCAACAAGAATTGTATAGACACTCGACAAGAATTTAAAAAAAAACAAAAAAAAACAAGGTAATACTCTTTATTGTAATTAATATCTCTTCAGGAGAAGATATACAACCATTCGTACTAAAAATAATGTCTAAATTTTTTTTTCTATCGAATTTAACAATAAACTTAAAATTAATATTTGCTTCCTTTATAGTTTCGAGACTCACTCTCACCCGGGACACAAGGGCTGGGTATACATATAAGCTAACACTTTAGTGGTTAAAAACATGTGTCATCATATTATATTAACCAACAAATAAAAGTATTGGGATGTTATTTATTATCCTTTATAAATGACAGCTGTTAAAGGCAGGCAAGTAATTAGGAAACAGTAGTCGCAGTTACACAACGATTGGTTGTAAAACAACTCCATTGTAGCCCAATACAGATTGCATAACGTCCCATAGGTTGTGTAGGTTGTAGCGATTCTCCACGCCGAGGTCACACTATAACCTACGCGTATGAACTGCGTTCATCATTATCCAGAAACCTAGGATTTTAGAAAGCTACAATGGCAATGAATTAGAGGCGCTCATTTATTCAATAAACTGAAATAGTTTGAATTCATTTTCAATATCCAGGTTACTATTGGATAAGACAAAGTGGCCTCTTTTTCTTTTCGTTTTACCGCGTTTCGGGACTTTTATCCCATCATCAGAAATCTTACTTGCTCATCTGAGGTTGTCACTACATTAAAATAAATTAAACACAATACAACCCAAACACATTTATGTACTGTTTGCAACTCCGTTTCACTTTCACTTATACATCAGACAAATTGCGTGGAAGTCAAAAATGTAATTCATGAAATACTGATGGAATTAATTTTTGTTCAGGGTCAACTCGAGTATTTTAACAATATTTGTGTTTTATGTTACAAAACTTTGGATTTATTTTTGATGATCAGTCCATGTAGGGGAGGTTTTTTTTAATGGATTTTTTGATAAACATTATGATGTTTAATCCATTTTTTCTTTATGGATTTAAAACATAAATTGAGTCCAGATATTTAGTGTGCGAGCAGAGTATACAGAATAAATTAACACAATGAAATTCACTTTAGTCATTTTTTTTTTTACATTTTTATATTTTGTTTTTCAGGATTTAGTCTTAAGCATGTCTGAAACAAAGTTATGATTTGTGTTCAAAATTTTGTAATGCCGAAAAGCTGTAACTAAATTTCCAAAAATAATTTAAAGGGAAAAATGAGAAAGACTTTTTACATTATTTATACACATAAAAAGTTAGAATTTCTATATTTAACCAGAACGGTTAATGGGCATTAACAATTAATTGATAATAAGCATTATTTGATTAACATTTTGAAAACTCTAATGGACGTGCTAGGACGCTAGGTAATATTGCCGGAATGGTAGTCACAATCCATTTAAATATAAAGATCTTGCCAGATATATAAGTCTGCAATTCATGTAACCATACAACTTTAAAGACATTATTTAGCTTTGATTGATACATCGACGATTTTAAATTAGTTTTCCCCCCTATATTCACTTCAGGGATCTTTTTATCCAAACCAGATAAGATGTGTAAAGAATGGGAATTTTACTCTTTGTAACTATTTTGTCGTGGGAGAAAGTTATATCAAAGTATGCAACAAGTAGCTCAAAGTTAATGCACGGTACACACGCTTTTCACGATCTAATTGTTGAGCCAACACCAACTTCGAGTAATTGAATGCACTTGGAGAACACGCACCTGCCTTCACACACAGAGAACTTCTCTTATCGTTCCTATCAGATCAATACGTCTTGTATTATTAATATAAATCAACTCTTGTTATCATAAACTTGTTAATTAGTTTACTTTCTAAGTCATACAAAGTTACTACCGTCATATGTCCACCCAACTACTGAGAAAATTGTAAACGAAACCAAATCAAACTTTGGCTTAATAAAATCAAGTCGCTTAAATTTACAGTTTTTAAGTATTGTAATTGATTAATTGGCATTATTATCTCTCTTACTACTCCTTATTGATTTTTTTTTAGTGTGGAATTAAAGTACATATTTTATGTTAATAAGACTAAATAGGAAAGGAAATCACCATGAGATACGGGGTAAGAGGCTTCGACTCTCGTCTAAGGGCAAATGCAGGCCATAGATTTAGAATAGCGGATCCTCCCTTATTTTAAATGTATGTTTTGGAATTTAATCAAACCATTTTATAAGTCAGAAATACTCAAAACTCTTAGTCATTTCATTTAATGGTACTATATTATTGAAGGATGGTACATATCGCGGCTCGATTACATGAGCCTCGACTTACGGGAAAATGACTTTATAAATATCTTTTAAATTCCTAGATAAAGATCCTAAACAGTACGTTCATGTACTTAAATAGTCTATGCGGCGACAAAGAAATTCATTTGTAAGACTTTGAATAGAGTAACATGCGTGAGCCGGATACGGGCAAACAGACGTTCGGAATAAATGAATGGGGGATTCAATAACAAAACGAATGAGTCATAATAATTGATATTCCGGGTGTTACGTACATTACTTGCGTTTAGGTTATGCACCCTGGCTGGTTTAGGTTCAAAAATAAATTAAATTATGGACAAAATAAAGCGTTGAAACTAGATCTTTGTTCGTTCTATTTTATTTAATGAAAGAGAATGATTTCCACATTTCATTGAAATATTGATCTGTTTCAATATTTAAAGTAGTTAAAACGTTTTTAATAAACATGTGTTATTACTGCTAGTTTGGTCTAAAGCTAGTTTTTTAGTTACTAGGGTAAAGTGATTTAGTCATTCGATAAACATGTGTTCTTGCTGCCAGTGTAAAAGTGGATAAAATATTTAATAACAATGTGTTCTTACTGCCAGTTGGGCATTTTTTCTTCTTATAGTTTCTAGGGTAACGAATGTTTAAAGTGATTGAATAGGTTTTCAATATGCCAAACAACTTAATTACTGTATACGTTATCAACTTGTTAAAAGACTCCAGACAAACGTCCAAATTGAAACTGTTGTTGATATTAATTTACAGTAGCAGAGCTCCATAAAACCCTACATCACCTTAATAAATACAGGATGATTAATAAACAGTGCTTCGTGATTCTTTTGAAAACTGCGCATAACGTTTCAATATAACTCCTTCGCATAAAAAAAAAATATATATAGAGTGAGAGTGGAGTGGACAGAGTGAAGACGAGTTCATAAATTATTCATTGTCATGCGTAAGTCTGTCCCACGTGCTCATTCATAGCGAGTAAACATAAGTCTGTCTTTGTCAACAGATATTGGCAACTCTCTTTATATATTATTAATATTACTCTTATAGTTTCTAGGGTAACTAATGTGGTTTAAACATATTTATATTTCCTATATAGGTATGATGTCTATTTTGGTCAATGTATAGTTTGATTCAAATTAATTTCTTAATTCCCAAATTATATCAACATTTATATGCGCGGGTAATCCAAAAAATATCAACTTTTTTACGCATTTTATTAAAATTTTCAGGGACAATATTGTTAATGATAAAGTTGACAAATTGACACTGAACTTTTGAATGAAATCGGTGCAGTAGTTTCTGAGTTTAATTTTTCCGGCTGAAAAATGGGAAATTCAGATTTTTCGACATACATTGCGCATATTCTGAAAATATTTTAGTGACTGCATATATTTTGTCAATGACAGACAGTTGACATATGATTTAAACGATACTAATTGGAACTGGATTTTTTAAAATTTGTTTAATATCGTTGCAGTAAGTGTTGTCGATTTTTTACTAATTTAGAGAATAACTATATTCTCCAGTATCTTTTTATTGTATATTGAAAAGAAGGTTAATTTGACCACGGTGCATGGAGACGTGCGGCTCTAGAGAATATAGAAAGAGTGCATTCATTATGAATATTTTCACCTTTCACAGAAAAAAGCAAAAAATGTGAGAATAATTCTCTGTTAACTGTAAAACTGATGGGAAGTGTATAAAATGTTTGTTTTGTTATGTTGTTTTAGAAAGGTAAAGCGAAAATGCCTTAGTAAATGACGTGGTTAGATTAGTTAGTTACTTATAAAGAAGAACATTTACTACCAAATATAATTTTCCTTTATGATCTTCAATGTTCGATGGTCAAAAATGTATATATAATTTAATTTAGATGTAAACTTCAAAAAAATATATTTTCATTTTAACTAATTTTTATAAAATTCATCATTACGCCTACATGATAATAGTATCGTTAAATGTTAAAAATCAAATGAAAATTATTATTATTTTTAATAAAGGCGATAACACCTAGCCTAAACAAATCATTTTATTTCTTATTGAAAAACAAATTACAAAAATATTTTAATCTCCGATTTAGATGAAATTTTGACAAAATTTATACTCTGTTCATTTGACGAAGGCCGTCGGACTTGAGATAGCCTCCTCACACACACCTAACCTAACCTAACCCTGCGCTTGTGTGTATGAGTGGGGGAGGGGGCTGTCACTTCATCTTGCCCGTGAGTGTGCGTGCGTGTGCGGGGAAGGTACAGCCTTTCTCCAACCGCCTTCGTCAAATGAACAGAGTATAACATAAACACGATTCTGACCAATAACTCGGATAAGTTCTGTTTTTAAATGGCTTTGTTGGTTGGTTTAAGATTTAAAAGAGCATATAACGGACAATAACCCTATACAATAACTACGACAAATAGGACATATCCTCTCGGTCATCAATGCCTTATAAAAAGAGGAAGTAGAGTAAAGACCCCCCCCCCCTAGCCCTCGTATACTCTAACAGAGCTAGGTTCGGAAAAGAACAAGAGTTGTCCAAGAGCAACCTTACATGAAAGATAAAAGAGTGGATTCCAACCAAAAACTACATTAAAAAAGTGTAGATCCATTTTATAAAGTATAATGTGTTGCCTTGGACTGTTTAATATATAATATAGTTAATTACCTTAGAGGTTGTCCTCAGTCCGTATAATAGTTTGGCTACAGCGCTGTTTCGCCGAACACTGTCGGCTTCGTCAGGCCCGCACTAACACATAAACACGTTGGTTTATAATACATAAACATGTTTATGTGTTAGTGCGTTAGTGCGGGCCTGACGAAGCCGACAGTGTTCGGCGAAACAGCGCTGTAGCCAAACTATTATACGGACTGAGGACAACCTCTAAGGTAATTAACTATATTGTGTAGATCCAGTTCGATTTTTTTTGGGATTGGCAAGCTCGTACTCACTATAGTGATGGGATTGGCAAGCTCGTACTCACTATAGTGATGGGATTGGCAAGCTCGTACTCACTATAGTGATGGGATTGGCAAGCTCGTACTCACTATAGTGATGGGATTGGCAAGCTCGTACTCACTATAGTGATGGGATTGGCAAGCTCGTACTCACTATAGTGATGGGATTGGCAAGCTCGTACTCACTATAGTGATGGGATTGGCAAGCTCGTACTCACTATAGTGATGGGATTGGCAAGCTCGTACTCACTATAGTGACTTTATTTATGATAACTGTATTTAACTTTATCTCACGTTCAAACTTAGTTTTAAGCTACATCACGAAGAACAATTTATTAAACACATCCTAATGTTTTCAAATTTTGGTCAATTTACCAATGCTCATAAAGGAAGGAGTTTAAAAAAAATTTACACTTATTTAAGAACCACTATTTCTCAAAACGTATATTGGTAGCCTACTAGCCAAAATATATAATTGGAACGATGTTTTCATTTATTTTATAGGCTACTACTATAAGAGGAAAGTAAAATAGCATTTAGATTGTTGTCAAAATCAAAAGTAAAATTTTGTATAATACTCGTACCTATTTTGTAATCATAAAGTAAAAGACGCTATTGGTACAAACAATTCTTTTAAATTTAAACAATTCTTCTAGAATTTGTTATGGAATGGTTTACAACAAATTAATAGAATTTTGTTTAAATTTTAAACACTAAAAAAAGACCTCAGAATTTACCTAGTCGTACCAATAACGCTTTTATTGGAAGAAGGGGTTGCTATATCCAGTCCGTTTATGAATAATTAACCATTATGACTTGAATATTCTTATACAAGGAATGAAACAGCAGCCCGTGAACATGGTAGCCATATGTTACTTGTCTTGATGCATTGATTTATGCACAGCACCGACACAACACTCCAGTGTAATTTTCCATAAGGAATATTCATTAAGTACTTCTTTAGTGATGAAACAATAGACTTTGTTTATTAGAATCAATTATCTTCATTTTATGTTTCAACGTGCACGGGTAGCTTATTAATATGCGTACATGTCAACAATGGATATTTCTTAATTCGTTAAAAACATTGACTTCATTACTGTTACATCAAGCTAATCAAAACTATATTCTTTTATTTTATTTTGTTATAAGCTAAAAGTTCATAATACCTATTTAAAAGTCAAGACAAAT
Organism: Aphrophora alni; assembly: GCA_963513935.1. NCBI lineage: Eukaryota > Metazoa > Arthropoda > Insecta > Hemiptera > Aphrophoridae > Aphrophora > Aphrophora alni. Next base: position 363,560 of record OY740774.1, read on the forward strand.
GCGTCATTAACATAATTATTTGATCCGCAAATTACGCCGATTTTCTACAATCCAATACTCAGGATTAATAAAATCCAGATTCGGTTGTTCGTAACAGATAGGTAAATATACATTTATTAATAACCCGAGCATTATAATTCCTAAATAAAATATTAGTAAAGGATTCACAGCCAGGAGTGATCTATTGTGATTATTATATTAAATTGATTAATAATCCGAGCAAATCCTAAATAAAACATTAGCAAGTAAAAAAGTAAGATTAAACATATCCTGAGAATTTCATTAACGGCATATTTTGAAGAGAATGTTAATTGACACTGAAAGTCAAACAATGTTAACTAATTATAAAGTTATAACATAGAGTTTATATCGAGATGATTGAGCAGATGGGGTTTGTATACAATCAATGAACATTAATTATCTTTCAACGATTACTAATGTGTTAATAGGGATATTTCTAGGCAATTACTTGGACCAAATGCTCTTTTAATTTGTAACCTTACGTAAGTGGATGAATTGATTCGTCGCGTGCTCCAAACTATTAGTTGAAGTCTTAGACAGTTTATACAAGAAAATAGGGGTGTTTTTGTACGGGAGTTCAACTCGGATCTCTATAAATATGTTAAAATAATAGAATAAATTGACACAGATAAGAAAATATTGTATTTATAGTATAGTGTTGATTGCATTTAAATGTATTCATTATAAAGAAACCCAAGTTCACAAAAAATAGTGATAACTTTGAAACAAATCAATCAAGAATCAACTCTCTACATCATAGGCTTGTTATTAGTGTAAGTAATGTCTACATACAGAATAGAAGTGTAGCGGATAATACAAATTAATTATATTCATGAAAAGCAGATTTGGAAAAATGGATTTTCGGAGAAAATTAGGTCTATAAAGTCGAACGTCGTGGTCACTCTAATATAATGAAGTATATTATTTGATAAAGGAAGCATTATTAGTATTGGGAGTAGTTGGTGTAAATTAGGATCATTAAATTTTAAAATATCCATCTGTCTGTACAGTTTTCTACAGCCCAACTTTGGTGCAATGTAGCACGTGCCATATTTTTGACTCTACTTTTCTTTTAAATGAATTGTATGATTTTCTAGAAATTCTAAATATTTAAAGTATTCCTCATTTCTACTAACACGGCAGTGACACAGCCAGCAAGTTAAGATTATAATTTTGCATCCGCCTATTCCAATTGACAAAACTAAAAACATAAGAAAACTTTTTGACATTCATTAACGCAAATACATATTTGATAGAAATTGAAAACATCGGTGAAGGAGAATAATAGAATCTAGCTTGTACATTTTCTTAGGGTTCAGACTGTCCATAAAGCAAACCATCGGCTCAACAACTGAAATAAAAGTATCCTCCCAATTTATGATGCTATATTTCATTTTTGTTTCACACCAACTACACAAGTGTTTAGGTCTCAGGTGTCAATTGTCTCTGTTTTTTTATTTAATGACTTAATACTATTTTAAATGAAAATGTAAAAACAAAGCTAAATGTCAAATATCTAAGTACCACTATGGCAATATTCCCAATAAACAAAACTAAGACTATAATAAATCCAGTTTAACTCTTGAGTACGTTTCCTTTAGTTGTAACTCTCCAAGGGAAATGACTTTGTCATCGAAATGTACAAAGGGTTAGTATATTAAAATAACTGGATTTATTACAGTCTTAAATTTCTTTCCTCTTTTTGTGGTACGGGGAATTCTTATTTTCTTAAAACCTTTACAAATCTCATGAGCCGACTTCTTAGTTTTCCCCTTCCGATCACTTTTAACTTTCGATAGTTTACGATATTTGGTTATATCTAAACTGTTCTATACAGATTGTTATTTCATTAGAAAGAAAATACATTGGTTTTACTGTATTTTATTTTATAAAATTTTAAGTATTAGCTCTATTTCAGCTATAATCGTAAAAAAAAGGAGATATGAGGGAATGTGCAGTGCAATAATAATGACAGTGGTAAGGGGTACCGCTACATAATGCACTGACTTCACAAGTTCAATCTTGTTGCACCTACACCCATATGCAAATTTAATTTTATATTTTAACACTTGTAGGCTTATATGTGTATATTATTGCCTTTACATATTACATTATATCTTAAGAAACACGAAATTTCAATATTGTAAAACTGTTAGCACTATATAAAAAATAAATGTCATCAGAAAAAGCAAAGTATTATAATTTAGTTGTAGAGAAAGCAAGTAATTAATATAAATGACAATAGTAATTAATTGTCCTTAGAACTCCAAATTAAATATTTCTCACCATGCTAACAAAATTGTTAATTTTCAGTACGGGTTTCCTATTTACCAAAGAGATTGAAACCAATTCAGAGCCACTACTCTATCCCATATTTTTGTAACTTAGAATACAATATACGCCTGGTAATTAATTGGTTTTGGGCAATGTTTGTATAACGTTTATTCTAAATTCAATAATAATACCAGTTAATTAATTATATCTCTACAAATACAATGTCTATCAGGAAATGTTAAAGTTTAGTGATTGCATGTTCTACGTTGGACAATCTCGCATCTTATCGTCGAGGAGCCTACTAATAATATTTAGGATATCTCCAATAGACACAAGTTGTGCTCTGAACTGCTCGGTTCCTGGTACACAATCGATTCTTACCGTTAGTTATATTTCTTTTTATCTGGGGGAACTAATCAAATGTTGGTTTATTAAACATCGTGTCACTGGATCTTTTTTTTTACAACTTTTTCTCCTTTGAAAATCTGATTTACTTTTACCATGCTTCATTTGCTTCGTAATTTAACTCCTATTATTATATTATAATGGTATAATAATATATGGTATAATAATTATACCGAAAGTAGTAAAGAAAATATCCTTTTAATTTTATACACGAGTCTAAGTAAATAAGATAAATTAGGTTACCATATAAATGATTAAAAAATACGATCCCTAAAACCTATTTATTTATTTAAAAGCAAATGGCCTGCCTGACTCATCAACGCCCAACCCAAACCTTTGGACCTAAAAACAAGAAATTCATAACGTAAAATGTGTTTTCACAGATTACTCAATATCTCTTAACCATACCAATATCTATACTAAATATAATCTCTAAGGGAATGTCCAGCCCGCACCGTTGTGACTTAAAAACATGAAATTCGTGACGTAGTATGACCCCTAAGGAGGTGAGGGATGCCAGAATATCTCTCAAGCCCTACACACACGGTTTTTCTTACCCATGTTACACATTCAAATGCCTAATAATATAATCCCTAACAGAAAATCTAATCAACGACTAGTCAGCTTCATGTAATGGTTTATTTTAAGTAGAGTGAATGTAACTTAGCACTTCACTCTTAAAGGAACTTGAAAATTTAGTTAAAAGGAAATCTAAAATTTTACTTTTAAAAATCGTCCTATAATTTCGTTTTGTTTTGAAAAAGAAAGTTTTAATTATTCGAAGTATATAATTGATGATTCAGTCAACGTGATTACATGAGTTATATGAATAACATGAGAGCACTGTACATAAGGTAGAACAAACAACTAGATAATCTTTATGTTGTTAGAGTTTTATTGTGGTTTTGGGGAACTATTACAGGCCTGTGGTTGATTCGTCCAAGGTCGACAACCAGTCATTGAGTTACATTTTACTCTCTGCTCTTATAATCAGATTAGTTACTGCAAGTTTAAAAAATCGAAGTTGCATTAATTATCATGGTACATACCCACCCCATTATACAATGTAATAAAAACAAATCATTTAAGTTTGTTTTACGCGGAAAACTCGGTACAGGTTCTTTGGTTACAAGCGTTTAGACTACGGTCGTACGTTTTACGTTACGGTCATATCTTAGGTAACATGACATCTTTGGTCTCAGGGTTTAGACTACGGTCGCACGTTTTACGTTACGGTCATATCTTAGGTCACATCACATCTTTGGTCTCAGGGTTTAGACTACGGTCGCACGTTTTACGTTACGGTCATATCTTAGGTCACATCACATCTTTGGTCTCAGGGTTTAGACTACGGTCGCACGTTTTACGTTACGGTCATATCTTAGGTAACATGACATCTTTGGTCTCAGGGTTTAGACTACGGTCGTACGTTTTACGTTACGGTCATATCTTAGGTCACATCACATCTTTGGTCTCAGGGTTTAGATTACGGTCGCACGTTTTACGTTACGGTCATATCTTAGGTCAAATCACATCTTTGGTCTCAGGGTTTAGACTACGGTCGTACGTTTTACGTTACGGTCATATCTTAGGTCACATCACATCTTTGGTCCCAGGGTTTAGACTTAGGTCGCACGTTTTACGTTACGGTCATATCTTAGGTCACATCACATCTTTAGTCTCAGAGTTTAGACTACGGTCGTACGTTTTACGTTACGGTCATATCTTAGGTCACATCACATCTTTCGTCTCAGAGTTTAGACTACGGTCACACATTTTACGTTATGGTCATATCGGTTAGGTTAGGGGAAGGTCACATGGTCAACCTCAATTAGATTAGGTTAGGTCACATGGTCGCAACTTTACACTAAGGACCTATAATACACAGTATCAGACATATTAAAAATTTTAACTTTCATTTAAATGCAAAACCTTAAAATTTATCAATATTCCATCATATCAATAGAACCAACGATTAATACACATCTCTGATCAATTTTAAATTCCTACTTTCATTCAAATTGCGATTCTTACTTTAATTAGCTACAATTGTCATTTCCAAAAGGAAAAAAAAAAAACTAATACACAGACATGACATATTTTAAATTCTTACTCTCATACAATTGCGATTACTACCTTAATCATGTATAATCTTTCTTTTCAATAGAAACAACAACTGATACACAGCCTTGACATATTTAAAATTCTTAATTTCATTCAAATGCGTCACGTACCTTATTCTTGTTTCAAAAGAATCCACAACTAATACACAGACCTAACTATTTTCAATTATTACATTCATCCAAATCGATTCCAAACTTATTTATGTATCATTGTTATTTCCAAAAGAAAAAAATAACTGATTCCCAAACTAATAATTAAAAATTTTCACTATTTTCCAAATGCATTCCTACTTCATTCATGTACAATCCTTCTTTCCAACAGAACCAACTACTAATACACAGATTTGATAATAATATATTTTAAATTATTGCATTAATCCATAGCGATATCTTATTCATGTATAATCGTTATTTCCCATAGAAACAACAACCAATACACAGACCTGACATATTTTTAATTATTGCATTCATCCATAGCGATATCTTATTCTTGTATAATCGTTATTTCCCATAGAAAAAACAACTAATACACAGACCTTACATATTTTTAATTATTGCATTCATCCATAGCGATATCTTATTCATGTATAATCGTTATTTCCCATAGAAACGACAACTAATATACAGACCTGACATATTTTTAATTATTGCATTCATCCATAGCGATATCTTATTCATGTATAATCGTTATTTCCCATAGAAACAACAACTAATACACAGACCTTACATATTTTTAGTTATTGCATTCATCCATAGCGATATCTTATTCATGTATAATCGTTATTTCCCATAGAAACAACAACTAATACACAGACCTCACATATTTTTAATTATTGCATTCATCCATAGCGATATCTTATTCATGTATAATCGTTATTTCCCATAGAAACGACAACTAATACACAGACCTGACATATTTTTAATTATTGCATTCATCCATAGCGATATCTTATTTATGTATAATCGTTATTTCCCATAGAAACGACTACTAATACACAGACCTGACATATTTTTAATTATTGCATTCATCCATAGCGATATCTTATTCATGTATAATCGTTATTTCCCATAGAAACGACAACTAATACACAGAATTGACATATTTTTAATTATTGCATTCATCCATAGCGATATCTTATTCATGTATAATCGTTATTTCCCATAGAAACAACAACCAATACACAGACCTGACATATTTTTAATTATTGCATTCATCCATAGCGATATCTTATTCATGTATAATCGTTATTTCCCATAGAAACAACAACCAATACACAGACCTTACATATTTTTAATTATTGCATTCATCCATAGCGATATCTTATTTATGTATAATCGTTATTTCCCATAGAAACGACTACTAATACACAGACCTGACATATTTTTAATTATTGCATTCATCCATAGCGATATCTTATTCATGTATAATCGTTATTTCCCATAGAAACGACAACTAATACACAGACCTGACATATTTTTAATTATTGCATTCATCCATAGCGATATCTTATTCATGTATAATCGTTATTTCCCATAGAAACAACAACCAATACACAGACCTTACATATTTTTAATTATTGCATTCATCCATAGCGATATCTTATTCATGTATAATCGTTATTTCCCATAGAAACGACTACTAATACACAGACCTGACATATTTTTAATTATTGCATTCATCCATAGCGATATCTTATTCATGTATAATCGTTATTTCCCATAGAAACGACAACTAATACACAGACCTTACATATTTGAAATTATTGCATTCATCCATAGCGATATCTTATTTATGTGTTATCGTTATTTCCCATAGAAACAACAACTAATACACAGACCTGACATATTTGAAATTATTGCATTCATCCATAGCGATATCTTATTCATGTGTTATCATTATTTCCCATAGAAACAACAACTAATACACAGACCTTACATATTTGAAATTATTGCATTCATCCATAGCGATATCTTATTCATGTGTAATCGTTATTTCCCATAGAAACAACAACTAATACACAGACCTTACATATTTGAAATTATTGCATTCATCCATAGCGATATCTTATTCATGTGTTATCATTATTTCCCATAGAAACAACAACTAATACACAGACCTGACATATTTTAAATTATTGCATTCATCCATAGCGATATCTTATTCATGTGTAATCGTTATTTCCCATAGAAACAACAACTAATACACAGACCTTACATATTTGAAATTATTGCATTCATCCATAGCGATATCTTATTCATGTGTAATCGTTATTTCCCATAGAAACAACAACTAATACACAGACCTTACATATTTGAAATTATTGCATTCATCCATAGCGATATCTTATTCATGTGTAATCGTTATTTCCCATAGAAACAACAACCAATACACAGACCTTACATATTTGAAATTATTGCATTCATCCATAGCGATATCTTATTCATGTGTAATCGTTATTTCCCATAGAAACAACAACTAATACACAGACCTTACATATTTGAAATTATTGCATTCATCCATAGCGATATCTTATTCATGTGTAATCGTTATTTCCCATAGAAACAACAACTATTACACAGACCTTACATATTTGAAATTATTGCATTCATCCATAGCGATATCTTATTTATGTGTTATCGTTATTTCCCATAGAAACAACAACTAATACACAGACCTTACATATTTTAAATTATTGCATTAATCCATAGCGATATCTTATTCATGTGTAATCGTTATTTCCCATAGAAACAACAACCAATACACAGACCTTACATATTTGAAATTATTGCATTCATCCATAGCGATATCTTATTCATGTATAATCGTTATTTCCCATAGAAACAACAACTAATACACAGACCTTACATATTTGAAATTATTGCATTCAACCATAGCGATATCTTATTCATGTATAATCGTTATTTCCCATAGAAACAACAACTAATACACAGACCTTACATATTTGAAATTATTGCATTCATCCATAGCGATATCTTATTCATGTGTAATCGTTATTTCCCATAGAAACAACAACTAATACAAAGACCTTACATATTTGAAATTATTGCATTCATCCATAGCGATATCTTATTCATGTATAATCGTTATTTCCCATAGAAACAACAACTAATACACAGACCTTACATATTTGAAATTATTGCATTCATCCATAGCGATATCTTATTCATGTGTAATCGTTATTTCCCATAGAAACAACAACTATTACACAGACCTTACATATTTGAAATTATTGCATTCATCCATAGCGATATCTTATTTATGTGTTATCGTTATTTCCCATAGAAACAACAACTAATACACAGACCTTACATATTTGAAATTATTGCATTCATCCATAGCGATATCTTATTTATGTGTAATCGTTATTTCCCATAGAAACAACAACTAATACACAGACCTTACATATTTGAAATTATTGCATTCATCCATAGCGATATCTTATTCATGTGTAATCGTTATTTCCCGTAGAAACAACAACTATTACACAGACCTTACATATTTGAAATTATTGCATTCATCCATACCGATATCTTATTCATGTGTAATCGTTATTTCCCATAGAAACAACAACTAATACACAGACCTTACATATTTGAAATTATTGCATTCATCCATAGCGATATCTTATTTATGTATAATCGTTATTTCCCATAGAAACAACAACTAATACACAGACCTTACATATTTGAAATTATTGCATTCATCCATAGCGATATCTTATTCATGTGTAATCGTTATTTCCCATAGAAACAACAACTAATACACAGACCTTACATATTTGAAATTATTGCATTCATCCATAGCGATATCTTATTCATGTGTAATCGTTATTTCCCGTAGAAACAACAACTAATACACAGACCTTACATATTTGAAATTATTGCATTCATCCATAGCGATATCTTATTCATGTGTAATCGTTATTTCCCATAGAAACAACAACTAATACACAGACCTTACATATTTGAAATTATTGCATTCATCCATAGCGATATCTTATTCATGTGTAATCGTTATTTCCCGTAGAAACAACAACTATTACACAGACCTTACATATTTGAAATTATTGCATTCATTCAAGCGATATCTTATTTATGTATAATCGTTATTTCCCATAGAAACAACAACTAATACACAGACCTTACATATTTGAAATTATTGCATTCATCCATAGCGATATCTTATTTATGTATAATCGTTATTTCCCATAGAAACAACAACTAATACACAGACCTTACATATTTGAAATTATTGCATTCATCCATAGCGATATCTTATTCATGTGTAATCGTTATTTCCCATAGAAACAACAACTAATACACAGACCTTACATATTTGAAATTATTGCATTCATCCATAGCGATATCTTATTCATGTGTAATCGTTATTTCCCATAGAAACAACAACTAATACACAGACCTTACATATTTGAAATTATTGCATTCATCCATAGCGATATCTTATTCATGTGTAATCGTTATTTCCCATAGAAACAACAACTAATACACAGACCTTACATATTTGAAATTATTGCATTCATCCATAGCGATATCTTATTCATGTGTAATCGTTATTTCCCGTAGAAACAACAACTATTACACAGACCTTACATATTTGAAATTATTGCATTCATCCATAGCGATATCTTATTTATGTATAATCGTTATTTCCCATAGAAACAACAACTAATACACAGACCTTACATATTTGAAATTATTGCATTCATCCATAGCGATATCTTATTCATGTGTAATCGTTATTTCCTATAGAAACAACAACTAATACACAGACCTTACATATTTGAAATTATTGCATTCATCCATAGCGATATCTTATTCATGTGTAATCGTTATTTCCCATAGAAACAACAACTAATACACAGACCTTACATATTTGAAATTATTGCATTCATCCATAGCGATATCTTATTCATGTGTAATCGTTATTTCCCGTAGAAACAACAACTATTACACAGACCTTACATATTTGAAATTATTGCATTCATCCATAGCGATATCTTATTTATGTATAATCGTTATTTCCCATAGAAACAACAACTAATACACAGACCTTACATATTTGAAATTATTGCATTCATCCACAGCGATATCTTATTTATGTATAATGGTTATTTCCCATAGAAACAACAACTAATACACAGACCTTACATATTTGAAATTATTGCATTCATCCATAGCGATATCTTATTCATGTGTAATCGTTATTTCCCATAGAAACAACAACTAATACACAGACCTTACATATTTGAAATTATTGCATTCATCCATAGCGATATCTTATTCATGTGTAATCGTTATTTCCCATAGAAACAACAACTAATACACAGACCTTACATATTTTAAATTATTGCATTAATCCATAGCGATATCTTATTCATGTGTAATCGTTATTTCCCATAGAAACAACAACTAATACACAGACCTTACATATTTGAAATTATTGCATTCATCCATAGCGATATCTTATTCATGTGTTATCATTATTTCCCATAGAAACAACAACTAATACACAGACCTGACATATTTTAAATTATTGCATTCATCCATAGCGATATCTTATTCATGTGTAATCATTATTTCCCATAGAAACAACAACTAATACACAGACCTTACATATTTGAAATTATTGCATTCATCCATAGCGATATCTTATTCATGTGTAATCGTTATTTCCCATAGAAACAACAACTAATACACAGACCTTACATATTTGAAATTATTGCATTCATCCATAGCGATATCTAATTCATGTGTAATCGTTATTTCCCATAGAAACAACAACTAATACACAGACCTTACATATTTGAAATTATTGCATTCATCCATAGCGATATCTTATTCATGTGTAATCGTTATTTCCCATAGAAACAACAACCAATACACAGACCTTACATATTTGAAATTATTGCATTCATCCATAGCGATATCTTATTCATGTGTAATCGTTATTTCCCATAGAAACAACAACTAATACACAGACCTTACATATTTGAAATTATTGCATTCATCCATAGCGATATCTTATTTATGTGTTATCGTTATTTCCCATAGAAACAACAACTAATACACAGACCTTACATATTTGAAATTATTGCATTCATCCATAGCGATATCTTATTCATGTGTAATCGTTATTTCCCATAGAAACAACAACCAATACACAGACCTTACATATTTGAAATTATTGCATTCATCCATAGCGATATCTTATTCATGTGTAATCGTTATTTCCCATAGAAACAACAACTAATACACAGACCTTACATATTTGAAATTATTGCATTCATCCATAGCGATATCTTATTCATGTGTAATCGTTATTTCCCATAGAAACAACAACTATTACACAGACCTTACATATTTGAAATTATTGCATTCATCCATAGCGATATCTTATTTATGTGTTATCGTTATTTCCCATAGAAACAACAACTAATACACAGACCTTACATATTTTAAATTATTGCATTAATCCATAGCGATATCTTATTCATGTGTAATCGTTATTTCCCATAGAAACAACAACCAATACACAGACCTTACATATTTGAAATTATTGCATTCATCCATAGCGATATCTTATTCATGTATAATCGTTATTTCCCATAGAAACAACAACTAATACACAGACCTTACATATTTGAAATTATTGCATTCAACCATAGCGATATCTTATTCATGTATAATCGTTATTTCCCATAGAAACAACAACTAATACACAGACCTTACATATTTGAAATTATTGCATTCATCCATAGCGATATCTTATTCATGTGTAATCGTTATTTCCCATAGAAATAACAACCAATACACAGACCTTACATATTTGAAATTATTGCATTCATCCATAGCGATATCTTATTCATGTGTAATCGTTATTTCCCATAGAAACAACAACTAATACACAGACCTTACATATTTGAAATTATTGCATTCATCCATAGCGATATCTTATTTATGTGTTATCGTTATTTCCCATAGAAACAACAACTAATACACAGACCTTACATATTTGAAATTATTGCATTCATCCATAGCGATATCTTATTCATGTGTAATCGTTATTTCCCATAGAAACAACAACCAATACACAGACCTTACATATTTGAAATTATTGCATTCATCCATAGCGATATCTTATTCATGTGTAATCGTTATTTCCCATAGAAACAACAACTAATACACAGACCTTACATATTTGAAATTATTGCATTCATCCATAGCGATATCTTATTCATGTGTAATCGTTATTTCCCATAGAAACAACAACTATTACAAAGACCTTACATATTTGAAATTATTGCATTCATCCATAGCGATATCTTATTTATGTGTTATCGTTATTTCCCATAGAAACAACAACTAATACACAGACCTTACATATTTGAAATTATTGCATTCATCCATAGCGATATCTTATTCATGTGTAATCGTTATTTCCCATAGAAACAACAACCAATACACAGACCTTACATATTTGAAATTATTGCATTCATCCATAGCGATATCTTATTCATGTATAATCGTTATTTCCCATAGAAACAACAACTAATACACAGACCTTACATATTTGAAATTATTGCATTCAACCATAGCGATATCTTATTCATGTATAATCGTTATTTCCCATAGAAACAACAACTAATACACAGACCTTACATATTTGAAATTATTGCATTCATCCATAGCGATATCTTATTCATGTGTAATCGTTATTTCCCATAGAAACAACAACTAATACAAAGACCTTACATATTTGAAATTATTGCATTCATCCATAGCGATATCTTATTCATGTATAATCGTTATTTCCCATAGAAACAACAACTAATACACAGACCTTACATATTTGAAATTATTGCATTCATCCATAGCGATATCTTATTCATGTGTAATCGTTATTTCCCATAGAAACAACAACTATTACACAGACCTTACATATTTGAAATTATTGCATTCATCCATAGCGATATCTTATTTATGTGTTATCGTTATTTCCCATAGAAACAACAACTAATACACAGACCTTACATATTTGAAATTATTGCATTCATCCATAGCGATATCTTATTTATGTGTAATCGTTATTTCCCATAGAAACAACAACTAATACACAGACCTTACATATTTTAAATTATTGCATTCATCCATAGCGATATCTTATTCATGTGTAATCGTTATTTCCCATAGAAACAACAACTAATACACAGACCTTACATATTTGAAATTATTGCATTCATCCATAGCGATATCTTATTCATGTGTTATCATTATTTCCCATAGAAACAACAACTAATACACAGACCTGACATATTTTAAATTATTGCATTCATCCATAGCGATATCTTATTCATGTGTAATCATTATTTCCCATAGAAACAACAACTAATACACAGACCTTACATATTTGAAATTATTGCATTCATCCATAGCGATATCTTATTCATGTGTAATCGTTATTTCCCATAGAAACAACAACTAATACACAGACCTTACATATTTGAAATTATTGCATTCATCCATAGCGATATCTAATTCATGTGTAATCGTTATTTCCCATAGAAACAACAACTAATACACAGACCTTACATATTTGAAATTATTGCATTCATCCATAGCGATATCTTATTCATGTGTAATCGTTATTTCCCATAGAAATAACAACCAATACACAGACCTTACATATTTGAAATTATTGCATTCATCCATAGCGATATCTTATTCATGTGTAATCGTTATTTCCCATAGAAACAACAACTAATACACAGACCTTACATATTTGAAATTATTGCATTCATCCATAGCGATATCTTATTTATGTGTTATCGTTATTTCCCATAGAAACAACAACTAATACACAGACCTTACATATTTGAAATTATTGCATTCATCCATAGCGATATCTTATTCATGTGTAATCGTTATTTCCCATAGAAACAACAACCAATACACAGACCTTACATATTTGAAATTATTGCATTCATCCATAGCGATATCTTATTCATGTGTAATCGTTATTTCCCATAGAAACAACAACTAATACACAGACCTTACATATTTGAAATTATTGCATTCATCCATAGCGATATCTTATTCATGTGTAATCGTTATTTCCCGTAGAAACAACAACTATTACACAGACCTTACATATTTGAAATTATTGCATTCATCCATAGCGATATCTTATTTATGTATAATCGTTATTTCCCATAGAAACAACAACTAATACACAGACCTTACATATTTGAAATTATTGCATTCATCCATAGCGATATCTTATTCATGTGTAATCGTTATTTCCTATAGAAACAACAACTAATACACAGACCTTACATATTTGAAATTATTGCATTCATCCATAGCGATATCTTATTCATGTGTAATCGTTATTTCCCATAGAAACAACAACTAATACACAGACCTTACATATTTGAAATTATTGCATTCATCCATAGCGATATCTTATTCATGTGTAATCGTTATTTCCCATAGAAACAACAACTATTACACAGACCTTACATATTTGAAATTATTGCATTCATCCATAGCGATATCTTATTTATGTGTTATCGTTATTTCCCATAGAAACAACAACTAATACACAGACCTTACATATTTTAAATTATTGCATTAATCCATAGCGATATCTTATTCATGTGTAATCGTTATTTCCCATAGAAACAACAACCAATACACAGACCTTACATATTTGAAATTATTGCATTCATCCATAGCGATATCTTATTCATGTATAATCGTTATTTCCCATAGAAACAACAACTAATACACAGACCTTACATATTTGAAATTATTGCATTCAACCATAGCGATATCTTATTCATGTATAATCGTTATTTCCCATAGAAACAACAACTAATACACAGACCTTACATATTTGAAATTATTGCATTCATCCATAGCGATATCTTATTCATGTGTAATCGTTATTTCCCATAGAAATAACAACCAATACACAGACCTTACATATTTGAAATTATTGCATTCATCCATAGCGATATCTTATTCATGTGTAATCGTTATTTCCCATAGAAACAACAACTAATACACAGACCTTACATATTTGAAATTATTGCATTCATCCATAGCGATATCTTATTTATGTGTTATCGTTATTTCCCATAGAAACAACAACTAATACACAGACCTTACATATTTGAAATTATTGCATTCATCCATAGCGATATCTTATTCATGTGTAATCGTTATTTCCCATAGAAACAACAACCAATACACAGACCTTACATATTTGAAATTATTGCATTCATCCATAGCGATATCTTATTCATGTGTAATCGTTATTTCCCATAGAAACAACAACTAATACACAGACCTTACATATTTGAAATTATTGCATTCATCCATAGCGATATCTTATTCATGTGTAATCGTTATTTCCCATAGAAACAACAACTATTACACAGACCTTACATATTTGAAATTATTGCATTCATCCATAGCGATATCTTATTTATGTGTTATCGTTATTTCCCATAGAAACAACAACTAATACACAGACCTTACATATTTGAAATTATTGCATTCATCCATAGCGATATCTTATTCATGTGTAATCGTTATTTCCCATAGAAACAACAACCAATACACAGACCTTACATATTTGAAATTATTGCATTCATCCATAGCGATATCTTATTCATGTATAATCGTTATTTCCCATAGAAACAACAACTAATACACAGACCTTACATATTTGAAATTATTGCATTCAACCATAGCGATATCTTATTCATGTATAATCGTTATTTCCCATAGAAACAACAACTAATACACAGACCTTACATATTTGAAATTATTGCATTCATCCATAGCGATATCTTATTCATGTGTAATCGTTATTTCCCATAGAAACAACAACTAATACAAAGACCTTACATATTTGAAATTATTGCATTCATCCATAGCGATATCTTATTCATGTATAATCGTTATTTCCCATAGAAACAACAACTAATACACAGACCTTACATATTTGAAATTATTGCATTCATCCATAGCGATATCTTATTCATGTGTAATCGTTATTTCCCATAGAAACAACAACTATTACACAGACCTTACATATTTGAAATTATTGCATTCATCCATAGCGATATCTTATTTATGTGTTATCGTTATTTCCCATAGAAACAACAACTAATACACAGACCTTACATATTTGAAATTATTGCATTCATCCATAGCGATATCTTATTTATGTGTAATCGTTATTTCCCATAGAAACAACAACTAATACACAGACCTTACATATTTGAAATTATTGCATTCATCCATAGCGATATCTTATTCATGTGTAATCGTTATTTCCCGTAGAAACAACAACTATTACACAGACCTTACATATTTGAAATTATTGCATTCATCCATACCGATATCTTATTCATGTGTAATCGTTATTTCCCATAGAAACAACAACTAATACACAGACCTTACATATTTGAAATTATTGCATTCATCCATAGCGATATCTTATTTATGTATAATCGTTATTTCCCATAGAAACAACAACTAATACACAGACCTTACATATTTGAAATTATTGCATTCATCCATAGCGATATCTTATTCATGTGTAATCGTTATTTCCCATAGAAACAACAACTAATACACAGACCTTACATATTTGAAATTATTGCATTCATCCATAGCGATATCTTATTCATGTGTAATCGTTATTTCCCGTAGAAACAACAACTAATACACAGACCTTACATATTTGAAATTATTGCATTCATCCATAGCGATATCTTATTCATGTGTAATCGTTATTTCCCATAGAAACAACAACTAATACACAGACCTTACATATTTGAAATTATTGCATTCATCCATAGCGATATCTTATTCATGTGTAATCGTTATTTCCCGTAGAAACAACAACTATTACACAGACCTTACATATTTGAAATTATTGCATTCATCCAAGCGATATCTTATTTATGTATAATCGTTATTTCCCATAGAAACAACAACTAATACACAGACCTTACATATTTGAAATTATTGCATTCATCCATAGCGATATCTTATTTATGTATAATCGTTATTTCCCATAGAAACAACAACTAATACACAGACCTTACATATTTGAAATTATATAATTCATCCATAGCGATATCTTATTCATGTGTAATCGTTATTTCCCATAGAAACAACAACTAATACACAGACCTTACATATTTGAAATTATTGCATTCATCCATAGCGATATCTTATTCATGTGTAATCGTTATTTCCCATAGAAACAACAACTAATACACAGACCTTACATATTT
Source organism: Aphrophora alni (assembly GCA_963513935.1). Lineage (NCBI taxonomy): Eukaryota > Metazoa > Arthropoda > Insecta > Hemiptera > Aphrophoridae > Aphrophora > Aphrophora alni. The sequence goes on from OY740774.1 coordinate 380,739, forward strand.
GAAATTATTGCATTCATCCATAGCGATATCTTATTCATGTGTAATCGTTATTTCCCATAGAAACAACAACTAATACACAGACCTTACATATTTGAAATTATTGCATTCATCCATAGCGATATCTTATTCATGTGTAATCGTTATTTCCCGTAGAAACAAAAACTATTACACAGACCTTACATATTTGAAATTATTGCATTCATCCATAGCGATATCTTATTTATGTATAATCGTTATTTCCCATAGAAACAACAACTAATACACAGACCTTACATATTTGAAATTATTGCATTCATCCATAGCGATATCTTATTCATGTATAATCGTTATTTCCCATAGAAACAACAACTAATACACAGACCTTACATATTTGAAATTATTGCATTCATCCATAGCGATATCTTATTCATGTGTAATCGTTATTTCCCATAGAAACAACAACTATTACACAGACCTTACATATTTGAAATTATTGCATTCATCCATAGCGATATCTTATTTATGTGTTATCGTTATTTCCCATAGAAACAACAACTAATACACAGACCTTACATATTTGAAATTATTGCATTCATCCATAGCGATATCTTATTTATGTGTAATCGTTATTTCCATAGAAACAACAACTAATACACAGACCTTACATATTTGAAATTATTGCATTCATCCATAGCGATATCTTATTCATGTGTAATCGTTATTTCCCGTAGAAACAACAACTATTACACAGACCTTACATATTTGAAATTATTGCATTCATCCATACCGATATCTTATTCATGTGTAATCGTTATTTCCCATAGAAACAACAACTAATACACAGACCTTACATATTTGAAATTATTGCATTCATCCATAGCGATATCTTATTTATGTATAATCGTTATTTCCCATAGAAACAACAACTAATACACAGACCTTACATATTTGAAATTATTGCATTCATCCATAGCGATATCTTATTCATGTGTAATCGTTATTTCCCATAGAAACAACAACTAATACACAGACCTTACATATTTGAAATTATTGCATTCATCCATAGCGATATCTTATTCATGTGTAATCGTTATTTCCCGTAAAAACAACAACTAATACACAGACCTTACATATTTGAAATTATTGCATTCATCCATAGCGATATCTTATTCATGTGTAATCGTTATTTCCCATAGAAACAACAACTAATACACAGACCTTACATATTTGAAATTATTGCATTCATCCATAGCGATATCTTATTCATGTGTAATCGTTATTTCCCGTAGAAACAACAACTATTACACAGACCTTACATATTTGAAATTATTGCATTCATCCAAGCGATATCTTATTTATGTATAATCGTTATTTCCCATAGAAACAACAACTAATACACAGACCTTACATATTTGAAATTATTGCATTCATCCATAGCGATATCTTATTTATGTATAATCGTTATTTCCCATAGAAACAACAACTAATACACAGACCTTACATATTTGAAATTATTGCATTCATCCATAGCGATATCTTATTCATGTGTAATCGTTATTTCCCATAGAAACAACAACTAATACACAGACCTTACATATTTGAAATTATTGCATTAATCCATAGCGATATCTTATTCATGTGTAATCGTTATTTCCCATAGAAACAACAACTAATACACAGACCTTACATATTTGAAATTATTGCATTCATCCATAGCGATATCTTATTCATGTGTAATCGTTATTTCCCATAGAAACAACAACTAATACACAGACCTTACATATTTGAAATTATTGCATTCATCCATAGCGATATCTTATTCATGTGTAATCGTTATTTCCCGTAGAAACAACAACTATTACACAGACCTTACATATTTAAAATTATTACATTCATCCATAGCGATATCTTATTCATGTATAATTGTTATTTTCCATAGAAACCACAACCAATACACAGACCTTACATATTTGAAATTATTGCATTCATCCATAGCGATATCTTATTCATGTGTAATCGTTATTTCCCATAGAAACAACAACTAATACACAGACCTTACATATTTGAAATTATTGCATTCATCCATAGCGATATCTTATTCATGTGTAATCGTTATTTCCCATAGAAACAACAACTAATACACAGACCTTACATATTTGAAATTATTGCATTCATCCATAGCGATATCTTATTCATGTGTAATCGTTATTTCCCATAGAAACAACAACTAATACACAGACCTTACATATTTGAAATTATTGCATTAATCCATAGCGATATCTTATTCATGTGTAATCGTTATTTCCCATAGAAACAACAACTAATACACAGACCTTACATATTTGAAATTATTGCATTAATCCATAGCGATATCTTATTCATGTGTAATCGTTATTTCCCATAGAAACAACAACTAATACACAGACCTTACATATTTGAAATTATTGCATTCATCCATAGCGATATCTTATTCATGTGTAATCGTTATTTCCCATAGAAACAACAACTAATACACAGACCTTACATATTTGAAATTATTGCATTCATCCATAGCGATATCTTATTCATGTATAATCGTTATTTCCCATAGAAACAACAACTAATACACAGACCTTACATATTTGAAATTATTGCATTCATCCATAGCGATATCTTATTCATGTGTAATCGTTATTTCCCATAGAAACAACAACTAATACACAGACCTTACATATTTGAAATTATTGCATTCATCCATAGCGATATCTTATTCATGTGTAATCGTTATTTCCCATAGAAACAACAACTAATACACAGACCTTACATATTTGAAATTATTGCATTCATCCATAGCGATATCTTATTCATGTGTAATCGTTATTTCCCATAGAAACAACAACTAATACACAGACCTTACATATTTGAAATTATTGCATTCATCCATAGCGATATCTTATTCATGTGTAATCGTTATTTCCCATAGAAACAACAACTAATACACAGACCTTACATATTTGAAATTATTGCATTCATCCATAGCGATATCTTATTCATGTGTAATCGTTATTTCCCATAGAAACAACAACTAATACACAGACCTTACATATTTGAAATTATTGCATTCATCCATAGCGATATCTTATTCATGTGTAATCGTTATTTCCCATAGAAACAACAACTAATACACAGACCTTACATATTTGAAATTATTGCATTCATCCATAGCGATATCTTATTCATGTGTAATCGTTATTTCCCATAGAAACAACAACTAATACACAGACCTTACATATTTGAAATTATTGCATTCATCCATAGCGATATCTTATTCATGTGTAATCGTTATTTCCCATAGAAACAACAACTAATACACAGACCTTACATATTTGAAATTATTGCATTTATCCATAGCGATATCTTATTCATGTGTAATCGTTATTTCCCATAGAAACAACAACTAATACACAGACCTTACATATTTGAAATTATTGCATTCATCCATAGCGATATCTTATTCATGTGTAATCGTTATTTCCCATAGAAACAACAACTAATACACAGACCTTACATATTTGAAATTATTGCATTCATCCATAGCGATATCTTATTCATGTGTAATCGTTATTTCCCATAGAAACAACAACTAATACACAGACCTTACATATTTGAAATTATTGCATTCATCCATAGCGATATCTTATTCATGTGTAATCGTTATTTCCCATAGAAACAACAACTAATACACAGACCTTACATATTTGAAATTATTGCATTCATCCATAGCGATATCTTATTCATGTGTAATCGTTATTTCCCATAGAAACAACAACTAATACACAGACCTTACATATTTGAAATTATTGCATTCATCCATAGCGATATCTTATTCATGTGTAATCGTTATTTCCCATAGAAACAACAACTAATACACAGACCTTACATATTTGAAATTATTGCATTCATCCATAGCGATATCTTATTCATGTGTAATCGTTATTTCCCATAGAAACAACAACTAATACACAGACCTTACATATTTGAAATTATTGCATTCATCCATAGCGATATCTTATTCATGTGTAATCGTTATTTCCCATAGAAACAACAACTAATACACAGACCTTACATATTTGAAATTATTGCATTCATCCATAGCGATATCTTATTCATGTGTAATCGTTATTTCCCATAGAAACAACAACTAATACACAGACCTGACATATTATTATTGCATTAATCCATAGCGATATCTTATTCATGTGTAATCGTTATTTCCCATAGAAACAACAACTAATACACAGACCTTACATATTTGAAATTATTGCATTCATCCATAGCGATATCTTATTCATGTGTAATCGTTATTTCCCATAGAAACAACAACTAATACACAGACCTTACATATTTGAAATTATTGCATTCATCCATAGCGATATCTTATTCATGTGTAATCGTTATTTCCCATAGAAACAACAACTAATACACAGACCTGACACATTTTAAATTATTGCATTAATCCATAGCGATATCTTATTCATGTATAATTGTTATTTCCCATAGAAACAACAATCAATACACAGACCTTACATATTTTCAATTATTGCATTCATCCATAGCGATATCTTATTCATGTGTAATCGTTATTTCCCATAGAAACAACAACTAATACATACACCTGACATATTTTAAATTATTGCATTAATCCATAGCGATATCTTATTCATGTATAATCGTTATTTCCCATAGAAACAACAACTAATACACAGACCTGACATATTTTAAATTATTGCATTCATCCATAGCGATATCTTATTCATGTATAATCGTTATTTCCCATAGAAACAACAACTAATACACAGACCTGACATATTTTAAACTATTGCATTAATCCATAGCGATATCTTATTCATGTATAATCGTTATTTCCCATAGAAACAACAACTAATACACAGACCTTACATATTTGAAATTATTGCATTCATTCATAGCGATATCTTATTTATGTATAATCGTTATTTCCCATAGAAACAACAACCAATACACAGACCTTACATATTTGAAATTATTGCATTCATCCATAGCGATATCTTATTCATGTATAATCGTTATTTCCCATAGAAACAACAACTAATACACAGACCTTACATATTTGAAATTATTGCATTCATCCATAGCGATATCTTATTTATGTATAATCGTTATTTCCCATAGAAACAACAACCAATACACAGACCTTACATATTTGAAATTATTGCATTCATCCATAGCGATATCTTATTCATGGATAATCGTTATTTCCCATAGAAACAACAACTAATACACAGACCTTACATATTTGAAATTATTACATTCATCCATAGCGATATCTTATTCATGTATAATTGTTATTTTCCATAAAAACCACAACCAATACACAGACCTTACATATTTGAAATTATTGCATTCATCCATAGCGATATCTTATTTATGTATAATCGTTATTTCCCATAGAAACAACAACTAATACACAGACCTGACATATTTTAAATTATTGCATTCATCCATAGCGATATCTTATTCATGGATAATCGTTATTTCCCATAGAAACAAAAACCAATACACTGACCTTACATATTTTAAATTATTGCATTCATCCATAGCGATATCTTATTTATGTATAATCGTTATTTCCCATAGAAACAAAAACCAATACACTGACCTTACATATTTTAAATTATTGCATTCATCCATAGCGATATCTTATTTATGTATAATCGTTATTTCCCATAGAAACAACAACTAATACACAGACCTGACATATTTTAAATTATTGCATTCATCCATAGCGATATCTTATTCATGTATAATCGTTATTTCCCATAGAAACAACAACTAATACACAGATCTTACATATTTGAAATTATTGCATTCATCCATAGCGATATCTTATTCATGTATAATTGTTATTTCCCATAGAAACAACAACCAATACACAGACCTTACATATTTGAAATTATTGCATTCATCCATAGCGATATCTTATTTATGTATAATCGTTATTTCCCATAGAAACAAAAACCAATACACTGACCTTACATATTTTAAATTATTGCATTCATCCATAGCGATATCTTATTTATGTATAATCGTTATTTCCCATAGAAACAACAACTAATACACAGACCTGACATATTTTAAATTATTGCATTCATCCATAGCGATATCTTATTCATGTATAATCGTTATTTCCCATAGAAACAACAACTAATACACAGACCTTACATATTTTAAATTATTGCATTCATCCATAGCGATATCTTATTCATGGATAATCGTTATTTCCCATAGAAACAACAACTAATACACAGACCTGACATATTTTAAATTATTGCATTAATCCATAGCGATATCTTATTCATGTATAATCGTTATTTCCCATAGAGACAACAACCAATACACAGACCTGACATATTTTAAATTATTGCATTAATCCATAGCGATATCTTATTTATGTATAATCGTTATTTCCCATAGAAACAACAACCAATACACAGATCTGACATATTAACACGTAAAGTAATTGACTCGTTCCTTGTACTCGTTCCTTGTATTATAGAATAATTTGGAAGTGCGGAGAAAGCTTGAAGGTGGAAGTTCGATTTTAAACACTTTCTCGAAGACGATAGCAATTGATCGATTGATTGATGATGTATAGCCACAGATTTGTTCCACTATCGATGTGTAGCGCTGTGTCTAGATATTTTAGTTTCATGCATACTGTGTAAGGAAAGTGTTGCAATAGTAATACAACAAATATTTTGTAATTAACACACAAAAATTAGTTTTAACCCTATTCATAGCTTTGATAAAGAAGTTTTTACTATATTATAACTGTCTATGTTCAAGTACTAAAAAGTATGAGATTTTCTAAAAATGTATATCGTATATTTTTTTTTTGTAAGGTTGTTAATTTTTTGTTATGAGATTTTTTGCCTTAGTCCATTCGACAGCCAAAACTGTCTATATACTTAAGTATGATACATTCTGAGTTTATAACTACGCCGTGTAAAAAAATTTGTGTTTTAATATTCTACCCCCCCCCCCTTATTATTGAAGGTCATCATCGCTCCATTACAATTTGATGTCTTATACAATGTAATACTGTACAAGTAAATCCTCTAAATTTAATGTCTAACAGTTGAAGAACGTCCCCCCCACTAGCTTCGCTCTTATCAGTGTCCCAGTTCTAGCTTCGAATATGTAAATATGTGAAAGAGCTCTCACTTGCTAAGTTCCAGATCTAGTAACTAAAGGTCAGGTTTCGAAATTACATTGTATATAATAACTTCGATGAAAGGTTAGGTTGGTACCATAAATTGATACGAATAAAAATACAAAACTGTTTAAAATGGCCGTTATAGAGTTGTAGACGACAAGGACGGACGGACAGAATGGCACTTTTCGGTTTCCTGACGTCATGAATCGTGAAGATCACACGTAAAACAAAGGTTGAACTTTACCTCGTACACTGGGTAAGTAAAAAGGGGGGGCAACATAAAATAAATCTCCTTAAACGTAGAATATCATAATAACATCAGGGCCGGAAAAGAGCAAAATCTGTTCAAAAAGAACTGTATAGTAATACTCTATTATCACTGTAAGTAATAATTTATTTTTACTAGAGGGTAATAATTATTCTGACAAAATATTTGTGAATGATGTTTTTTTAAATTATTTTGATAGGTTAGTGTATCAACCATATGAAAATATTACTGTTATATTACCAAAGGAATATGATTTATTTATTTTTTTTTAAATAATACAAATTTCGTATATGTTAATTAGTAAAATTTATAACAACCGTTTGTAGGTGCTCCCGTTAACAAATAAAGTTCTAGGTATTAGGTTTGAAACTATCTCTTTGAAGATAATAATCAGAGCTTTTTATCAGTTTTCTTAAAATTGTGAACGAAAAATTTTGGTTTCCAAATGGACTGGAGAAATCTAGATTCAGTCTCAAATAATATAGTAGTAAAAATTATAAGTACGTTTAATTCAAGAAAAAGTAAAATAATGAAATGTAACTTTTCTTTTAGTCTTTGGTTACAAGTTTTAGGTCAAACATTCGCTTACCTATCAAGAAGTACCTCCTCAGTCTCTTACTTATTAGTACGTGAAGAGACTTTAATGTACTGTCTGATAACATAAAAAAGGAATTGTCTACTTCTACCCTTTCACCGATATCAAGTTCTAAAACCACATACAATTTATCTCATCTTTTGATGTTTAATGGCGTCATAATCGGAAATCACCTTATAAAATATAGGAAGAAAAGAATATAAATAAAGACCCCTAGCTCTCGAATACTGCAAATAGCGTTAGGTTCGGAAAAAAACCAGAGTTGGTAAAAAGAGAAATCTGACTCAAGACTCCACAATCCAGCTAGGATCTCTCGGGATTGCCACACCCCCTAATCACTACAGTAGTGTAACCAATTATAGGTGAATTGTATGTAAATGACTGCATACATATAAGTTTATGTGTTGTGAGTGTTATGCAAGTGTTTGACTGGAAATGATGCTGGTTTGCATCTCCCCTGGTGGGAAAAACATATACAATAAAATAGATGCAGCCAATCAGTCTACAAACTCACCTAAAGTTTTGTTCAACCAGTCTGCCAAGTCTTCTTGCAAGGGCAGGAGTTGTCTGGACTGTGTCAATATTATTCTGTCTTGATAATACTCGACATACTCCTCTTCAGTTTCCGGCACATTAATTTGCCCTGACCAAGTATCCGCATCACCTCCACCTCCAAGTGAAGGCCCACTTCGCCATCTTGGCATGTAACCTGCAGGAGAAGCTGCCATACCTACCACACAAATTTAATCTCACTTAATTCAAAAAATACAAAAACAATATGCCACATTAGAATATTTGGACAATGCATATCCCCCCTGTCCAATATTAATAGTATTCAAATACCAGAGAAAATATTTTGTGACATTCAACAAATAAAAAGCGTACTTCTACAAATATTGTTGTGTGTCATTAAACGAGTTATATTTGAATATATTAAAACATCGATCGAGTTCTACTGTTCATAGAAAGAAGGATAAAATGAGTCAGATTTATTGAAGTACCTAATGATAGATGACAACTGTGCCGGATCTAGTAGACTAGCGGCCCAGGAAGGATTATAACGTCTTTGAGAACAATTTATTCAGTGTTGATTGCTCCACTCGCACTCGAGTGTTGATTGAGTGAATGAGGGAATGAATTGCTTAAAGCCACTTCCGGAGACGTTATCATCGCTTCAAGTCTCCAGTTCTACAACCCAGCTTATACTTTGGGTTAAAACAAAATTGTATTATTACGATTGTAAAATAGCCAAACAATTTAACCTGCTTTTTGTTCTAATCATATTTTACTTTGAACACTAATACTTTACAATAAGAAACTAGGCTAGATGATTTAGTTTTTCGACCGTACAGCATAGAAACTTGAAGGTTAACTTTCACAACATTTTGGCCAATGTACAATAAAGAACAGTAAATAAACTATGAAAGAACTAACTTATATAGTTATTGTAGCTCATGAGGATGGCGACTTTGTCGTTGAAACGCGTTTGATTGAATAAACGTAGTTTTTGTGAGATCTCGTGTTCGAGTTTTTGTCTACATAATATTATCTCACAAGTCAAGCTCAATATTTATTTATACATGTCATTGAACATTTTGTTTTCAAAATGAGTATTTCCACATGAACCTATCGCGTAACCTTCTCTCTACACTTTTTTAAAATTTAATTTTAAACATTATGTTCATTACATTTCTATACCTTTATGGAAGAGAGTAAAGGGTGGAAATTATGTTCATTTCCTCTATTTAAACTAACAATTTTACAGCTAAAGAAGTTCTTTGATATATGTTAATGACAACTCTTCTGACTGGTTACAAGAAGCAGGGGTTACCACAGTAACATGTTACAAGGTCAAAGGTCAACCGGAAGTGTTTTAAACTCATTCTATTTATAGGCCCACAGATGTACAATTTAATATGGCGATGGTTGATTTATTATGAACTGTTGATGTTGATGTGAATTTCTTTCTTTCTTTGACGACGTTGATCTTGTCAAGTGAACTAATAAGTGAATGTAAAATCCACTGTTAAGAAGAAACTTCCGAAAAACTGTTTCAAACTGTTGCTATTTTTAAAATTGAAGTACTTTAGTTTAAATAAGAAAAATATTAAACTAGCCGCAAAACCTAGCATGCGACATGGTGGAAGAAAAAAGACTCTCCAAACTGAAAAGTGTGTTCACGCAATAAATAAAAACAAGACTCATATTATCCATTTGATCACCAAACTAGTTTAGAAGGAAAGAGAAGAAAGAAAAGGGCGAGAGGGCTGCATTCATTCGCTGGCGTTGAGTTACTGTTCTCTGTTTTGTACGTCTCCAGTAGCAGCAGCCTACCTACATAATTATTAATTACAAAGGTTAGCTTGGCTTTAGTGCAATGCCTTGATATTCGCAATGTGTGCGGGCCGCATGAAAATGTTTCGGACCGGGGGTCGAGGGTTGCCGACACTAGTCTAGACCTATACTATAGTTATGTAGCCTACATGGCTAACTGAAACATTTTCATACATTGAAACATTGAAATAACTGAAGTAAAAAATAACACATTAAAGTACTAAATTTTAAAGTAATTGTATTTCACTTTGTATTTATAGTCAAGCGGATTTACTATTTAATTTTTCTTGTTGTATTATTCTTTATGTTTATGAATATTTAGATATAAAACATAAGCATGTTTGATAAAACAACGGGAAAGAAGGGGAATCTCAGTGTGGTGCAGAAAAACAAAATCTAGGAACTAAATAGGTAACGACTGATTATTTTTAAATACCTGAAAAAATGTTTGTTTTGTTTAAGTTCACATATCTTGAAGACCATTTTAATGATAATATAATCAGTAATATATAATACCTGTAATGGTAACTAAGACGATTATGAAAAATATGTGGTTTGTTCTATAATCAAAATAATATCTACTCATTTACACCACTTTTTATAATGAATATTATATATGCCACATTTTATCCCAAGAACTGATGGTTTTCATTGGTTCAAAATTATAACGTTTGACGCGAGTTGAGTGTCTTTAAAATTTGGACAAAGTTACGAAATGGGCAAACATTAGAATGACTTAAAATTTCAAGATTTTATGGTAGGTATTTCCATAAACATGAAAACATATTTAAGTAGGATTAGGTTCCAAAATTATAACAATTTGAATTATACGATTATTATCAATAAAACTTTTATAATATTTGCGAATTTTGGAGGGGGGAGGTTCTAATTCGTCAGCAGCTTGTATATAATTATTGTGCTCCAAATATCCTAAAAATGAACATTTATATGGCCTTCAAAACAATTAAACGTAATGTAGTTTTACAAAGATATGATCTCGGTTGTCGGCATGTCCGCGGAAGATCGCAATTGCTGGAATTTTCTTTGTACTACAAAACTGTTTTGTAGAGCAATACTTTCCTAATACATCTAGAGTGAAGTACATGCTCATTTTTTTAAAGTGTTGGTGAAATTTTTAACATAGGGAAATTTTTATTTTTAGTTCGTCATAAACTTTAAGTACTTGAATTGTCGGTTTTCGCGAAACAAGTAGGTACCCGTATAACGTGTTTTCTTCTTTCTATTCAGTTAAATAAACCCAACAACTTTCTCAACTCCAGAACCAGTACAAAGTATCCGGTCTCGTGGAGATGATCCTGTCTACTCGATGAGAGCAACGTAGCTAGACCACAATCGGACGTGGTCATAATGTTATCTCCAACACTATACTAGCGACGAGTTTAACATTACACCACATACAACAATTATTCTTTTTATAAATAAATTGGAACTTAATTTTTAAATTGTACAATTTATATTTAACATAATCACATTTTTATTTCAAATCGCAAAAATTAACCAAATTTATATTCTAATTTATAAATCTGCTCGGTCTTATTTAGAGAATTATTCTACAAAAATAACCTTTAAATGACACACTTTTCCCATAAGATTAACATTAGGCCAACTGGGAAAAAAAATTGTAAAAAAAACTAATATAATACCAGCTGATTCATTATACTTAACATTAAATAAAATTATTATTGACATGTTAACCATCAACATTTACAAAATCGTAGATTATATAGAAAAAAGTTCATAACTACAATTAGGATGTTAAACTTTTTCGAGTAAAAATATTATTCATTAAATATAATAAGCTAAAGGATTTTTGGTTGAGTTATTATTTACGTCATGATATTCTTACAAACATGGGAACTTGATATATTGTATTTAGAATCTATTAACATAAAACGTATATTGCGTTTATACTGGCTTTAATAAAACCCCTAGGATTCCATATTATTATCTACATTAAATATGAATAAATTAACAATTATTTCCTTTTTCACTCTATATAAATTGGGGGACAAAATTGATTGCGTCGGCAGTATAATTTAAGCAATACGTGTCCCCCTGGGTAAGTGCTAAATGCTAAACAATACTAGCTAAATCCTTCCGGTCTGCAGTAGATTGGATAAGGAAAGACAGCAATAAAGAGATTGGGATTTGCAATTGCCTGGATCTTATTGGGAGGCAAGATCTCGGATGGCGTGAGCCATTAGCAGAAGAAGATAAATTATTATCACTTTATTATGTTGACATTTTCTTGGATATATCCATATAAAATTCTCCTGAGTTTGTATTTTTACAATGTGAATATATGTTAGAAACAGGGTGACAGATTTGACACGAAATTGGTTTTATTCACCTAATTTATGTAGGTTAAAGAGCATAACATGCTCTGAGCATAAAATACAATAACTAAATATTTCTGTATACCTGTCATAAAAGGAAAAAACAAACAAAAAATGGTTTTGTTCAACGGCTTTGATAAAGCTTTGCTAAACTATTATCCTAAGATAATTACGATCCGGATGTATTACTAAAAAACTATAATAAACATTAAACAATTATTTAGTTCACTAGGGCTGAGTTGAGGTGTTGGTTAAGGAATCTGGCAGAGTTTTTCTTACCGAGTACTTTTTTAAATATTAAAGTTTAAAAACTCTTGTTACATTTTTGACGGTTGATTTTTCTCACTATTCTCGGTTCGATATATACGTTCGACGTTATTAACGTGTTGTTCGGCAAGCTCTTTCGATATTTCCTCCATGGTCTCATTTAAGAGGTTACGGCAGGAAATAACGCCTGAGGTTCAACAGATACGTTAATCACATCCAGTAACTCTGTCAGAGTCAATAAAGCAGATTTCGAAGTTTACGAATATAACGAACATTACCTGCAGCACCAGTGAGTTTTGTTAATAGCAAAGGAGCGAAGTCTTAAACAGATATTACTCATCGAAACTATGTCGAACAATATGGGATCTGGGAGCTGATCCCTGGCTCCTTACGTCTAAATTAGGTGTTTTTGTTTTGACAAACACAAACTCTTCAGACGATGCCGATAGTAGTCACTTTTTACAATCCGGGTTGACTTTATATAAAGTAGAGATCACAAAAGAGTTTACCAGCGCATCGTATTAGGTGGTTTCAAATGAGACTCCAGGAACGGGTACACCCTTGGATCACTTTCAAATCATTTCCAAACCGCAGTACTTGCAGTCCAGATCCGCAACCGGAGAGGAAGGGTCCAACACCTCCCCCTAAATGGCTGGCTACTACACAGATATCGCGCTTGTGTCTTTGGCGGAGTAGGCTGAAATCAGCATACCAGATTAAAAGGTTGTAACGCTTTGGTCTAGTAAGCACTCTCAGACACACTTCGGCTCTTCAAAGTCAAACTACTGTTCACGTGTATCCTTTTTGATGTATCAGCATCTACCAAATGTAAAACATAGCCTATATGAGTGTTAATTGTTCCACCGATGACATTAAACCCCTCTCATAGGTTCAGTAGTATGCACACTAAGTTAAGATGAAAGTAAGGAACTGTGTGTATATGACTTTAAGAATGATAGTTTATTTGTTGTCAGTGTTTGGGACTCGCAGGGACGCAAACCCCCTCTTATTAAGTGCAACTAGTCCGCACCCCCTGCGGGGCGTCTAAAGTATAACCACCCACTGATAATATTATTAAAATTAATAGATTACACAAAAGAAATCTTTGTATGACATTTGGACCCTTGGGAGATCTCTGTGCAATAATAAAAACATATTTTCAAACCGCTGGTAAAATCAAATTGTAGTTTAATTGTTAAAGTAAAATATAAAACATAAAAATAAATCTATACTATTGTATAATATGTTATAAATGTTAAAATATTAAAAAATAATCGTTCCATTGGAATTCTTGAAACCATTAGTCAAACATTTAAAAATGAGTACCTATTTTAATGTATTATATAGTTCTTTAGCCGAGTAATAATATACTAAAGTAAAGTTTACGGAATCGTGGTGATAGTAACTTTTAATAATCTTTATGATTTTTTATTATTTTCCTCATTAGTTCTTGACACAAGTAAATCAATATCTGTAACTTCTCTCCATTCAATATCGCTATTGACACAATACTATTTTTTACTGATGTTCTAGCTATATGTAGAAGTCAACTTCATAGATCTGGTTGGGCTGGACAAGTTGACAGATTTAATTATAACGGTGCAGTCTTCAAAGCTAAAGTGTTGAGATTTAATTATAACTTAACTCTAATAACAGTCCTGACTATTATAGGCGTGGTGCGGCATTATTTGTTTTGCTTGTATGTCGGATATATGCAACGTTTACTTAATGACCAATGTTTTATTAGATTATACGTCATCTTTTATAGGCCTACTCCAAGGTATGAATGGCTCGTTACAATACCAAGGGAATAATTCTGAAGATATAAATAAATTATTTGTACTGAACGTCTGTTAACTTAATTAGGAACTATAATCATAATAAAAAAAAAAATAGTTACATCGCACTTCCCTCAAATGGACAAACAAATCTTTACAACCAAAAGAACAAAATAACTTGCCATTTATTTAAAACCCTTTATTTAGGTTTTTTCTTCTCCTTCATGGAACATTTTATTTTACGTAATTATATTTTTCATTTCTAAGAATTACCTAAAGTTAGAAAATTGTTTAAAATAAAAAATAAGTAATTTACAAAACCAGAGAATAAGTAAATCACCAAGTTACTTTAAAATGCTTTTCAGCATTTCTCCAACACAGAAACTCTAATGTACTTAATTACTCGAACTCCTTCGATTGTGAACCTTGTACTGGGGTCCTCCAGTTATTCTCCAATACAGAAACTCTAATGAACTTACTGACTAGAACTCCTTCGATTGTGAACCTTGTCCTGGGGTCCTCCAAAAATTCTCCAATACAGAAACTTTAATGAACTTACTGACTAGAACTCCTTCGATTGTGAACCTTGTCTTGGGGTCCTCCAGTTATTCTCCAATACAGAAACTCTAATGTACTTAACGACTAGAACTCCTTCGATCGTGAACCTTGTCTTGAGGGTTCTCCAGTTAATATCCAATACAGAAACTTTAATGAACTTACTGACTAGAACTCCTTCGATTGTGAACCTTGTCTTGGGGTCCTCCAGTTATTCTCCAATACAGAAACTCTAATGTACTTAACGACTAGAACTCCTTCGATTGTGAACCTTGTCTTGAGGGTTCTCCAGTTAATATCCAATACAGAAACTTTAATGTACTTAACGACTAAAACTCCTTCGATTGTGAACCTTGTCTTGGGGGTTCTCCAGTTAATATCCAATACAGAAACTTTAATGAACTTACTGACTAGAACTCCTTCGATTGTGAACCTTGTCTTGGGGTCCTCCAGTTAATATCCAATACAGAAACTTTAATGTACTTAACGACTAAAACTCCTTCGATTGTGAACCTTGTCTTGGGGGTTCTCCAGTTATTATCCAATACAGAAACTCTAATGTACTTAACGACTAAAACTCCTTCGATTGTGAACCTTGTCTTGACGGTTCTCAAGTAATTCTCCAATACAGAAACTCTAATGTACTTGAAGACTAAAACTCCTTCGATTGTGAACCTTGTCTTGGGGGTTCTCCAGTTATTATCCAATACAGAAACTCTAATGTACTTAACGACTAGAACTCCTTCGATTGTGAACCTTGTCTTGAGGGTTCTCCAGTTATTCTCCAATACAGAAACTCTCTAATGTACTTAATTACTCGAACTCCTTCGATTGTGAACCTTGTCTTGGGGGTTCTCCAGTTATTATCCAATACAGAAACTCTAATGTACTTAACGACTAAAACTCCTTCGATTGTGAACCTTGTCTTGGGGGTTCTCCAGTTATTATCCAATACAGAAACTCTAATGTACTTAATTACTCGAACTCCTTCGATTGTGAACCTTGTCTTGGGGGTTCTCCAGTTATTATCCAATACAGAAACTCTAATGTACTTAACGACTAAAACTCCTTCGATTGTGAACCTTGTCTTGACGGTTCTCCAGTAATTCTCCAATACAGAAACTCTAATGTACTTAACGACTAAAACTCCTTCGATTGTGAACCTTGTCTTGGGGGTTCTCCAGTTATTATCCAATACAGAAACTCTAATGTACTTAACGACTAAAACTCCTTCGATTGTGAACCTTGTCTTGGGGGTTCTCCAGTTATTATCCAATACAGAAACTCTAATGTACTTACTGACTAGAACTCCTTCGATTGTGAACCTTGTCTTGAGGGTTCTCCAGTTATTCTCCAATACAGAAACTCTCTAATGTACTTAATTACTCGAACTCCTTCGATTGTGAACCTTGTCTTGGGGGTTCTCCAGTTATTATCCAATACAGAAACTCTAATGTACTTACTGACTAGAACTCCTTCGATTGTGAACCTTGTCTTGGGGGTTCTCCAGTTATTATCCAATCCAGAAACTCTAATGTACTTAACGACTAAAACTCCTTCGATTGTGAACCTTGTCTTGAGGGTTCTCCAGTTATTATCCAATACAGAAACTCTAATGTACTTAACGACTAAAACTCCTTCGATTGTGAACCTTGCCCATCGATTAAATGAAACAAATTATAACCTCGATGTTTGGCTGCTGTTTCTAAAAGGACGACAAGTTTGAGAATTTTGTGCTGCCCATAGTTTAAAGATTAACGGTTTTGTGTTCAATTTACTTATTTTTCGGGAAATGTATTATAAATGTAAAAAAGGTATACTTCAAATGCATTATACAATAAATTGAAGTAACAATAAATTGGTCGCCATTGTAACAGAAAACCATAAAACTAGATAGTACGCATAAATTAATTTCTTTTCAGCTATTAAGCGTAGGCTACGCGTACGTAACAAACTATATGATTGAAGACTGATGTTGTCAGTTATTTTTATTGCAGTAATTATAGTTATGACGCCGAGATTTTAATGTTCTTGTTTTGTCCAAATTGGTTTAAGAACTTTGCGTGTCCTCTCTGCGATAGTATGATCACTCGAATACAGTACTAATCCCCTTTCCCTCATGATAACGTTTACATTTATTTATTAACAACAGGATTATCATTATATTATCAGAAAGGAAAAAAAAACTGTTTTAAGCTGGTAGCAATTTTAAACCAGTAATTTAATTGTAGTTCTATTACATAGTCAAGCTTGATATACAATGGAGGGGCTGATAGACAGCTGCCAAGATAAATGATTCAATCCCACTCATTATATTCGGGCGAACTAAAATCATTTAATTTAATCATCGCCTATACTCATTAGATTGAGGTTCTACGTATGTATTGAGTTTTAGTACACGCTTCTGCCAGTGAGTAAGCAATAGAAATGAAATTAATATTATTAAAACATTGATAATACAAAAATTCTAAATATGTTGATATCAAGTCTCAATAAGTAGACATTTTTGTTCAGATTTCCTTGATTATTTTGTATAATTCATATAAAACTAAGAAGAAAAGCTCATAAAATAAAGCCCCTTAGCCCTCGAATTTACTAACAGCGTCAGGGTTGGAAGTGCTTACTTACTACAGGTGAACCCTTGGTCAAGAGAGACCTGAAAGAAAGATGAATGAGAGGGATCTCATTATATGAATAAGGTGTAGATCTAGCTAGATCCCTCGGGATTGCCAAACCTGTACTTACTATAGGTGAATCCTTGGTCAAGAGAGACCTGAAAGAAAGATGAATGAGAGGGATCTCATTATATGAATAAGGTGTAGATCTAGCTAGATCCCTCGGGATTGCCAAACCTGTACTTACTATAGGTGAATCCTTGGTCAAGAGAGACCTGAAAGAAAGATGAATGAGAGGGATCTCATTACATGAATAAGGTGTAGATCCTGCTAGATCCCTCGAGATTGCCAAACCTGTACTTACTACAGGTGAACCCTTGGTCAAGAGAGACCTGAAAGAAAGATGAATGAGAGGGATCTCATTACATGAATAAGGTGTAGATCCTGCTAGATCCCTCGGGATTGCCAAACCTGTACTTACTATAGGTGAACCCTTGGTCAAGAGAGACCTGAAAGAAAGATGAATGAGAGGGATCTCATTACATGAATAAGGTGTAGATCTAGCTAGATCCCTCGGGATTGCCAAACCTGTACTTACTACAGGTGAACCCTTGGTCAAGAGAGACCTGAAAGAAAGATGAATGAGAGGGATCTCATTACATGAATAAGGTGTAGATCCTGCTAGATCCCTCGGGATTGCCAAACCTGTACTTACTACAGGTGAATCCTTGGTCAAGAGAGACCTGAAAGAAAAATGAATGAGAGGGATCTCATTACATGAATAAGGTGTAGATCCTGCTAGATCCCTCGAGATTGCCAAACCTGTACTTACTATAGGTGAATCCTTGGTCAAGAGAGACCTGAAAGAAAGATGAATGAGAGGGATCTCATTACATGAATAAGGTGTAGATCCTGCTAGATCCCTCGAGATTGCCAAACCTGTACTTACTATAGGTGAATCCTTGGTCAAGAGAGACCTGAAAGAAAGATGAATGAGAGGGATCTCATTACATGAATAAGGTGTAGATCCTGCTAGATCCCTCGAGATTGCCAAACCTGTACTTACTATAGGTGAATCCTTTAGTTGTGGAAGAGAACAAGAATTGGTCAAGAGAGACCTGAAAGAAAGATGAATGAGAGGGATCTCATTACATGAATAAGGTGTAGATCCTGCTAGATCCCTCGAGATTGCCAAACCTGTACTTACTATAGGTGAATCCTTTAGTTGTGGAAGAGAACAAGAATTGGTCAAGAGAGACCTGAAAGAAAGATGAATGAGAGGGATCTCATTACATGAATAAGGTGTAGATCCTGCTAGATCCCTCGAGGTTGCCAAACCTGTACTTACTATAGGTGAATCCTTTAGTTGTGGAAGAGAACAAGAATTGGTCAAGAGAGACCTGAAAGAAAGATGAATGAGAGGGATCTCATTACATGAATAAGGTGTAGATCCTGCTAGATCCCTCGGGATTGCCAAACCTGTACTTACTATAGGTGAACCCTTGGTCAAGAGAGACCTGAAAGAAAGATGAATGAGAGGGATCTCATTACATGAATAAGGTGTAGATCTAGCTAGATCCCTCGGGATTGCCAAACCTGTACTTACTATAGGTGAATCCTTTAGTTGTGGAAGAGAACAAGAATTGGTCAAGAGAGACCTGAAAGAAAGATGAATGAGAGGGATCTCATTACATGAATAAGGTGTAGATCCTGCTAGATCCCTCGGGATTGCCAAACCTGTACTTACTATAGGTGAATCCTTTAGTTGTGGAAGAGAACAAGAATTGGTCAAGAGAGACCTGAAAGAAAGATGAATGAGAGGGATCTCATTACATGAATAAGGTGTAGATCCTGCTAGATCCCTCGGGATTGCCAAACCTGTACACTTACTATAGGTGAACCCTTGGTCAAGAGAGACCTGAAAGAAAGATGAATGAGAGGGATCTCATTACATGAATAAGGTGTAGATCCTGCTAGATCCCTCGGGATTGCCAAACCTGTACTTACTATAGGTGAATCCTTTAGTTGTGGAAGAGAACAAGAATTGGTCAAGAGAGACCTGAAAGAAAGATGAATGAGAGGGATCTCATTACATGAATAAGGTGTAGATCCTGCTAGATCCCTCGGGATTGCCAAACCTGTACTTACTATAGGTGAATCCTTTAGTTGTGGAAGAGAACAAGAATTGGTCAAGAGAGACCTGAAAGAAAGATGAATGAGAGGGATCTCATTACATGAATAAGGTGTAGATCCTGCTAGATCCCTCGGGATTGCCAAACCTGTACTTACTATAGGTGAATCCTTTAGTTGTGGAAGAGAACAAGAATTGGTCAAGAGAGACCTGAAAGAAAGATGAATGAGGGGGATCTCATTACATGAATAAGGTGTAGATCTAGCTAGATCCCTCGAGATTGCCAAACCTGTACTTACTATAGGTGAACCCTTGGTCAAGAGAGACCTGAAAGAAAGATGAATGAGAGGGATCTCATTACATGAATAAGGTGTAGATCCTGCTAGATCCCTCGAGATTGCCAAACCTGTACTTACTATAGGTGAACCCTTGGTCAAGAGAGACCTGAAAGAAAGATGAATGAGAGGGATCTCATTACATGAATAAGGTGTAGATCCTGCTAGATCCCTCAGGATTGCCAAACCTGTACTTACTATAGGTGAACCCTTGGTCAAGAGAGACCTGAAAGAAAGATGAATGAGAGGGATCTCATTACATGAATAAGGTGTAGATCTAGCTAGATCCCTCGGGATTGCCAAACCTGTACTTACTATAGGTGAACCCTTGGTCAAGAGAGACCTGAAAGAAAGATGAATGAGAGGGATCTCATTACATGAATAAGGTGTAGATCCTGCTAGATCCCTCGAGATTGCCAAACCTGTACTTACTATAGGTGAACCCTTGGTCAAGAGAGACCTGAAAGAAAGATGAATGAGAGGGATCTCATTACATGAATAAGGTGTAGATCCTGCTAGATCCCTCGAGATTGCCAAACCTGTACTTACTATAGGTGAACCCTTGGTCAAGAGAGACCTGAAAGAAAGATGAATGAGAGGGATCTCATTACATGAATAAGGTGTAGATCCTGCTAGATCCCTCGAGATTGCCAAACCTGTACTTACTATAGATGAACCCTTGGTCAATAGAGACCTGAAAGAAAGATGAATGAGAGGGATCTCATTACATGAATAAGGTGTAGATCCTGCTAGATCCCTCGGGATTGCCAAACCTGTACTTACTATAGGTGAATCCTTTAGTTGTGGAAGAGAACAAGAATTGGTCAAGAGAGACCTGAAAGAAAGATGAATGAGAGGGATCTCATTACATGAATAAGGTGTAGATCTAGCTAGATCCCTCGGGATTGCCAAACCTGTACTTACTATAGGTGAACCCTTGGTCAAGAGAGACCTGAAAGAAAGATGAATGAGAGGGATCTCATTACATGAATAAGGTGTAGATCTAGCTAGATCCCTCGAGATTGCCAAACCTGTACTTACTATAGGTGAACCCTTGGTCAAGAGAGACCTGAAAGAAAGATGAATGAGAGGGATCTCATTACATGAATAAGGTGTAGATCCTGCTAGATCCCTCGGGATTGCCAAACCTGTACTTACTATAGGTGAATCCTTTAGTTGTGGAAGAGAACAAGAATTGGTCAAGAGAGACCTGAAAGAAAGATGAATGAGAGGGATCTCATTACATGAATAAGGTGTAGATCTAGCTAGATCCCTCGGGATTGCCAAACCTGTACTTACTATAGGTGAACCCTTGGTCAAGAGAGACCTGAAAGAAAGATGAATGAGAGGGATCTCATTACATGAATAAGGTGTAGATCTAGCTAGATCCCTCGGTTTGCCAAACCTGTACTTACTATAGGTGAACCCTTGGTCAAGAGAGACCTGAAAGAAAGATGAATGAGAGGGATCTCATTACATGAATAAGGTGTAGATCCTGCTAGATCCCTCGAGATTGCCAAACCTGTACTTACTATAGATGAACCCTTGGTCAAGAGAGACCTGAAAGAAAGATGAATGAGAGGGATCTCATTACATGAATAAGGTGTAGATCCTGCTAGATCCCTCGGGATTGCCAAACCTGTACTTACTATAGGTGAATCCTTTAGTTGTGGAAGAGAACAAGAATTGGTCAAGAGAGACCTGAAAAAAGATGAATGAGAGGGATCTCATTACATGAATAAGGTGTAGATCTAGCTAGATCCCTCGGGATTGCCAAACCTGTACTTACTATAGGTGAACCCTTGGTCAAGAGAGACCTGAAAGAAAGATGAATGAGAGGGATCTCATTACATGAATAAGGTGTAGATCTAGCTAGATCCCTCGGGATTGCCAAACCTGTACTTACTATAGGTGAACCCTTGGTCAAGAGAGACCTGAAAGAAAGATGAATGAGAGGGATCTCATTACATGAATAAGGTGTAGATCTAGCTAGATCCCTCGGGATTGCCAAACCTGTACTTACTATAGGTGAATCCTTGGTCAAGAGAGACCTGAAAGAAAGATGAATGAGAGGGATCTCATTACATGAATAAGGTGTAGATCTAGCTAGATCCCTCGGGATTGCCAAACCTGTACTTACTATAGGTGAACCCTTGGTCAAGAGAGACCTGAAAGAAAAATGAATGAGAGGGATCTCATTACATGAATAAGGTGTAGATCCTGCTAGATCCCTCGGGATTGCCAAACCTGTACTTACTATAGGTGAATCCTTTAGTTGTGGAAGAGAACAAGAATTGGTCAAGAGAGACCTGAAAGAAAGATGAATGAGAGGGATCTCATTACATGAATAAGGTGTAGATCTAGCTAGATCCCTCGGAATTGCCAAACCTGTACTTACTATAGGTGAACCCTTGGTCAAGAGAGACCTGAAAGAAAGATGAATGAGAGGGATCTCATTACATGAATAAGGTGTAGATCTAGCTAGATCCCTCGAGATTGCCAAACCTGTACTTACTATAGGTGAACCCTTGGTCAAGAGAGACCTGAAAGAAAGATGAATGAGAGGGATCTCATTACATGAATAAGGTGTAGATCTAGTTAGATCCCTCGGGATTGCCAAACCTGTACTTACTATAGGTGAACCCTTGGTCAAGAGAGACCTGAAAGAAAGATGAATGAGAGGGATCTCATTACATGAATAAGGTGTAGATCTAGCTAGATCCCTCGGGATTGCCAAACCTGTACTTACTATAGGTGAACCCTTGGTCAAGAGAGACCTGAAAGAAAGATGAATGAGAGGGATCTCATTACATGAATAAGGTGTAGATCCTGCTAGATCCCTCGAGATTGCCAAACCTGTACTTACTATAGGTGAATCCTTTAGTTGTGGAAGAGAACAAGAATTGGTCAAGAGAGACCTGAAAGAAAGATGAATGAGAGGGATCTCATTACATGAATAAGCTGTAGATCCTGCTAGATCCCTCGAGATTGCCAAACCTGTACTTACTATAGGTGAACCCTTGGTCAAGAGAGACCTGAAAGAAAGATGAATGAGAGGGATCTCATTACATGAATAAGGTGTAGATCTAGCTAGATCCCTCGGGATTGCCAAACCTGTACTTACTATAGGTGAACCCTTGGTCAAGAGAGACCTGAAAGAAAGATGAATGAGAGGGATCTCATTACATGAATAAGGTGTAGATCCTGCTAGATCCCTCGAGATTGCCAAACCTGTACTTACTATAGGTGAACCCTTGGTCAAGAGAGACCTGAAAGAAAGATGAATGAGAGGGATCTCATTACATGAATAAGGTGTAGATCCTGCTAGATCCCTCGAGATTGCCAAACCTGTACTTACTATAGATGAACCCTTGGTCAAGAGAAACCTGAAAGAAAGATGAATGAGAGGGATCTCATTACATGAATAAGGTGTAGATCCTGCTAGATCCCTCGAGATTGCCAAACCTGTACTTACTATAGGTGAACCCTTGGTCAAGAGAGACCTGAAAGAAAGATGAATGAGAGGGATCTCATTACATGAATAAGGTGTAGATCCTGCTAGATCCCTCGGGATTGCCAAACCTGTACTTACTATAGGTGAACCCTTGGTCAAGAGAGACCTGAAAGAAAGATGAATGAGAGGGATCTCATTACATGAATAAGGTGTAGATCCTGCTAGATCCCTCGAGATTGCCAAACCTGTACTTACTATAGGTGAACCCTTGGTCAAGAGAGACCTGAAAGAAAGATGAATGAGAGGGATCTCATTACATGAATAAGGTGTAGATCCTGCTAGATCCCTCGGGATTGCCAAACCTGTACTTACTATAGGTGAATCCTTTAGTTGTGGAAGAGAACAAGAATTGGTCAAGAGAGACCTGAAAGAAAGATGAATGAGAGGGATCTCATTACATGAATAAGGTGTAGATCTAGCTAGATCCCTCGGGATTGCCAAACCTGTACTTACTATAGGTGAACCCTTGGTCAAGAGAGACCTGAAAGAAAGATGAATGAGAGGGATCTCATTACATGAATAAGGTGTAGATCTAGCTAGATCCCTCGGGATTGCCAAACCTGTACTTACTATAGGTGAACCCTTGGTCAAGAGAGACCTGAAAGAAAGATGAATGAGAGGGATCTCATTACATGAATAAGGTGTAGATCCTGCTAGATCCCTCGAGATTGCCAAACCTGTACTTACTATAGATGAACCCTTGGTCAAGAGAGACCTGAAAGAAAGATGAATGAGAGGGATCTCATTACATGAATAAGGTGTAGATCCTGCTAGATCCCTCGGGATTGCCAAACCTGTACTTACTATAGGTGAATCCTTTAGTTGTGGAAGAGAACAAGAATTGGTCAAGAGAGACCTGAAAGAAAGATGAATGAGAGGGATCTCATTACATGAATAAGGTGTAGATCTAGCTAGATCCCTCGGGATTGCCAAACCTGTACTTACTATAGGTGAACCCTTGGTCAAGAGAGACCTGAAAGAAAGATGAATGAGAGGGATCTCATTACATGAATAAGGTGTAGATCTAGCTAGATCCCTCGGGATTGCCAAACCTGTACTTACTATAGGTGAACCCTTGGTCAAGAGAGACCTGAAAGAAAGATGAATGAGAGGGATCTCATTACATGAATAAGGTGTAGATCTAGCTAGATCCCTCGGGATTGCCAAACCTGTACTTACTATAGGTGAACCCTTGGTCAAGAGAGACCTGAAAGAAAGATGAATGAGAGGGATCTCATTACATGAATAAGGTGTAGATCTAGCTAGATCCCTCGGGATTGCCAAACCTGTACTTACTATAGGTGAACCCTTGGTCAAGAGAGACCTGAAAGAAAGATGAATGAGAGGGATCTCATTACATGAATAAGGTGTAGATCCTGCTAGATCCCTCGGGATTGCCAAACCTGTACTTACTATAGGTGAATCCTTTAGTTGTGGAAGAGAACAAGAATTGGTCAAGAGAGACCTGAAAGAAAGATGAATGAGAGGGATCTCATTACATGAATAAGGTGTAGATCTAGCTAGATCCCTCGGGATTGCCAAACCTGTACTTACTATAGGTGAACCCTTGGTCAAGAGAGACCTGAAAGAAAGATGAATGAGAGGGATCTCATTACATGAATAAGGTGTAGATCTAGCTAGATCCCTCAAGATTGCCAAACCTGTACTTACTATAGGTGAACCCTTGGTCAAGAGAGACCTGAAAGAAAGATGAATGAGAGGGATCTCATTACATGAATAAGGTGTAGATCTAGCTAGATCCCTCGGGATTGCCAAACCTGTACTTACTATAGGTGAACCCTTGGTCAAGAGAGACCTGAAAGAAAGATGAATGAGAGGGATCTCATTACATGAATAAGGTGTAGATCTAGCTAGATCCCTCGGGATTGCCAAACCTGTACTTACTATAGGTGAACCCTTGGTCAAGAGAGACCTGAAAGAAAGATGAATGAGAGGGATCTCATTACATGAATAAGGTGTAGATCCTGCTAGATCCCTCGAGATTGCCAAACCTGTACTTACTATAGGTGAATCCTTTAGTTGTGGAAGAGAACAAGAATTGGTCAAGAGAGACCTGAAAGAAAGATGAATGAGAGGGATCTCATTACATGAATAAGCTGTAGATCCTGCTAGATCCCTCGAGATTGCCAAACCTGTACTTACTATAGGTGAACCCTTGGTCAAGAGAGACCTGAAAGAAAGATGAATGAGAGGGATCTCATTACATGAATAAGGTGTAGATCTAGCTAGATCCCTCGGGATTGCCAAACCTGTACTTACTATAGGTGAACCCTTGGTCAAGAGAGACCTGAAAGAAAGATGAATGAGAGGGATCTCATTACATGAATAAGGTGTAGATCCTGCTAGATCCCTCGAGATTGCCAAACCTGTACTTACTATAGGTGAACCCTTGGTCAAGAGAGACCTGAAAGAAAGATGAATGAGAGGGATCTCATTACATGAATAAGGTGTAGATCCTGCTAGATCCCTCGAGATTGCCAAACCTGTACTTACTATAGATGAACCCTTGGTCAAGAGAGACCTGAAAGAAAGATGAATGAGAGGGATCTCATTACATGAATAAGGTGTAGATCCTGCTAGATCCCTCGAGATTGCCAAACCTGTACTTACTATAGGTGAACCCTTGGTCAAGAGAGACCTGAAAGAAAGATGAATGAGAGGGATCTCATTACATGAATAAGGTGTAGATCCTGCTAGATCCCTCGGGATTGCCAAACCTGTACTTACTATAGGTGAACCCTTGGTCAAGAGAGACCTGAAAGAAAGATGAATGAGAGGGATCTCATTACATGAATAAGGTGTAGATCCTGCTAGATCCCTCGAGATTTCCAAACCTGTACTTACTATAGGTGAACCCTTGGTCAAGAGAGACCTGAAAGAAAGATGAATGAGAGGGATCTCATTACATGAATAAGGTGTAGATCCTGCTAGATCCCTCGGGATTGCCAAATCTGTACTTACTATAGGTGAACCCTTGGTCAAGAGAGACCTGAAAGAAAGATGAATGAGAGGGATCTCATTACATGAATAAGGTGTAGATCCTGCTAGATCCCTCGGGATTGCCAAACCTGTACTTACTATAGGTGAACCCTTGGTCAAGAGAGACCTGAAAGAAAGATGAATGAGAGGGATCTCATTACATGAATAAGGTGTAGATCCTGCTAGATCCCTCGGGATTGCCAAATCTGTACTTACTATAGGTGAACCCTTGGTCAAGAGAGACCTGAAAGAAAGATGAATGAGAGGGATCTCATTACATGAATAAGGTGTAGATCCTGCTAGATCCCTCGGGATTGCCAAATCTGTACTTACTATAGGTGAACCCTTGGTCAAGAGAGACCTGAAAGAAAGATGAATGAGAGGGATCTCATTACATGAATAAGGTGTAGATCTAGCTAGATCCCTCGGGATTGCCAAACCTGTACTTACTATAGGTGAACCCTTGGTCAAGAGAGACCTGAAAGAAAGATGAATGGAATATAACCCAAGATTAGATAAAAGAAGGTGTACATTCAACCAAGAACCGCAACATACCTCTACTTACTATCTGCCGCTAAGAGGACGGGTATTGTATGACATATCCTGAAAATAAAATATTTAAAATGGTAGCGTTCCGGTAGTTGGAATTTTAATGGGAACTACAGTCATATTTAGTGTGTAAGCTAGAATTATTTCTATATTATATATCTATATAATCCATTAAAAATAATGGACTGATAATTTTAAGATGGCGGCAATAAAAAAACCAGTTTTCAGTAATTCAGTTTTATCGGAAAAATCTCAATGAGCTTCTTTCGCTTAAACGAAGAAAATCTCATCCTATAATGTTAGTATCACATGCGTACTGATGTATTTCAAAACAATCTAATTAAAATATTACTTGTATTACAATTAGACCCCTAAGTACCTAATGAAGGCTAAGGGGTATAAGCAATTTATATTGTAGTATGTTATTTCCAAACTCTATAATACACCACAATTCGAACCCTATTAAGAGGAAGACCGAGGCTAGGAGCCGTAAGCAATATTGTATATTATGTTATATCCAAACACTACTACTTAAGACAAAATGATCTTGATTAATCAAATCAGAGACAAGTTATTTAAGATTCAACATAGAAATAAAGATGATAATCAGATTTTAGTACGACCTTTTGACACAAAATTGTATTTTATTCTGAATTAAAAATACAAAACATAATAATGATATAATTATTATTCACGCAATACTACAAAATTAAGTATAATAACTTCCCTATCGATTAGATAAGGCACCAGAATAATGATAAAATATTTTATTTCATCCTTTATATTTTGTTAGCGACAACAGGTACAACAGAGGCAATTCAAAATCGTGACACAAAAAGTTAAATACAGATTAAATCATACATTTACTATTTCGTACACAGTTAGCCTATGTTATAAATGTACCTCTTATATTTTATTATTAATTCTTAGAAACAAACGAATTTTCACAAAAATCTAATTAAATTGACTTCTTGTTTATTCTCGAACTCCAAAACAGTAGATTTAATTCATTTAAAAAATAAAATGTAGATACAGTATATACAACAAATGCTCGTTTAGTAGTATTTGATTTATTCAGAGTAAGTATAATTTACAAGTAGGAAAATATGTGTCTTAATTAATAATTGGAGTAATTAATATATCCTTGAAATTATATTATACAGTTGGAAAAATAATCATAACACCCCATCATTGAAATTAAAATAAAACTTGATAGCAATTTCTCACAAATACGTTGATTGAATAAAACTCATTTCAACCCCCTCCCCTCATCACAGAATAAGCTAATAATAGCGTTAAAGACGGAAGAGAACAAGAGTCAGGTAAGAGAGACCTGGTAGGGAAAGATGAAAGAGAGATTTTTAATCCAATAATAGATGAAGAAAGGCGTGTAGATCAAACTAAAGTACCTAAGGATTGCCACGCGCGCGCTTACTTACAATAGGTGAGCTAATGTGTAACGTGTACCTCTAGCATCACTGAATGTGTTGAAACGAGTTCGATTTAAAATCTACAATTCAAACTCATTTCAATCTTATTTATAAAATCATTTAAGATGAAAAACTTTTGTTGTCACTAAGAAGAGTCGATTTTATAGAGTCAAGATATATAGTATTACATTTTTTTAAACTCAAGATATATGGTATTTAATTTCCTTTAAAGTCAAGATATATGGTATTTCATTTTTTTTAAAGTCAAGATATATGGTATTAATTTTTTTTAAAGTCAAGATATATGGTATTTAAATTTTTTTAAAGTCAAGATATATGGTATTTAATTTTTTTTTAAAGTCAAGATATATAGTATTTAATTTTTTTAAAGTCAAGATATATGGTATTTATTATTTTTTTAAAGTCAAGATATATGGTATTTAATTTTTTAATAAGTTTTCCCAAAGTCGTAACTTAAATAAACCGCTTTCATCGGATAGATACAACTTCCAAATCAACAAGAATTGCGATAGATAATTCAGATCAAGAATTGTTTACAGGTTTTACTTTGGATAACGGTAACATTTGAAAGTATGCTGTGAAAAATTTACTGAAATAAGCTATGAAATTAGAGAAATCAAGTCTCCTTCTTTGGTGACTCTCGTTATACGACCCCCTCCCATCTTATAAGTGATAACGGTAACCTACCGACTTCGCTTATCCGTGAAGCATGAAAATTAGCTGAAGTTGTAGAGAAACAACAAAAACCTATTTTTTACAGCTCTTATTTGGCCTAGTAACTGCATGACAGTGGATATTTGGCAAAAACTGTTCAACTGTGACTCTTATGTCTTTTCATAAACATAAGAAAAGTAGTTCGAGTAGGTGAAACCAGGAGAATCGTGAGAACCTAATTCAACATTTTGTTTCTCTAATGTAACACTCCAATTTACATAACAAGCAAACACACCAGAGTCTTCTTGTTTGGAGGGTGTTATTATAAGATTACGAACTTTCTACATATTTTCCTTAAAATTGTTAAGTGATTCTAATGCTCTTTGTTAGTTATTTATTAACTTTCTTTAAAAATTGTTTTCCTGTTTGGATAGCTTTAACAAATTTATTTTTAATGTTTACAATATTTCGTTCACTGATTATATATATGTCAACAAAACATATTCTATTTTCATTTATTTTATGTCATCTTGGAAAATGTTTAAAAAATAGCAGAACAAATAATTATTCCTTTTGAAATTTATAAACTACACGATTTAACATTACTGTTTTCAGCACTTCAGGGGTTACCTACAGTGAGTACGAATTTGGCAATCCCGAGGTACCCTACTTGGATCTACACATTTATTCATCTAGTCTCTTTCTTCATTCCTATCGCGCCTCTTTTGATTGACTCTTGTTTTCGTGCAATCGTGACGCTATTGGAGTATTCCTGGGCTAAAAATATTATAGTATTTTTCTTGAAACCGATAATGACAGCGAGGGTTTTTGTCTTTAAACCAAAAGCGGAAGGGGGTATTGTGTTTAAGCTCATTAGATTTAAGTTCAGCAAAATCATTTAAAAATTCGTAAAATAAAATTACAATTAGTAACAAAATTACACATTCTGGACCCAAGTAGTCCATTACTCTCATCTAAAACTTCCTGGAGCAATAGATTTAGAAATTTAGTTATTTAAAAAAGGAGATATTGAAAATCACTATTTAAATTAAAATAAATGATATAGCTTGAATATAACTTTCTAATTATTTACTTTAATCACCGAAGCTAAATTCAAATTTTGAGCTTTAAAAAAAATAAACGAATAAAAGAGAAATAATTAATTTCCACAACGTAAAAACACAAAACAAACGAAGCTTCACCCACAATTAAAAATTACACAATACCTATATTACATTTTATTCATACTTACTTTATCGTAAAGTAAAAAAAAAAAACCCTTTTTTTTTTTTTTTAATGGGCCTACAAGAAATGAGATTTTGTAAATAAAAAATAACGTGTTTTTTTTCTAACGTGGTCTTGTCAAGGAAATTCATTAAAAAGGTAACAAATGAACCTCAAAATAATAAAATTCCTAAATTTGGTATTCTACACGTAGAATACACGAACTTATTTCAATTACATAATACATATTGAGCTTGACTTGTGAGATAATATTAGATATAATAAAACTCGAACACAAGATCTCACAAAAATTACGTTTACTTAATCAAACGCTTTTCAACGACAAAGTCGCCTTCCTCAGTGTTAAATGAGCTACAAGAACTAATCTATAACTCTTTATAAAGTTATAGTATAGTTATGTATCACTGATGATGGTCACTTTGTCGTTGAAACGCGTTTGATTAAGTAAACGGAATTTTTGTGAGATCTTGTGTTCGAGTTTTATTATATCTGAATTTTCAAATTTTATCCAATATTGTCCCTATCATTTAAAAATACTTTGGAATTTTTTAATGTGAATATTTGCTATATGACCCTCTAAAACTACAAAAAAAACTGTTTTAATGAAAAACCGTCCTATGTCATTCTTACGGGAAGTTTGAAATTATCTCCTTTACAGCTAATTTTTTATTGCAAAAATGTCCCGATCTTTTTTATTATTTGGAAAATGTTGCAGGGAACGAAGATTACAAAATCCAAAACCCGATTACAACCGAGGCATTAACTCCTAATTTGAAACAAGTCCATAAAATAATTTGTAATTAAATATAAACTATTATAAGTCCCGATTAATTGTAGTATATCAAATAAAAATTTCACTTGTAGCTCGTTGTTTGTTCATTGAACTTAATGAGCGGTTCTAATCCATTTTCATACAAGCTTTCTAAATCCTAAGGTTACAAAATGTAAGTTTGATTATCGTCTACAAACTTTGAAAGAAAAACTGAGACTTAAGGTACATGCTGTCACTTTAGCTAAAGGTTCTGTTTTAGCGTAGTACTTAGATCACCCTTTTGTAGCTGTGACTGTAGATAGGAATTTTTCTCATTGAAAAAATGATGATCCCCCCCCCTTCTGTTTTTAAACAGTAAAAATTTATAGTATTTTATTACCTTTCAGAGACTAGAAGAGAACTT
This sequence comes from Aphrophora alni, assembly GCA_963513935.1. Lineage (NCBI taxonomy): Eukaryota > Metazoa > Arthropoda > Insecta > Hemiptera > Aphrophoridae > Aphrophora > Aphrophora alni. The sequence goes on from OY740774.1 coordinate 412,775, forward strand.
ACTAAATTTTGACATGTCTAGTGAAAATTAAAAAAGAATATACAGCCTAAATTAAATTAAATAACATTTCGTAGACAGAAACATTTTGCAAATGACATAAGATAACTGTGTTCAGTTTAATTATTGTTGAATATATTATATATTAGTTCTCAATTTGTTTACATAACGATAGGACTCGGGATGTTGTAAACTTACATAACTTCATAAATTAATAAAACATCTGGAACTATTTATAATCAAAGATTCACAATACTATCAAATTAATAACGAATATGTCAATAATAAAACTAAACGTAAATGTAAAATAATGGAATCAGGGGGTACAAAATATATAGCTTAAGCTTAACTTCAACTAGTCAAACAGACGGGCATTTTGTTTAAAATCAATAGTAAAGGCCAATGTGGGAAGGAAGGAATGACCGTATAACACGCACTTGGATTGGTCATGTCCGTGTTGTCGACAGTTCTTCCACTCCATTGCATCTTATTACAAGGAATTAACACAAACTGTTTAAGAGAAAAATTAATTAATATGATTTGAATAACCATCGATGAATGAAATGGCAATTTTATGAATCACGTTTTCTTAAACCACTAATTTAATCCAAACCCCGTTTTCCATTGTATTGACGTGATAAAATGTGCGTTATTTAATTTAGTAATAAATAAGATAATAGTTAACCATATAATTACATTTAGAGTTATTAGTTTCTCTAATTTCAAATACATGAGATAAAGTAATGTTTTTCCTTTTGGGCCAGGCTTCAAAATTACATTTTTGAAATAACTTTGCTATTTATTTGTCATCGTACAGACTTGTGCACTACTTGAAAAAAGGGAACGTGAAACCTTCCGAGCAACCAATCTATCAACTAAATTTGTTCTCACTAGTCAAGTATTTTTTTAATTTGATATTTACATACAGTACTGCCAAAATTTGAAATGTGATGTTACGCGTAGACCGGGGAATCCCATAGCCGATCAAAAGGTTCGGCGTTTAAATAATTTCTACTTTTATAACATATCTAATTAAATTAAACACATATCGAACATGAACATTTAAGTATTTTAGTTATAAGAAACATTTCACAAAATCGTACAGACCTGATATTTCCGCTAGCCACCCTACACGCTCGGCGAGTGTTTCTCGCTGAATTTTTGTTTCTTAATTGCAATACACGCCGAACGTAAAGTAAAAATATTAAAATTACTTTTTTGTACTTGAACTTAATTAGTGTACACCGACAACATCTAATTTTGTTTGGCGATTACATATTTTGATCTAATAACTGTATATTAAAGTTTTAATTACCTGTATCCGTGCAAAAATACTGAAATATTATGTTACCCATTCCCGGTCTAAAGTTCAGTATTTGAAAATGAATCATTGCAAGGACTCGCAAGGTGCAGAGCGAGGCAGAACTATTTTACATTATATTAATGTTTTGCTAAGTGTTGAGATGTGTTGGACCATCGTTCCAAACTTATCCAACTGGATTTTGTAGTGTCTTGTCCTTTTATTTCTCCAAAGAATATAGAGCAGAAACGAAAAACCTCCACCTTATCTTACCCGGCGACATCACTTACACTTCTCTCCACGTCTACCTTTGCCACCCGTTCGCTTCCATGTCGTCCTTAGCCGTCCACTCATTCCAGGATTCCATCATCCTCCACTTCCTTTCCTTGATTTTTGCTCTTACTGGACTTATATTAGCTAGTTCTCACAGAAGCTGGTTTCTCACTATTCTTGGCCATCGTATGTTGAATATATACTTCAGACTTGTATTGTGTTGTTTGTTTATTTCATTTGATTCTTTCCAAGTCTCACAGCCGTAGAGCAAGACAGACATGACATTCTATCAAATATCCTCCTCAATTTTATTCTTTTACTCAGCTATGCCTCGGCTAGGTACTTTCAGATACAAGTTCCTATCCAATCCTACATACTATCCCAGTAGAAGCTCCTCCATTCCCTCCAATTCATTTTTACTTCCACGACAGTTTTATTGTATTGTTCGATCTAAGATCATTGATTTTTTTTGAGTTGATCTTCAAGCCTACCTTTGCAGCTTCTCAACTCAGATCTTCGAGACAGCAGGGAGATGTCATCTGCCAAGACCAAATCCTAAAATCTCTCCTGTATATCCCCACCGTAGTCACTGTAGAGACGATACAAATTAACATTCGATATAGATTTGGTTTTAGACAGATCTAAAATTACAGTTTACCAAATTAAAAAAAAAAAGTTTAAATATCATCGTACAAAAGTGGGATCACTTTGAAAAATGAGAACATAATATGCTAGCATTTTGCTTAAAGTAAGTAACAAATAAAGAATATTAATAACAAATGTAAATGTACTGAAAATATTAATTGAATTACACGAATTAATAGTGAATAGGAGCTTCGAATATTTCAATCATAAGTCCTATTTTATTGCAGAAGAAATCTTATTATAATGTTTTAACCTAGCCTTAGTAAAAGTGACAGTAGCAGAGAGTGAAAGGGGTTTCTTTTTGCGTCACAAATCGGTGACAGCGTGTCGAATAGTCATTCATTATACGTCGTTATATGTCAAGGTAATATTTAGATGTTAAATGTATCTATTAGAGGCAGACTATATGTCGTTCAAGTAGCATATTTATAATAACTACGTGGTTTCTTACATGTCCCTGGGGAGAGAGGGGCATAATATTAAATGAGGATAAAATAAAGCAACAGCTTAAAGTTTCAAATATAAATTTTTTTTTTATCCTTGAATATGGAGTTTCAACAAGAAATATCTGCTATTACATTAAAGATAATATTAAATAGTTAATAATTTAATAACTTGTGTCAACATTGTTATTATACAGACGTCTATATATATAACATTCCAATCTTTCTTATTATGTTGTGCTTCAGGAACATACACAAATAATTAAAATTCAACTAGTTTTGGTAATATACAGAATCCCGACACGATTAAATAACTTTTAAACAGTATACAAAAACAAGAATTAGGTTACATCTATTATGTATCAAAACACCATGTTGTCATTTAAAAAATTGACTCAAATACAATATGGCGGATTCAAGATGCCGCAACACAAAACGTAGTATAATTAATTATACACAAACTTCATTTAATCCGAAAGCGATATGACGAAAACTGCAGATAATGTAGGAGTGTGGAGGGGAAACTTTATGGACTTCCTTACTAAGTGGCAATCTATATAGCCTACACCTCGTTTCAACGTTCCTGGCTATCAAGCATGATCATATTATACATTAGTTTATATTCGTGTTTGCAATGTTTTGTGCGACTTATATACAACACATAATAATCACAAAACAGTATAAGTTGTCTATAATCGTGTTTGTAGCTCACACTAATCGTGCCAAACAATCGTTGCGTTCGTCGTCTCATTTTCGATTGAATGATGAATTTTGTGTTTCAATATTACTTCGTGCACAATTATGTTTGCTGTTTATTTACTAATCCTTAATGATGTGTCTGATAATTAATTTGTTGATCATTTTTCGTGACGATTTCAATGTAGGCCTATATTTTACTTCAAAGGAAGCAAAACCTTTGATGGAATTTTAAATTGCAGATTAATTTGAAAATGAATAATGAATTGAAAGTTGCCACTACTAAATCGGAAAGTACAACAATTCGTTCTGTATTTGACAGATATTTAGATAAATTACAATAAAAAAACATTAATTTCATAAACCAAACGACTCTTTTCTGGAATATGACTCTATAGAAACTTCATAACAATAAATTGTCTACTCATTGAGAAATCCGCCGCAAAACCTAACCTCTTTCTTAAGTGACGTCTATGTAGATTTTGCGTGAGTTTCACTTCAGTAGTGTGTATATTTAGAAATTTGGAAATTGCGGTTATTTTAAGATTTACTAACATATTTTTCTGGTTAACTTAATTATTCGACTAACTCTATACCAAATTTGTATAAAATCTGACTTAGGACTCTTCGAGATTTTACAAATATAAAAATCTGCTCGAAAGCATGAATACACATAAATCTGTTTTCTTATTTTATATTAGAGAATTGCTAGTCTCATTTTGTTCTTTAGCGGGAAACTGTTTTAGTCATCAATACGTTCATTTGAACCTTTGCTCAGCTGTGCTTACCCTTAAAAAATAAAATTTAAAAGACTGCATCACGTTTCAAAAAGAGTTGAAATATTGAATAAATAGTCTACATCCTAAATAACACAATGCTGACTTGATTTAAGAGAATTTCTTTTTTAGGACATTAGTTGCAGTTCGTCTTCCATAGAATGACCCTTTCCCCCCCCTCACTATTTTTAAATGGGTTTATTTTTAAAATTTTAGTGTTCATTTCAAATAATTGTATAGTTTTGGTTAAATCGTTAACTTTAACTAATGAATAAAGGTTGGAACACAAATCACAGTGTTTCTATGCTTTTGGGGCTGCGAAATTTGTCGCTATTGTGTGCGTATATGCCCGAGTTGATATTTTTTGTGAGTATGATAATACATTTCTCGCTTGTGGAAAGAAACTTTGAAAACAGTTTGGTTACGTGTTTGACGTATTGTGGGAATTCGGTTATACTGAGAAAATTGTTAGAATGAGGAAAACTAGACACGGATGTAAATTTCATACGTGAACAACCAAGTGTTAAGAAGAGGAAAGTTTCTGTAATACTCGAGTGTTCGAGCGTTGAGATCACTCGTGGAGATGACATTTTATTATTGAATTGGATGATCAATTCCTCGAGTGTTGAAACCACTGCTTGATATTGTATTTCTTTAATAGGTTGGATGATGAATTCCCCGAGTGTTCGGGCGTTGAGATCACTCGTGGAGATGACATTTTATTATTGTATTGGATGATCAATTCCTCGAGTGTTGAAACCACTGCTTGATATTGTATTTCTTTAATAGGTTGGATGATGAATTCCCCGAGTGTTCGGGCGTTGAGATCACTCGTGGAGATGACATTTTATTATTGTATTGGATGATCAATTCCTCGAGTGTTGAAACCACTGCTTGATATTGTATTTCTTTAATAGGTTGGACGATGAATTCCTCGACTGTTGGAGAGTTGAGAACACTTCTTGAGGTGAGATTTTATTAGTCAGTTGGATGATGAATTTCGCGAATGTTGGTCGATATAACATTATTATTTAGTATGATTTTAAAGAGGTTTTTGTCATTCGTGTAGAGTCTGAAGCTAGTTCCAATGGATTTGATTAAAATTGGGTAGGGGGATAAGGTAAGTTTCTTTTTAAGAATGATTCCAAGATATCAAACTTTTGATTTCCATGCTATATGTGATCCGTTATAGCCAAGTTGTTGTTTGGGAAAGTTCGTTGAGAATTGTATGGCTTTAGTTTTTCCCATTCTTTATTAACGACTTGGCTAATGAGCATTTGCAGGAGAAAATAAATTGTTTTAAGAGTTGTATAGAATACCAACACTGCAAACTGAGGCAATAGGGTGGGATTTTGATATATTGTTACCAACCTTTAGCATTTACTAAAATTATTATTATTATTTTTTTTTTCAATGAATATATTGAGATTTCAATGTCAGATAACTTTGTTATTCTTGTATGTTAGAAAGTTCAAGTGGATATTATTATTAAGTAGGGAATCATGTACTAAAATGTATTTTTAGTTGATACTACAGAGGAAACATTGTATATGTATAAAAGTGATCATTATACTTACTGGGACAGGTTGCTAGAATAATTATATTTTCTTATGGAAATTCATAAATATGTTATTGAAATGATTACATACGGAAAGAATTTATTAACAACTCTATAATCTCGGAACTGTTACACGTTATCTGAAAACATCCAGAAGTGAATTTTTCACTTTAATATTTAAATGAGACACTTCGATAAAGAAAAAAGGCTAATGAGAAAAGAGTGTAACTGTTTGTCACCCGACCGAAGACAATGAACCCAAAACGTAAAACACTTGTGTAGTGATCCGCCTCGGATCGTGAGATCCTTTCGTCACACATGGTTCATGGGCATGGTTGGCTCCTACAGTAAAACTTTTTTTTTTTAATTCTTCTATCTGGATACATTTAATTATTACGCGCTTATTCTATCATCTGGTATTTTATTCCCTCCATTTTCATTCAATGTTTTTTCTCCTTAGTTTTCCGAAAGCAGCGTTCTAAGAATCGCTAAGCGATTATGTAGTCTTACATTTAAAATTATATTAATGTTAAGTTTTAAATTATAACTATCTCAATAAAACACATTTGGATTCAGATTTATGAGCTGTAAACGATAAATTATTGTGGGATATTATAGTATTCTCTAAAGTATATAAAACTATGCTCTGGAGATTATGATTGATGATCTCCGGGGGTCCTGTAATTGTCATTATGGGGGCTGCAGTAGCTATATTTCCAGGTCGGGTTTGAATTTCTAATATTATAATCTAACATTTGTATAGAAATTGAGTAATCCTCACTTTTATCTACTTTCTCTGGTTATATTATAATAATGCATTAGCCTATTAACTTCTAACAAGCAAAACTAATCCGTGAATGAGGATATAGGCCTACTCTACCAGTTGGCTTCCTATTCGTTGTTTTTTCGCATTTATTAACAAATATATATCTACAGTTATGTTATGGTTAAAAATAAGATTTTAGTTTCGAAGCTAAAATTAAATAACAAAAAAATTTGATAAAATCGCCTTTTGAATTTTAATCAAAAATGTTGTCATTTACAGGATATTAATGCCAATTTTCATTAATATAAACTTCTATAACACATTTATTTTCATTTATATCTATTAGTAATTTAGATTCATTCTTTCTTTTGTAATTTCTTAATCTTCTATTCATAGTTTTGTTAGGATTCCTTCAGACATCTTGTGATGAGGGTTATAGGCTCTTGCAACACTGATTGTCAATCTTAGTTGCAGGATTGTTTCAGGATACCGAATGCTATCAGATTGTTATCAGAATCAGTCGAAGAACAAATACCGTACTTACAAACCTTAAACTGATCGAATTGTCATGTTGTGCCAAATAGTATGTCTGAAAATTTTTCTTTTGATAATTGTTGTTAAATAAATTATAGCTGTCAATAGGGTAACATAAGAATGTGATGTGATTTGGTAAAGCCAAACTTCACTAATTCATGGCTGTAAAAGAGTTTCCCCGTTCCATCCACAGTAATCTTGAACAATTGTTATAATAAAGATAAATAAAATAACAAATTACTCAAATTTCAATAAAATATGGTTTGTCCCTCTTCCTAGATGATTTCATGGTTTTGAATACCTACTCCGTTCAGGTCATTTGTGTTTCCGTTGTTTTGGTAGGTCACTAATCTAACCGTTACTTTGACAAAGGTGCCCAATCACTATGTCTCCTGGATAACAAAGGACAACTGCGCACAAGAAGGAAGAATTACTGATGCGGCTATGAAAAAGTCGGTGTCAAATATTTATTTCAGGATAACCTTACTTCTCGTTTGTGATTTTTTTCCAAATTATTGTAGAACAAGAATTTTCTTTGACTTACTATTTGGGCGTTGCTCTTGGACATTTATCTATACTTGATATCAACATTTTAACAAAATCAGTAAAGTTGTCAGTCAAAAAGTGAAAATTAAAAGATTGTCTTTGCAAAATTATTGATATATTTAAATAGGGTATTTGTTTGTGTCGGGAATGCGTCCTAGGAGTAAATTGTATTTGATTTGATGGAGCTTTAATGACGGCGGCTAAGGTGTATTATTTGTTTTTATAAATTATATTCTTGAACCGTAATAGATTTTTTTACTTGCGATACTTGTACACGTATTCGGTAAAGCAGATTTTCACTGTCTTTTATATCAACACCATGGCTCTTTTTTGGTAACCAATTACTCACGAACTGAAATTTTTTAAGAAATACGTTTTGTTTGATGAACACCCAATACGTAATACCTGAGCAAAATTTCTAAAGTATATTTTGAGAAAATCGTATTTTTTTTACTCTCAAATTTTGGGAACCTCTAAATTGACATATTTATTAAAAAACTCGACATCGAATTGTTGCCTATAATATGACTTCCATACTACAAATATGTGTGAAAGTAAATGAGATTCTATGCAAAGCTAATCAGCTTCAATATAATACGATAATGTATTTTCTTCATTTTTCGGCTCCTTATTGTTGAAAGACGAAACCCCCTTCGGTTTTAATAGCTTTATGTAAGAAAAAGAAGAAAAACCGTAAATTAAAAACAAGAGTTGGTCAAGAGAGGATTCTTACAAAAAAACAACAAAGAAAGAGATGGGTTCTTTCGGGAAAGTGATCACCTGAGAGTTCTTTTATAAATATTTAATTTATTCACTAACAAATGATTAACTAACTTTCAATTAAGGTTAACGTACTTTCACTGATATATCTGATATGAGATCAAATTGATTTCAAGTGCTTTTTAATAAGCCACTGACATTTCTTGAATCAAATGTTTTCCATTTGTTGACACAACGTGATTGATAGGGCGATAAAGGTTGGTTGGTTACTTTAAATAAGATTTATATAAACTACGACATTTAAGTAGTAAACCAAAGTTGATTTAGGCAAATAGACACTTTTATCACCAAATAAACGTCCAATGAACATTAAAATACATTTTACAACTTAAACCAGAAATTTAAATAAAACATAGATTAATTACATTTAGAAATAATAGACTGGTATTGACTTTAATTCACTGAATAGTTGATGATTTTTATTTTGTAATAATAATGGATAAGTCTAACATCCCACTACAATACAAATGTTACAATATTATATGCTCACACTATAGACTCTAAAACGAATTCCTAATATCCATTTCTAATACAAATTTACATTTTTATTTATTTCTGATCGTCTGCAGCTGATGTTTGTTTACTGTTTGTGGTGGTGAAATTTTGTGAAACAAAATTGTTGAACTGTTTGAAAATAGTGGTAAATAAGTTTGAAGATGCTTCGTGTTTGCTAAACAGAAAATTTAAAAAAACGTTAAGTACATGTACTTTGTTGGAAGAAAAGTAAATGTATTGAAGGTGGTGATATTTCTGATAGTCATAGGCCTACTTCTTGTCCTAACACTTCTGGACTAAGTGGTGATGTTATTGAAAATAAGCAGAGTAAACTGTCCCGTGAAGGAGCTTGATGACTTGAGGATAAGAAAAGCCGAGATAGCTATGCAGGAAATCGAAAAACAATGCCGTAAACAACTCAACACTACAAAGAAGAGGCTGGAGGACAACTATGAAAAGATGGAAAACCCTGACAAGGTGGGATTTCCTATGCATCATATTTTACACTAGTTTTCTAATGCGTTTATCCGAATAATAGGTTTTTTGATATTTAGGTACACATAAAATGGCGGAGATAGGACGTTCCGACCCCAATGAGAAATAATACTTTGTGACAGAATAATGCTAAAATAGCACAAACACAAAGTTTTGAGCAAAATAAGTACACGCACAAAATTAAAATGTAAAGGGATTCGTTGATCTCAAATTCATTTCCGAAGAAGAAAACTCTTAAAAATGAGAGTTTAAAAAGTATGCAAAACCTGTTTAAATTTAAAAAACTTGGGGAAAAAAATTCTAAATTTTATAAATAACTTTCAATTTGTATTTTTACTACTCTTATCCGTTAATCAAGTCTTCAACAAATGAAGAAACTTTCAATTTAAATCATCAAAATATATAAATTCCAAATTTACTCGTTTGTTTAAAAAAAATTAAATGCCAAAGAAATAATTGTAAATTTTAACGTTAAAGTAGGGTAAAATAAAACTATAAATGCGACTCCTGGAGCTGTTACAAAATCAACTTTCAGAAATTTCCATCATTCTGAATAGTTTTACCCTACCATATACTATATTTTAAAATATAAATTTCACAAGTATACTACATTGTGCACTTTTATTTTATTATTTTTTGGTTGAACATGATATTTGTTTAAAATTATTAAATTAGTTTATTCTATTAAACCTTTCTACAAAAAAACACGAACATGTCGTCTGATGATTACGATGAAAACGGTTTTATAAAAATTCCTATTTCTAAATTTTTCGGTCCAAATTCTTTAACGAAAAACACTGGAAGTTGGTTTTTAGTCACTTTTTCGCTCTCCATGAGTTGCTTTCGTATATAATGTAAAAATGAACTTGCGTTCATGCGACGTTATGGTAGTTTCGTCCTATTTGACAGGTCCGACTTATCTAATAGTTGTTTTTCAAAATGAAAAATTAGCTAATACATATAATAATTATTACACTTTTTAAAATCTAAAACCAATCTACTAGTAAGAAATGTTTACTATAATAAAATTTTCAATAAGGCAGGGAAGTCGTGTTTTATAGGATAAATACGAGAATAAAGTTTAAATAGACATTCTTTGCCCAACTTTAAAATCTGCATCCATATATTTTTTTTTCTTCAGTATAAACTTAGCTCTATATAAAACTTAATTTTTAATTTAATTTTTAAGTAACATGTTTGGTTTGATATAATCGATTGTTATTTTGTAATTATTAATTGCAGAACAATATTTCCCTTTCAATCTTAGTCTTATAATTCCAGGATGTTGTGTCAGAAATAGAATTGAAAATTCTCGTGTTAAAAAACAACTTAATCTGTGCATAGATGTTAAAAAGTCTATCTTCATTGTGAATTCTACCATTTTGTCCCACGTCTTCCGGAGCAATCGATGGGCAATAAAGAAAGATTTAAAAAAGACTGTTAAAACAATAGGAGCACGCGTCTGGCGTCACCTGTTTAACTATTCACAGAGGAAAAATCGTGTTTCCGGTACAGACAAACCTCCTGGCAAGTGCTCAACCGCGGTCACACACGTTGTTCTCACATCTAAGTGTTTTGATTATTTCCTCTTCGTTATTTTTTCTTTATAACCTCTACAAAGAATTGAAGTTTATTGCAATTTATAACTTATTTTGCATCACACTCTCTCGTGAAGTTTCGCTCGAGTGGTAGACAATGAACTATAAATTGACATATTAATACTATAACTTGGTAAAAACAATCTAATCTCACACGACAAAATATAATCTAGTTGTCAATAACCTGTAGGGGTTTTATCGTTAAAATGAATTAATACAATGAAAATTAATTCAGATTATCCAAGTAACTGTCACAGATCAATAGTTTTAAACAAACTGCGTTTTGAGGTTTCCTGATTTGAGTTTCCTTTTAACTATAATTTCAATAAGTTTAATTTATATAAAATTACATTTTTGAGAAAACAAGTTGGCTAAAAGAAAAAAAACAACTTTACACTCATATTACAGAGTTTACAATAACATGTGGTTGAGAAGGTCAAGTAGCCTAATTCCATAGCATAAGTTTATTATTTGTTACTGTACATCAAAAATTATGAAAGCAATATTTATCAAGATTTACAATACATTTACGAAAGAATGTATAAAAAAAATTCAGGTTTATTACACCGAAATTATGTAATAGTAATAGCTTCTTATTATTTGGCGCATGTCTGTAGAAAAATTCCTGATTTAGTAAAAGAGGCAGAAGAATACAGCAGTGCCTATTTGTAACCAGATGGCTACTGGCAAACAGTAGTCGTTTGTTGAATATGTTTATAACAATGGTTTTTTTTATCTCTAATTTAAATATTATGTCTTAGCTTGAAGATGTTTTCGAGTTTTTGTATTTTTTTTTTTTTTTTTTTTTTTTTTTAAATTTTAATTCTAGGTTAGGTTTGTGGGAAGTCCAAGTGCCCTCCATTTAGTTACATTAATCTTGTAGATTTCTAGAGGTGTGTTATATATAATAACTTTTGTTTTCTGTAATCGTGCATTCTTAAAATAGATTGTAATTTTTTATTATTAAGGGTAAACACAGTTAGTACTTGATGAAATTTCATATTAACTTTATTTCTGACAGCTGTTTCGTTGTTAGGCATCTTCAGACAAATAAGAACAAAAACTTCAAGAAACAATTAGAAAATGCATTACACACATATATTGACCAAAACTATTATCACTTTAACAGTTTTTTCAACAAACTAGAAGCTTAGCACCCTTGTAAACTTTGTTGGCAGAAGTTTTCATGGCCAATTTAGAAAAGAGTTTATTTAATAGGAACAATCCATTGCTCAACAAAATAATTTACCGATGTCGGTATATGGATAATTTGGTATGTGTTTTTAATAGTAGTACTGGACAACTTGATTCATTATGGAAGTTGGTACAGAACACATTAATTTCATAGACTTCAATAATAAAACCATTGATGATACTCAAAATTTCAACATTTTCAGAAAACCTACATACACAACAAATACCATCATTTCGGCCAGTTTTAATCCCTCCATAATTCTGTTTACATCCCTTTATCCTATAAAGACTTCTACATTGAATTGAATATCATAAAACAAATGACTTTGAATAGGGTCAATTGGGATAAGTGAAACAATTCCATAATATTAAAATTGTGACTAAACTATATTTGTTATATCATTATAACAAAATATGTTAAGATATAAATATGATAAAGCTCTACATATTTATTCTAGAATATATAAACATAACATACAAATTGATTGTACAACATATTATTTTCCGATTTAATTTGACGGCCACTCAAAACAATTATCACACGGTTCCAAGGAATGGACGCTGGTGCCTCGACTACAAATATACCACGATGTATGTTACAAGATTTTATTTTTATTATATAAAACTGGATCACTGAAGCTTGATCTAATTTAAAAAAAAAAAAAAAAAAAAAACACATTTAAAAAGAAAGAGTGGATATTTGGTAAAATACACATTGCACAAAAACTGTTTTTGTTAATTACGTTAAAAAATAAGAGTTTTAAATTAATTTATTTAACTCTACGACTTTATTACTTCCATCGACTATTTCCAAACGAACAGTTCTATCGAAACTGCGATTCAAAGAATCACTTCCATACGGTCGTGATCTACAAAAAGCAAACTTTGTGAGTCTACGGTGGACAGTAACTGTTTTGGGTGTAGGGTGAAGTGTAAGAATGAATATGTATGAGATAGTGACATAGTGTACGGTGCCTTGAATCGTGATGTCTAAATCTAGGAGGCTTGTTATACCTTAAAGAGTAAGATGACATCATAGACAATTTAACTTGAAAACTAGTCATGTTAGTTTTAATTTAACAGGCCAGAGTGAATGATGTTATTGTAGCGACCAAAGGTACTTAAAATCAGTTCGAAGATCTCTGAGCCTAAAGAGTCATCTGACGGCCTGTCAATAGCTTAAACAGTTCGGCAAATTTTAACTAAACTTCTTATTATTTAGGATTATCTAGAGGCGTTTAAATTTACTTTGTTTTTATTAATTCACAAATTTAGGAAAACAAACCAAAAGAAAAATTTTACAGTTCTAAATATAGCAATTTCTATTAAAATTTTGTTCTCAAATATGGTATCCAAGGTTCCAAATTAAACATACTGTCATAATCTCTCGGAATATATAAACATGGGAGATTGTGGGAAACGACATATCGTTAAGTATTATCGTGAGTATATTCGTTTTTGGATTCAAAACAGTGTCTTAACATGTCTTTGTATGACTTTACACTCGTTGTCAATGATTTATCAGAGGTTTTCAAAATTAGTAATCGATTTTCTCTTTATTTTGATCGATAGTTCATCTGATTCTTAATTATATACACAAAATAATTTTTTTAATTTGGAAGTACCTGCAAACGAAGAAAAATTCGATAAAACAATTTTGCTCCTAAGGTCCTCCCGCAAAAAATATTCACACCCTCCAAAAAAGGCACACTACATCTATACAATATAGTTGTACAAAAAAAATGAGTTTAGAGATTTCGATCAAATTTAGATGATGATGATTGACATTCGGTCAATAGTTCAGACAAATTTGTCAATTGTAAAAATGTTTCTAAATGACAAATAAATTAAAGTAATATGTAGTAGAAACTAAAAAGAACACACCACTGCTATAAATTTGAAAACATAAACTATCGAAAAGCATTGATAATGTTTCATTCGTACTAAAACAAGAGTAAAAATGACTAAAAAAATTGCATTACTCCTTGCTGTTTAAAAGCGAAAAACCACTCTGACGAAATCGCCTTATAAAATAAATTGATGAAACCATTTTGTTGGCGGATGTTAAGATACCACTCAAAGTTATAAAGTTACCACGTCACAATATTTAATAATATAATAAACACAATTTCTACTTTTAAAAACAGTCAATTTTATTGCTACTATCAAGTGTTAATAATGTCCACTAAACAAGCTCTAATCAGGCGCGCAATGTTTACTATTACCATGCCTAACTTCATCTATTGTTGAGGCGCTTTTACAAATATCAACAATATCTTGCAATCAATCATTCACTCATCGACCTTCAATACAATTACAAACATCGAAAACATTGTACACATTAATCCGTTGTCGAGGTTTAATGTTTATAAACTACAATACTTTGATTTTTTTACAATAATTTTTCTATGCATTACCAAAAATTGTGATTTTTGACTCCGTTTTATTCGTTGTTTTAGTTTCAATGTAAATTGTATGCAGTAATTACAAACGCAGGTTGATGGTGTATTACCACAAAAGTTGTATCAAATAACATTCTATTGAAATTTCATATGTGGTGTGTAAACGTACATTTTTGAATCCCACTTTATGCCCTTGAGATTCTCTAACATTTGACAATCTAAACATAAATGTTTCCGTCAAATGTAATCATCGTTTAAGCGGCTAATTATTTTGATTCAATTTTAATAATACATCGGTTACTACTTTCATTTCATTGCTCTAATTTAATCACACGTCCATAACAAAACTATAACTTAAGACTATTAAAAGCAATCGTTATCTGTCAAAAAGTAAAACTAAACCAATGCCGTCATAGAAAGTTAAATACTTTAAAATCGGTCACACTTTTTACCACATAATTTTATTGAAATGTTAAGATTTACAACTCAAACGGGAAAAAAACTCTTCTCAATAATCCTGCAGCGGTGGGGCTTCATTTGGGTTTTTACAATTTAATAATTTGCAATTTAATCCAATTTAGCATTTTTTTTTAACCGATAACTTCAGATACATCTTTAGGGACTGGATGAACAAAAATTAGATCAAATCGATAGAGGTAATTTCGTAAATATCAATTATGACAGGCATCCCCAAATTTTGATGGAATCCAAAACTGTTAAGGAAACCATCACAGTATGACTAAGATATGGGCTACATTATTCAAAAACTACATCAGATTCTCTATGTAAAATATATTTTTCCCGATCAATCTCACCTATACATTTTAAAAAGGTTAAGATCTGTTCAAAATGACGGAATAAACGGGTGATCGTAGAAATTTGTTAACGGATGATAGATTAATATTATAAAATAGCTAAGATATAATAAAGTGTCCAATTATATGAATTTCAGTATAAGGCACAGACTCCCGGCAAGATAATGATTCAGAGCTAACGGTGACACATCTACTGTACGGTAAATTGTGTTGGTCAGTATTCAAACTGCATTACTGGACAATATTAGGGCGATATCTGGGTCAATGATTTTATAAATCTTACAGTTAATATTGAATACAAAATCATCTTATGTCCCGTTTTAGAGAGAAATCAAAGTGCACGTTTAACATTTTTAAAATCATATAGTATATCAAACAAGGTTTTGAACGGATTTAATGTAGTTTTCACTACCCACTACAAAGCTCGACTTAGTTTCTTACCTATAAGTAGTATAATAATAATAACACAATTACGACATTCTACGGACCTAAACAAAATATATCTCTCTATAAATTCCGATTCGTGAGTCCATCGGTTATGGGGATGTGTTATAAATGAGGTAATTTCTTAAAATCGTATCAAACAATTTTATTTAAATTTTAATGAAATGTGAAGATTAATGACCTAAACCCGTATGCAAATTTGTAACCAAAACATTAATACATATTTTGTCAAAGACGATATCCATGATTAGTTTTGACTGGCAACTACTGAACTGACATATTTTTACTGGGAAAGGTTTAATACCGGGCGGCCAAAGGAAAACGAAACAGATCCATTTTATCCTTCTAGCTATCGGATAAACCAACTCTGACTATTTTCTTTATTTCCGGGTTAATTTGATAATAAAAGTTAATTTAAAAATTGTTTTAAAAACACAACTATATCGAGATTGTGTTTATTAAATAATTAAAACTTAAAATATAGGCTATCCAAGTTAATACAAAAAAATACAAATGTAAACTTTCCAAGATTCGAAGCTGTCCATCTCATAACTATATATAAATGTTGGTTAAACAAGTTTATTATATCCGTAAACACTGCTAAAGAGGACAGTACGCTTACACATATGTTGGATGTTTGATTTTCCAATTAAATTACATTTATTATATTTTCTAGAAAAAGATAGATTTTTGCATAAGGTACGATCATAAACAAGTCAAATTTAAACACCAAAAAACAAACACAATCATAAAAATAAATTAAAAATACAGTGCAAGCAGTCACACAATGCAATAAAACAAATCCATAGAGACAGTACAGTATACCGAGTACAATATTATAACCTTTCTCTCCCTCCAATTAATAATCATCACTACAATCTAAAAATCAATAAACTATAATTTAATATATAATATAATATAATATAATTCATACAAATATTAAAAACATTGGCGACTGCCTTTAATTTTAAGACATAATAACTATGTACCCTGCTGAAAGAGATCACATATATTTAATCAGGTTTAAGAGTTGTTTAAAGTGCACAAAATCCTCCACCGGATAAAATGACCCAAACAATAGTAGTGATATTAGGCTCGCAGTAATACGGTGATTTACAAGTTCGCAGACATTGTTAAAGAATGTTGGAGGACAGTTTGCCTACACATGTTTTTTCTCTCCGCAAGTCATACGATAATTAATTGTACAATTTCCGCATTAGAAATATTGCCTCATAATAAATAAGAGAACTCTATGGGTCGAATTCAATGACCCAAATCATTTATCTGTAAACCTATTTATTTCATTATTATAGTCGTTTTTTTTAATTCCTTCATAACGCCTCATATACCAGAAACTATTCAGGTTTTTTTTTGTAATAATGTAAAGAGAGCTATTAAAATAAACGGTTCAAAAACATAAATAAGACATAAAGGCTAAGTTCACGTACATCGAAAATGATTGAAATCTCGTTTTTAATGACGCCACTCGTGGTTTTGCCGACTATTCTTAAACAGTAATATTTTGCACACGGGTTTGGGTGATTAATATTCATATTTCATTACAATTTACAAGAACCGATTTTGAAACAAATACATATTTTATAACAGTCTCATGGCCGATTTTTCTTTTTTAATGTGTATATAGTTAACTCACGAACCAGGATTTTTGGATATAGCGACCAATATTTTTTGTTTGAACCCTAAGAGGATACAGTTGAGTAAATTTTCGTCAAAATCGATATAGCAGTTTTGTGATATCGTATTTTGTGTTTTTTTTTGTACGAAAATCTATCCCGTAAAATGTTTAAAAAAAAGTCCCGAAATATGGCTAAAATGTGAGCACATACCAAATTTGATTTGAATCGGTTCATGAATTTGGAGTGTATAGCACAAACGGCAGACATAATTTTAAAAAACAAAACATTTTTTGGACTCAGAGGACCTCATAAACTGATAATATATTCGCAAAAAACTTGACATCTCTATACTATGTATATGTGAGATAATTAAATTGAAATGACTAATTTTTTTACAAAAAATGTGTGAAAAACGTTTTAATTGCATACTGTATGGAGAAATGAACAAAAAAATATATTGCTATTCTCTTATATATACTTGCAAAAGCATCAAATAAAATGAATGGAAACTCTGAAGAACATTCTCAGTTTATCATAGGAGGACTGTCCACAAGGCGCCTTTAAGGTAGTCTGGAAGAGAAGGGTGAACATCTGTTTAACTCTTGAAATAAAACCACTACAACTTGAGCGACTGTGAAACTAATTATAGATTAATAACCTTACATATGTCAAGGGACGCAGTCTGGGAAGGGTTTGTAGGCCCACCCTATCAAGAAGCTACTAAATGTCTGTCCATTCCAAAAGAACAAGGAGATTTCATTATGAATCTACCCTAATCTACGTTATTAGGGGCTTTTATTATTTTTTTTATTAATTATTTTTGTGAAGACTGATTTAAAATAATCTCGGCAGGCATTTACATACAGTGACTAAATTTATTGTATAGAATACTCAAACAGAAAATTCGCCTAATTAACTTTATGAGATATTGGTTTTTAAATATTTCGATTATCTAGAAGTATTTATTTTTGTTAATTACACAAATTATTTAGTTTTAAATTTGGAAGTTCAAGGTCGGAAAATACAATTTTTGCTATAATGCCGTTATTTTTTGTGATAGAAAATAAGGTTAACACCTAAGCAATCTATATAATTTAAGATATTTTACTTGAACCATTGCAAAATTTGATATATAACTATTAGGAAAACTTATGGGTCATTTTGAAAGTGGCCGTTGTTTATGATTAACGAATTTATCGAAGCTAATAATAAATAAAAACCTGTGTAAAACATTTGAATGGAATCGGAAAAAAATTGTGATCACTAGACTGCCAACACATGTACGAATTAAACACCTCAAATTATGTTTCAGGTCGAAACACATTTCACTGTCTTGAGTCATGGGGGAACTGTAATAAACCACATTTTCTACAGAAATTCTGTAATAGCTAAAATATAAATCAGGAAAAATCAAAATCAATATTGAAATAAGAATAAACGACGTGAAGTTGGTAAAAGAACAAATAGGATGTTCACCAATTACGGGATTTTTAATTGTACCTACCGATTAAAAGAATAAAATGGTGTTGATAATATGTAAATCAATTTATTGTATACATATTTATATGGAACTCATTCCAATGTTTTGGGACAATAGAAACGATTTTGCTATTATTTTTGGATAACTTAAACTGAAATAATTGTTTTCCTTGTTTTAAAGGCAAAAATCTCTAGATCGTCATCGCATAATAAAAAAATAAAATAAATACAGTAAATAAAAAAGGAAGAAAAAGACTCCTAACCCTCGAATACTCTAATAGTGTTAGGGTCGGAAAAGAACAAGAGTTGGTAAGATCTATAGGAAAGATCTAACTCTAAACTTTATGAACAAAGTTATAAATAGTCCTAGGTCCTCGGGATAGTCACTAAGGCGAGCTCCTGTTTACACGACTTCTTACTAGTTCACACTAAACATTTGTTGAAACGGTTTCTCAAGTCTATCTGGTCTTAAGTAAGAAATTAAAATTCCTTTTTAAACATTGTCTAAAAATGGAGATGTGTAGAAAGCCACCAACAAGTTCAGTTCACTGACCACCCTGCTGAACCAAGTATCTTGCGGCCCTCTCTTACAATAAAAGGGTCAAGTTTGGATCAACGGCCTCTCGGGTTTGGCAATAATTAGTTTGCTTACAAAGCAAGCGATACACACAAGCACCATGCAACATCGATTCGTTCCAACTATCTGCTCAGCTCGCTGACTCTATATAACTTTCCTTTTCATACTACGTTTGCATTCAGAAAGTTTCTGTTTGTCTCTCCATTAATAATATGAAACTTTGTTTCTCAACATGCTCATTTTTTCAAAAACGGGGAACAAATAAGACAAGCGTGTAAAACAGCATAATACTCTTGGCAGCAAGAGTATTGTTAGGTGTCCGTGATGGCTCAAAAAACATTAACATAAAATGTTTAATATAGATAGGCTGATCAAAAAACTGACCAGATGATGATTACAGTAAAAAGAAACAAGCAAAGATATTATAAATACTAATTTCACCCAAATACTTCCTACTAGTAGTTTAAATATGTTTTTTTTTTTTTTTTTTTTTTTTTTTTTTTTTTTTTTTTTTTTATTTATTTAATTTCAGTTGGTAGCTTACACAGAAAAAACAAACAATTACATTTTCATATTTATAGACTACTTCTATAGAAAAAATAAATGCATATAAACAATACAAAATTAAATTGAACATAATATATAATAATTAAAATAATTATAATAATATCATTGTCCTTTATATTTAGTTTACAAATTTTAAAAAAAGAATAATACCTCTATGTCTTTCTACCAAATGAAACCCTCAAAGGCTATGCCTGTGTTGAGGTACACCTCTTTTAAAAGAAAAGAAAAGAATAGAAACCGTGGAAAGCCAAATAAATTGTCGGGCTTTTTTTGGGAAATTTTCAAAAAATCATTCATTCTGATTATTTTTACTGAATAACAAAAATGTAGCTGCGTTTAGCATTTGCATTTCTACATTCAAATAAACACACACACACACACACACACACACACACACACACACCGGCACACATTTTACCCACGGTTCAATTTCACAATGTCAATCATAGGCGATCCCCACCCACGCCAACGATCTCCGCTGATCATTGATCAACAAGGACCACCGACGCGAGCAAAAAACCACCCACAATCAACACAATAATACATTCTCTCATTTAATACAAATTCGCATACATATAAAAAACATATAAATATATACACATCCAAATAAAAAAAACATTCATACATATATATATTACATAATATTACTGAAGAAAGTATACAAATATTACTTTAAAATACTCATTAAATGTTCTATATCATTCAAACTAAATAACCACATTTTCAACATATTTAGGAATGTCTTAAGTGTTGCACTTTGCTTAATATTGACTGGGATCAAGTTAAACATTCTAGGCGCAACAAATGTATAAGACTTAGTATATGCAGTCGAACTAGGTTTTGGAACTGAAAAAAATGTATGGTTTCTTAAGCATGCTCTATATTGATTTTTTAAAACAGGTCTACTTCCACTACGTATATAAAAAATCTTTAGGACTTTATATACATACAAAAACTGTAACGGAAGAATTTTCATAGTTTTGAATAACGGCAAAGAATGTTGATATTTAGTGTGATTGGTGATAATGCGAATACACTTTTTTTGAAGAGATATTACTGGTTTCAAAGTAGCTGAATATGTTCCACCCCAGCAAGCTAACCCATATCCCAGTCTACTATGAACCAATGAATAGTATACCGACTTTAAAACTTCGAGAGGACATTGTTTCTTAAGAAGGTAGAAAATTCTTACAGTTTTATTTAATTTAGTTTTAAGGTTTTGAATATGCGATTTCCAAATTAATCCAGAGTCGATTGTTATACCTAAGTATTTTATCGACTCAACCTGCTCAATATTAGCACATGCTCTGACACATGACATATTACTACACGCACAATCTATGCATTTATACCTAATAAGAAAGTATTGTTTAATCCCTTTGTTGAGAGAAAAATTTATAAATTTTGTTTTCTCTATGCTCAAAATCATAAAATGTATTGAAAACCAGTATCTTATTGCACACAAATCCCATTCGATAGCCAAACGAACTTCATCCCAAGAATCGAGCACATAACAAAGGGCAGTATCATCTGCAAATGAATTTAATTTTCCTTTAAAATTTCCTTTACAGAGACTGTTTATATATATCAAGAAAAGTGTAGCTCCTAATACGGAACCCTGTGGGACACCATACTTAATCACTCCAGTAGAACTCACACATTCTCCAACTCGCACAGCCTGTTCCCTTCCACTCAGATAACTTTTAAACCATTCATGTACTATTCCTCTTATTCCACAGTCAAACATCTTATTCAGCAAAATTGCATGATCAACCATATCAAAAGCCTTCACTATATCTAGAAACACCCCACTCACTATGTCTATATGTGATACAAACAGATGGTGTTAGTAAAGTAGTGCGAAGTTTATGGTAGAGGAGTGGAACATCCGTTTCAGTGTGGTGGAGAATAGGCACAGTTTCCAGAGACCAATGTGCAATAGACGAGTTGGTCTCCGATATTATGCTTATTCCATCAGATTGGTGTCCTAAGTCTGCGTCTTTACAACTATCGATAAACTGAAATCTGGCGACAACGCTTATGGTTTTTAAAGACTTTCTTTACAGTGGACAAGAGGGCATTTGAAAGTGAAAAACTCTTCACATGTCACCTTACGTCAATAGTCTTTGTATGCACACAATGCCCATTAGATCTATGGTCACCACTATGATAAGATTAGTGTTTAGTTTGAAAAGTCATTAGGCGCTCCATTGAATCTTTTCCCTCTAACACTGTCAACTCAAAATGTGAAGGTTCTGTGACTATTTTCTGTATCCAGTCATTACGGAATTGACAA
Source organism: Aphrophora alni (assembly GCA_963513935.1). Taxonomy (NCBI): domain Eukaryota; kingdom Metazoa; phylum Arthropoda; class Insecta; order Hemiptera; family Aphrophoridae; genus Aphrophora; species Aphrophora alni. The sequence goes on from OY740774.1 coordinate 435,088, forward strand.
AAGACGGAATTTCATCACGATGTCGATGCGACTTGTACAGCTTTTATTTCTATGACACTCTTGGACGACGTGTTCGTGGACAGAATAATTTCTAAACCATTTGGTTTCCAAAATGAACTACGTGATCAAAGTGACAAACTATTTTTGTGTGTTTTATGTACTGTAATCATCAGGATCACAGAGACTTTATGGTTGCCGTGTACTTACATGGGAGAAACTATGAAAGAATGGCGAATGTTTAAAATGAGAAATACAATTTGTTTATTCCTGTCAACCCATACACAGATTTACATCTCGTATTTGTGCATATTGCCACTACTGTCGTGATGGTGACTCTGTCCTCGTGTTTTCACGGGATTGGAACCGTCACGTGATGCGGTGAAGCCATTCCTCGTGCCCACAATACAAGCCGGGGTAAGTCCCCTTCTGTAAATAGCTCCAATCCATCGCTATTCCCTGTGACCACCACTCCATTACAAAATTGTGGTCCCTAAATTATTTTTAATTTTAATTTTTTGATTTTTGTGGTGTTCTTACGTTTTGATTCCTTGCCGTTCATTCAAGGTTTATCGAATCTTACGACTGCACCAGAACTTTCACTCAGGTTTACGGGAGAACTCATTTTTTATGTGGTGGCGCTTAGAAGATTAATCAGATTGATAATTAATTAATAACTGTAATAATAAAGGGACTTGTGAATTGAAACTGCACATAGCTGCATATTTCCATCAAAAGTATTTACCATGACGGGATAAAAACAATATGACGCATCACATTACTACGAATATGGAAGAAAGTAAAAACATATTTGTGAAAAAAAAACGAAATGTCTTAAATACTACTTCCATAAAGTATCTACAATGACGGGATAAACACAATATGATACGTCATTGTATATTGTCGGGATAAAAACAATATGACCCGTCATTGTATATTGTCGGGATAAAAACAATATGACTCGTCATTGTATATTGTCAGGATAAATACAATATGACCCGTCATTGTATATTGTCGGGATAAAAACAATATGACTCGTCATTGTATATTGTCAGGATAAATACAATATGACCCGTCATTGTATATTGTCGGGATAAATACAATATGACCCGTCATTGTATATTGTCGGGATAAAAACAATATGACCCGTCATTGCATATTGTCGGGATAAAAACAATATGACTCGTCATTGTATATTGTCAGGATACATACAATATGACCCGTCATTGTATATTGTCGGGATAAAAACAATATGACCCGTCATTGCATACTGTCGGGATAAATACAATATGACCCGTCATTGTATATTGTCGGGATAAAAACAACATGACCCGTCATTGTATATTGTCGGGATAAATACAATATGACCCGTCATTGTATATTGTCGGGATAAAAACAAGATGACCCGTCATTGCATATTGTCGGGATAAAAACAATATGACCCGTCATTGTATATTGTCGGGATAAAAACAATATGACCCGTCATTGTATATTGTCAGGATAAATACAATATGACCCGTCATTGTATATTGTCGGAATAAAAACAATATGACCCGTCATTGCATATTGTAGGGATAAAAACAATAAAAATATCATTATGAAATAATAATTTAATATTCAAAGTATTATTTCCATCAAGTATCTACTACGATGGGATAAAAACAATATGACCCGTCATTGCATATTGTAGGGATAAAAACAATATGACCCGTCATTGCATATTGTAGGGATAAAAACAATATGACCCGTCATTGCATATTGTAGGGATAAAAACAATAAAAATATCATTATGAAATAATAATTTAATATTCTAAGTATTATTTCCATCAAGTATCTACTACGATGGGATAAAAACAATATGACCCGTCATTGCATATTGTAGGGATAAAAACAATATGACCCGTCATTGCATATTGTAGGGATAAAAACAATAAAAATATCATTATGAAATAATAATTTAATATTCTAAGTATTATTTCCATCAAGTATCTACTACGATGGGATAAAAACAATATGACCCGTCATTGCATATTGTAGGGATAAAAACAATATGACCCGTCATTGCATATTGTAGGGATAAAAACAATATGAACCGTCATTGCATATTGTAGGGATAAAAACAATAAAAATATCATTATGAAATAATAATTTAATATTCTAAGTATTATTTCCATCAAGTATCTACTACGATGGGATAAAAACAATATGACCCGTCACAACTACAACGAATATTTGAGAAGGTGTAAGTATAATTGTGAAATAAAAACAAATTTTGCTAAAGATGATTTCCATCTACTATCTTCTATGACGGGATAAAAATATGAGTCATCATATAACTACTACGAATATCAGAGAAATTGAAAACAACATTATGGAATAAAATTAAAATTTCTTATGTATTATTTCCATTAACTATCTACTATACCGGGATAAATCAATATAACTAATACGAATATGTGAAAAAGTGAAAATATTATTGTGAATTAAAAAAAAAAATCTGTTTATAACATAATAAATCTAATATATATTACAAAATCTTATTTGGAATAAATCAAGCAATACGGTACAAGAATCTCTGTAAGTTTAAATTAATACTTTTTTTAGATTATGTCAGCAAGTTTATCAACAGCCGATGACGTTCAAGTTCAAAGATAAATAAATGTGCAATAATGGAACTAACATTTCTTGAACATCAATGATACACGTGTTTCAACATTGTTTCCTTGCCGATAGAGAGTTGATTGAAACAAATTCACTAATAGATATAAACGTTATGTGCAACATTGTTTGCTTGCCGATAGAGAGTTGATTGAAACAAAAATTCACTATTAGATTTAAACGTTATGTGCAGCATTGTTTGCTTGCCGATAGAGAGTTGATTGAAACAAATTCACTAATAGATATAAACGTTATGTGCCACATTGTTTGCTTGCCGATAGAGAGTTGATTGAAACAAATTCACTATTAGATATAAACGTTATGTGCAGCATTGTTTGCTTGCCGATAGAGAGTTGATTGAAACAAATTCACTATTAGATATAAACGTTATGTGCCACATTGTTTGCTTGCCGATAGAGTTGATTGAAACAAATTCACTATTAGATATAAACGTTATGTGCCACATTGTTTGCTTGCCGATAGAGAGTTGATTGAAACAAATTCACTAATAGATATAAACGTTATGTGCAACATTGTTTGCTTGCCGATAGAGAGTTGATTGAAACAAATTCACTAATAGATATAAACGTTATGTGCAACATTGTTTGCTTGCCGATAGAGAGTTGATTGAAACAAATTCACTAATAGATATAAACGTTATGTGCAACATTGTTTGCTTGCCGATAGAGAGTTGATTGAAACAAATTCACTAATAGATATAAACGTTATGTGCAGCATTGTTTGCTTGCCGATAGAGAGTTGATTGAAACAAATTCACTATTAGATATAAACGTTATGTGCCACATTGTTTGCTTGCCGATAGAGAGTTGATTGAAACAAATTCACTATTAGATATAAACGTTATGTGCCACATTGTTTGCTTGCCGATAGAGAGTTGATTGAAACAAATTCACTAATAGATATAAACGTTATGTGCAACATTGTTTGCTTGCCGATAAAGAGTTGATTGAAACAAATTCACTATTAGATATAAACGTTATGTGCCACATTGTTTGCTTGCCGATAGAGAGTTGATTGAAACAAATTCACTAATAGATATAAACGTTATGTGCAACATTGTTTGCTTGCCGATAGAGAGTTGATTGAAACAATTTCACTATTAGATATAAACGTTATGTGCAGCATTGTTTGCTTGCCGATAGAGAGTTGATTGAAACAAATTCACTAATAGATATAAACGTTATGTGCCACATTGTTTGCTTGCCGATAGAGAGTTGATTGAAACAAATTCACTATTAGATATAAACGTTATGTGCAGCATTGTTTGCTTGCCGATAGAGAGTTGATTGAAACAAATTCACTATTAGATATAAACGTTATGTGCCACATTGTTTGCTTGCCGATAGAGAGTTGATTGAAACAAATTCACTATTAGATATAAACGTTATGTGCCACATTGTTTGCTTGCCGATAGAGAGTTGATTGAAACAAATTCACTATTAGATATAAACGTTATGTGCAGCATTGTTTGCTTGCCGATAGAGAGTTGATTGAAACAAATTCACTATTAGATATAAACGTTATGTGCAGCATTGTTTGCTTGCCGATAGAGAGTTGATTGAAACAAATTCACTATTAGATATAAACGTTATGTGCAACATTGTTTGTTTGCCGATAGAGAGTTGATTGAAACAAATTCACTATTAGATATAAACGTTATGTGCCACATTGTTTGCTTGCCGATAGAGAGTTGATTGAAACAAATTCACTATTAGATATAAACGTTATGTGCCACATTGTTTGCTTGCCGATAGAGAGTTGATTGAAACAAATTCACTATTAGATATAAACGTTATGTGCCACATTGTTTGCTTGCCGATAGAGAGTTGATTGAAACAAATTCACTATTAGATATAAACGTTATGTGCAGCATTGTTTGCTTGCCGATAGAGAGTTGATTGAAACAAATTCACTATTAGATATAAACGTTATGTGCAGCATTGTTTGCTTGCCGATAGAGAGTTGATTGAAACAAATTCACTATTAGATATAAACGTTATGTGCAGCATTGTTTGCTTGCCGATAGAGAGTTGATTGAAACAAATTCACTATTAGATATAAACGTTATGTGCAGCATTGTTTGCTTGCCGATAGAGAGTTGATTGAAACAAATTCACTATTAGATATAAACGTTATGTGCAGCATTGTTTGCTTGCCGATAGAGAGTTGATTGAAACAAATTCACTATTAGATATAAACGTTATGTGCAACATTGTTTGCTTGCCGATAGAGAGTTGATTGAAACAAATTCACTATTAGATATAAACGTTATGTGCAGCATTGTTTGCTTGCCGATAGAGAGTTGATTGAAACAAATTCACTATTAGATACAAACATTATGTGCAACATCGTTTGCTTGCCGATAGAGAGTTGATTGAAACAAATTCACTATTAGATATAAACGTTATGTGCAACATTGTTTGCTCATATTAAAACCAAAAAATAACTATAACAGAATAATTTAGAGCTTTAAGATCACGAACTTTCGTCATGATTATCATCTAAATATCTTATTAATTAGTTAACATAACAGCTTGTGTTCCTTATAAAAACTTGTGACATCTATGTTTCATTTACAACCGTAGATAAGAACTAACCTAATTATGTAAACTGCATGGCTATGTTCAACTGGGATTATAATTATCAGTACATTACATGTACAATATTTCTCTTTGCAAACGCTTTGTACTTGCTACTAACTATAAAGAATACATTTCCCATCTTGTAAAATTAAAAAAAATAAAACGATGGATCAAACTTGAAGTAGATTAAAAAACTGAACAATAACAGTTTCTAATTCATCCCTTACTGACTAGCAGTATGAATAGCTCTCAGGGATGTCAACGATGGATCAAACTTGAAGTAGATTAAAAAACTGAACAATAACAGTTTCTAATTCATCCCTTACTGACTAGCAGTATCAATAGCTCTCAGGGATGTCAACGATGGATCAAACTTGAAGTAGATTAAAAAACTGAACAATAACAGTTTCTAATTCATCCCTTACTGACTAGCAGTATGAATAGCTCTCAGGGATGTCAACGATGGATCAAACTTGAAGTAGATTAAAAAACTGAACAATAACAGTTTCTAATTCATCCCTTACTGACTAGCAGTATGAATAGCTCTCAGGGATGTCAACGATGGATCAAACTTGAAGTAGATTAAAAAACTGAACAATAACAGTCTCTAATTCATCCCTTACTGACTAGCAGTATGAATAGCTCTCAGGGATGTCAACGATGGATCAAACTTGAAGTAGATTAAAAAACTGAACAATAACAGTTTCTAATTCATCCCTTACTGACTAGCAGTATCAATAGCTCTCAGGGATGTCAACGATGGATCAAACTTGAAGTAGATTAAAAAACTGAACAATAACAGTTTCTAATTCATCCCTTACTGACTAGCAGTATCAATAGCTCTCAGGGATGTCAACGATGGATCAAACTTGAAGTAGATTAAAAAACTGAACAATAACAGTTTCTAATTCATCCCTTACTGACTAGCAGTATCAATAGCTCTCAGGGATGTCAACGATGGATCAAACTTGAAGTAGATTAAAAAACTGAACAATAACAGTTTCTAATTCATCCCTTACTGACTAGCAGTATCAATAGCTCTCAGGGATGTCAACGATGGATCAAACTTGAAGTAGATTAAAAAACTGAACAATAACAGTTTCTAATTCATCCCTTACTGACTAGCAGTATCAATAGCTCTCAGGGATGTCAACGATGGATCAAACTTGAAGTAGATTAAAAAAAAGAACAATAACAGTTTCTAATTCATCCCTTACTGACTATCAGTATCAATAGCTCTCAGGGATGTCAACGATGGACCAAACTTGAAGTAGATTAAAAAACTGAACAATAACAGTCTCTAATTCATCCCGAACTGACTAGCAGTATCAATAGCTCTCAGGGATGTCAACGAAGGATCAAACTTGAAGTAGATTAAAAAACTGAACAATAACAGTCTCTAATTCATCCCTTACTGACTAGCAGTATCAATAGCTCTCAGGGATGTCAACGATGGACCAAACTTGAAGTAGATTAAAAAAACTTATCAATAACAGTTCCTAATTCATCCCTTACTGACTAGCAGTGTCAATAGCTCTCAGGGATGTCAACGATGGAACAAACCCGAAGATGATAAAAATAAAGTTTTAGAAACAGTTTTTAAGTCATTCCTTACTGTAGATTACCAATCAGTATCAATAACTGGTAAGATAATACCAATGGCTCAAACATGAAGATTATTAAAATAAAATTTTTAAAACAGTTTCTAACTTATTCCTTACTGTAGATTACCAATCAGTATCAATAACTGGTAAGGATAATACCGATGGCTCAAACGTGAAGATTATTAAAATAAAATTTTTAAAACAGTTTCCAACTCATTCTTTACTGTAGATTACCAATCAGTATCAATAACTGGTAAGATAATACCGATGGCTCAATCGTGAAGATTATTAAAATAAAATTTTTAAAACAGTTTCCAACTCATTCTTTACTGTAGATTACCAATCAGTATCAATAACTGGTAAGATAATACCGATGGCTCAATCGTGAAGATTATTAAAATAAAATTTTTAAAACAGTTTCCAACTCATTCTTTACTGTAGATTACCAATCAGTATCAATAACTGGTAAGATAATACCGATGGCTCAAACGTGAAGATTATTAAAATAAAATTTTTAAAACAGTTTCCAACTCATTCTTTACTGTAGATTACCAATCAGTATCAATAACTGGTAAGATAATACCGATGGCTCAATCGTGAAGATTATTAAAATACAATTTTTAAAACAGTTTCCAACTCATTCTTTACTGTAGATTACCAATCAGTATCAATAACTGGTAAGATAATACCGATGGCTCAATCGTGAAGATTATTAAAATAAAATTTTTAAAACAGTTTCCAACTCATTCTTTACTGTAGATTACCAATCAGTATCAATAACTGGTAAGATAATACCGATGGCTCAATCGTGAAGATTATTAAAATAAAATTTTTAAAACAGTTTCCAACTCATTCTTTACTGTAGATTACCAATCAGTATCAATAACTGGTAAGATAATACCGATGGCTCAATCGTGAAGATTATTAAAATAAAATTTTTAAAACAGTTTCCAACTCATTCTTTACTGTAGATTACCAATCAGTATCAATAACTGGTAAGATAATACCGATGGCTCAAACGTGAAGATTATTAAAATAAAATTTTTAAAACAGTTTCCAACTCATTCTTTACTGTAGATTACCAATCAGTATCAATAACTGGTAAGATAATACCGATGGCTCAATCGTGAAGATTATTAAAATACAATTTTTAAAACAGTTTCCAACTCATTCTTTACTGTAGATTACCAATCAGTATCAATAACTGGTAAGATAATACCGATGGCTCAATCGTGAAGATTATTAAAATACAATTTTTAAAACAGTTTCCAACTCATTCTTTACTGCAGATTACCAATCAATACTGGCAAGGATAATACCAATGGCTCAAACGTGAAGATGATTCAAACCACAGAACTGGGAACGAGTTGCAATTGAATCTCAGTCCTAAAATATTAAAGACTTATAATAGTGCAACAATTGCAGAGACACGGCTGTGGCGTTTTAATTTGCAGCATTTATTATTAAACTACATTCAATAATTTTAAAGATAGACACTTTTTCATTCTGAAATAGGAAGAAGTAATATTTACAAAAACATAAGGGGCATTTCAATAAAAATATTTGGCTATTTTATTATGACGATTTATATTCATGAATAAAAATATTTTTAATCCCATTTTATCGTATTTGCTTTTGGGGTAAGGTAAATATATTACCAATATAATAATATTATGTCTATATTGGAGGCATGGGATGGGGGGGGGAAGAAACTTGATTTAATTTTAAGTTAATTAAATAAACATTGGATTAATATAAATACAGATATACGCATTGATTACACACTCATTGTAGGGCGATGTGCTTGGTCAAGCAGCATGAATCCAACTGTGTATTTATACAACTGGTTTTTATATAATATTTTTATATTTGTCCTTAAAATAATTTTAACATGTGGGACAGTTCCGTCCTACCGTTTTAATTCAATTCATTTATACAAACCAAGACAATTACGTTACCAACTTTAAAGTCATGCAAATTTAAAGTTGAGATCATTTTTTAAGTTTAAAAAAAGAAGAAATTAGTTAAAGGCGAAACTATAGAAATAGTCTGACGTAAATGAACAAGAAAAACTGTCTGATAAGAAAAAGAAAATTCAATAAAGCAAGTCTTCACTCTGACTCTGGATTGTTCAAATTATGTTTGTTTTGAATAAAAAATTTCTCTATAGAAAATGAAAATTTAAGGGACTCAAACACAAAACTCAAAATAGGCTCCAAAGATTTTGTTAAAATGTAGCCAGGAATACATAAACAAAACGTATTGATTGTCTTCTCAAATTAAAGGTTTGTAGTGATTGGAAAAACTTGGTATCTGTCTTGATACTGTTAATTACTGCATTGAATAATTTCTACAAAATTATGACAAATCTTGACCGCCAACATGATTCATCTTTTAATAATATACGAATTATTGAGATAAATGAAGTAATTTTAGCAGTTACTTAGGCCTAAATAAATAATTATTTACAAAATCTAGATAAATGTGATAAAGTTTATCCAACGTTCGTGATTATTGTTCATGTACTTATTATATGTGTAGGCCCCTATACTGATTTTATATTTTATTAAGAGTTATTTTTTTATGTGTATATTTATTTCATGTATTTATTATTATTTAATTAAACGATGTTTATATATATTTTACATGTGTATTTTGATTTCGAGGAATATCACTTGGTATCTATTTAAGTTATTGTTATTGTATTACTTATCAAATTAGGATTTTTTAAGAACAGAGGACCATGTTCCTAGCTTCGCTTCGATAATAAATTTTTATTTATTATTATTTCACTGGCGTGGAGTTTTCAGTTCAACATAATCCTTCCCTAATCTTGGTAGATCCTTTATCCTCACGTTTCTATATTATTTAGGGTTTCTAGTCTTCCCCTTCGGTATTAACTCTCCACGAACCTACCAGTGCTATATTTTGTCTCCTGTTGCTTGTGGTTTTAATATTTCTAGTTTATTGTCATTAAAGAATTCATGTTTCTAAAGTTTTTCTATTTCCATATAATATTCTCGTAATTTGTAAAAATAGTTTTGTTCATAAATGACCTCCGGTCCCAATATACGACCACTAATTGTTTTTAAATATTTTATATTTATTATTATTTTCTTGACATTTTTTATTTGTGATAAATGAGTTAACTTAGTTCTAAGTAGATTTTCAGTTGCTTATTTGGTGCCACTTTACTACCGGAAGTAGGCCTACATGTAGTTAAACGTCTGCACTAAACGCATTTGTTCCTACGCCACAGATTTTACTAATTGAATGACTTTCCCTGTTATACGGTCACTTCTTAAATTCATTAAGTATCACATTCAATCTTAATAAGAAGATGGGAGAAAGCATAACTATCTTGCCTACGGAGCAGTAGGTTTCAGACTAATTATATTCAGTTTAAGCAACATAACAGAATATACGTGTCGTCACCATACGTTTTATACAGTATATTTATTGTAACCTCAAGTTTAAAATAATAATAAAGCCAGGAGTATAAAGGACCAGGAGAGAATCGGATGTTTGTATTCTGATGCATAACCAGTATTTATTATCATCTAGCCTCCAAATTAAAGAAAACTGAATTATAAATTTTAAAGTAAAGAAGACTCAAACATTGCGCAAACTTTTCCACTCACTCATTTCTAAAACCCAAAAATATTCGTCACAGAAACGTCAGTTTGATAAATGTCAATCAAAAAGTAAGGATGGACTAGCCTATGTACGTCTTTGAGAAAATATGTATGCATTTTAAATAGGGTTTACATTTTCTTCGCTTTTGTCTTACTCGAGTTCTCTGCGTAAATGATGGCGGTCAAAGTTTGTTTTTGTTTTCAAGGCGCTCAGACACTTGATTAACCTTTTTGTTACAGCAACTGCCCCCAAATTTCGATACATACACACGTTTGGGTTGTTGTAAATCACTCCACGGGCAAGAGACGACAAATCGATAAGTATGACTAAACTGCAAGCAATCGTAAGCTATTAAGATCACGGGAATATACGGTTGTTTTATTTCAGATAATACATCTATTCGTATTAGTGTTAGCCTACTGTAGTCTATAATTTATTCCGAAATTTATTATCTTTAGTGTATTAATTTTACGTACACAACATGATAAGACAGACCATCATTCCTTAAATCTGAATGCGTAATTTAAAGAAAGTTATGCGATGGGACTAAAGTCGATGTCGAGGTCCACTGAATTTGTTGTTTGTGTACTTCTCTACAGCCCAAAAGTCGATGTCGAGGTCCACTGAATTTGTTGTTTGTGTACTTCTCTACAGCCCAAAAGTCGATGTCGAGGTCCACTGAGTTTGTTGTTTGTGTACTTCTCTACAGCCCAAAAGTCGATGTCGAGGTCCACTGAATTTGTTGTTTGTGTACTTCTCTACAGCCCAAAAGTCGATGTCGAGGTCCACTGAGTTTGTTGTTTGTGTACTTCTCTACAGCCCAAAAGTCGATGTCGAGGTCCACTGAATTTGTTGTTTGTGTACTTCTCTACAGCCCAAAAGTCGATGTCGAGGTCCACTGAGTTTGTTGTTTGTGTACTTCTCTACAGCCCAAAAGTCGATGTCGAGGTCCACTGAATTTGTTGTTTGTGTACTTCTCTACAGCCCAAAAGTCGATCTCGAGGTCCACTGAATTTGTTGTTTGTGTACTTCTCTACAGCCCAAAAGTCGATCTCGAGGTCCACTGAATTTGTTGTTTGTGTACTTCTCTACAGCCCAAAAGTCGATGTCGAGGTCCACTGAGTTTGTTGTTTGTGTACTTCTCTACAGCCCAAAAGTCGATGTCGAGGTCCACTGAGTTTGTTGTTTGTGTACTTCTCTAAAGCCCAAAAGTCAATGTCGAGATCCACTGAGTTTGTTGTTTGTGTACTTCTCTAAAGCCCAAAAGTCGATGTCGAGGTCCACTGAGTTTGTTGTTTGTGTACTTCTCTACAGCCCAAAAGTCGATGTCGAGGTCCACTGAGTTTGTTGTTTGTGTACTTCTCTACAGCCCAAAAGTCGATGTCGAGGTCCACTGAGTTTGTTGTTTGTGTACTTCTCTAAAGCCCAAAAGTCGATGTCGAGATCCACTGAGTTTGTTGTTTGTGTACTTCTCTACAGCCCAATAGTCGATGTCGAGGTCCACTGAGTTTGTTGTTTGTGTACTTCTCTACAGCCCAAAAGTCGATGTCGAGGTCCACTGAGTTTGTTGTTTGTGTACTTCTCTACAGCACAAAAGTCGATGTCGAGGTCCACTGAGTTTGTTGTTTGTGTACTTCTCTACAGCCCAAAAGTCGATGTCGAGGTCCACTGAGTTTGTTGTTTGTGTACTTCTCTACAGCCCAAAAGTCGATGTCGAGGTCCACTGAGTTTGTTGTTTGTGTACTTCTCTACAGCCCAAAAGTCGATGTCGAGGTCCACTGAATTTGTTGTTTGTGTACTTCTCTACAGCCCAAAAGTCGATGTCGAGGTCCACTGAATTTGTTGTTTGTGTACTTCTCTACAGCCCAAAAGTCGATGTCGAGGTCCACTGAGTTTGTTGTTTGTGTACTTCTCTACAGCCCAAAAGTCGATGTCGAGGTCCACTGAATTTGTTGTTTGTGTACTTCTCTACAGCCCAAAAGTCGATGTCGAGGTCCACTGAGTTTGTTGTTTGTGTACTTCTCTACAGCCCAAAAGTCGATGTCGAGGTCCACTGAATTTGTTGTTTGTGTACTTCTCTACAGCCCAAAAGTCGATCTCGAGGTCCACTGAATTTGTTGTTTGTGTACTTCTCTACAGCCCAAAAGTCGATCTCGAGGTCCACTGAATTTGTTGTTTGTGTACTTCTCTACAGCCCAAAAGTCGATGTCGAGGTCCACTGAGTTTGTTGTTTGTGTACTTCTCTACAGCCCAAAAGTCGATGTCGAGGTCCACTGAGTTTGTTGTTTGTGTACTTCTCTAAAGCCCAAAAGTCAATGTCGAGATCCACTGAGTTTGTTGTTTGTGTACTTCTCTAAAGCCCAAAAGTCGATGTCGAGGTCCACTGAGTTTGTTGTTTGTGTACTTCTCTACAGCCCAAAAGTCGATGTCGAGGTCCACTGAGTTTGTTGTTTGTGTACTTCTCTACAGCCCAAAAGTCGATGTCGAGGTCCACTGAGTTTGTTGTTTGTGTACTTCTCTAAAGCCCAAAAGTCGATGTCGAGATCCACTGAGTTTGTTGTTTGTGTACTTCTCTACAGCCCAATAGTCGATGTCGAGGTCCACTGAGTTTGTTGTTTGTGTACTTCTCTACAGCCCAAAAGTCGATGTCGAGGTCCACTGAGTTTGTTGTTTGTGTACTTCTCTACAGCACAAAAGTCGATGTCGAGGTCCACTGAGTTTGTTGTTTGTGTACTTCTCTACAGCCCAAAAGTCGATGTCGAGGTCCACTGAGTTTGTTGTTTGTGTACTTCTCTACAGCCCAAAAGTCGATGTCGAGGTCCACTGAGTTTGTTGTTTGTGTACTTCTCTACAGCCCAAAAGTCGATGTCGAGGTCCACTGAATTTGTTGTTTGTGTACTTCTCTACAGCCCAAAAGTCGATGTCGAGGTCCACTGAATTTGTTGTTTGTGTACTTCTCTACAGCCCAAAAGTCGATGTCGAGGTCCACTGAATTTGTTGTTTGTGTACTTCTCTACAGCCCAAAAGTCGATGTCGAGGTCCACTGAGTTTGTTGTTTGTGTACTTCTCTACAGCCCAAAAGTCGATGTCGAGGTGCACTGAATTTGTTGTTTGTGTACTTCTCTACAGCCCAAAAGTCGATGTCGAGGTCCACTGAGTTTGTTGTTTGTGTACTTCTCTACAGCCCAAAAGTCGATGTCGAGGTTCACTGAATTTGTTGTTTGTGTACTTCTCTACAGCCCAAAAGTCGATGTCGAGGTGCACTGAATTTGTTGTTTGTGTACTTCTCTACAGCCCAAAAGTCGATGTCGAGGTCCACTGAGTTTGTTGTTTGTGTACTTCTCTACAGCCCAAAAGTCGATGTCGAGGTCCACTGAGTTTGTTGTTTGTGTACTTCTCTACAGCCCAAAAGTCGATGTCGAGGTTCACTGAGTTTGTTGTTTGTGTACTTCTCTAAAGCCCAAAAGTCGATGTCGAGGTCCACTGAATTTGTTGTTTGTGTACTTCCTTGTTGTAAAATGATAGTCCTTCTCGATGATATATATTTTTGAAGGAAAGAGGACTGTTCATCGAGTTTCAGGAAATATAAAACTATTGAAATATTATCATCAATTTTTAAGAGCTGTTTTTCGAGATCGTCAAGAAAATCGCTGCTTACCCATATCAATGAATACATATACTATATATATAATATAGTATTTGTATTCATTGCCCATATATTAAATAGGTTGGAAACGTCTTTAATCATGGACATTATGTAAAAATTAACCTAAGTTTATCTACAAGAATAAATTTTGAAAGAATATTGTAAATCGATAGAAACTTTGAAAACAAAAATAACATTCATGCTCCGAGTACAATCCTCTGACTTCTACTGGCCAGAAAAACAAAGGCAGGGGTGATGTTACAAAGGAATCAAACTAAAAAGGAATGAGGTTGCCCTAAATAATAAAATTTAAAACCTGTCTGTGACTTTTAACAGCTGGAAGATAAAAATAGTTCCTTGTTCTTGAACTTTACATCTGTTCACCCCAACTTTCTTATCTGAGAGTAAAATACAGTAGGCCTATAGAATAACAGAAAATATATGAGTTTTTCCTTGTTTCAAGGCGATACATCTTCTCGATGAACTCCGCTTAAAAAAAAAAAAAGAAAAGAACACAAAAATAAAGTTCCATAGTCTTTGAATGCTGTAATAGCCTTGTTACAATAAACAAGACATTGTTTCAGTTTATGATTACTATTATAAATTATAAATCCAGAATGACTCTAGACAATTATGAATCTACGTTATTTACTTTAAGTTCCTTTATTCAAACTTGCTCACCTTTACTTCTCCGTCTGTCTGTTCTAAACAACAGTCGTCATCATTGTGACTTGTAAAAGAACGACTTTTTTAACTAAATTATGTCCCTAATTCCTAATAGTAGGTAAATAACAAGGGGTGGTAAAGAAAGACCATATAGGAAAGATTAAAAAAAGACATCTAACTTAAGAATACAAGAAAGTTGGTGTTTGTTAATTTTTGCAAATATTTATAACGAATTCATGAAAATATATGGAAAGGAGATGTAATTCCACCTGTAGTGGTTCTCCTAGCTCCCAATGTGACTTCTGTTTGCAATGACACGCAAAACGTAATACTACTACTGCTTTAGAGCTTTATATTTGGCTTGATCATAATTAACCACTGATTGGGATTACAGTGGTTGCCTTGTTGGATGTGTAAAGGATCAGATTATTGTTTTTTTATTTTTAAATGAATGCATAGTATACATCAAGTGTATATCTCAGGAAACAAAACAATGAAATAATAATTTATTCCATATTTTTGTCCCCCTCCCCTTACCACAATCTCAAAAATTGCCATTCTAAGGATTTTTTGTTGCTTGCAGTATTAGGTCGTATTTTACAGACTACATTTGTAATTCATATCATATTTTAATATAGCCAGTAATTGAATATGTACTTTTGACAGAATGACCCCCTCCCCTTCCTATGGTTATGTGATAATGAAGGGGTAACTGAAACTGGTCATCAACCAGACAAAAACCTCGACTCCGGGTTAAAAAAAACAATATATCTGACCCTTCAAATATTTCTTGATTACATTATAAATACAAATTATTAATTATTTAAAAAAATATTATTTTCATTACACCAAACCTTACGACTAAGTTACTTCTTTTTTTTCCATCATCGTCTTATAAAAAAAAGACAAAAACAACATGAAATAATTTTTCCTAGCCCTCGAATACTCCAATAGCGCCAGAGTAGAAAAAGAACAATAGCTGAGCAAAGGAGACCTGATAGGAAAGATGAAGCAAAGAATCTAACCCAAGACCAGAACAAATCTAGATCCACCTGGTTTCCCTCGGGATTGCCAAGCCCGGGATTGCACCCCTGAGAGTACAACTAAGTTACGTAACTCGCGTGAAAATAAACGCCACAAAATGTAGAGAAATAGGGATATGAATTTGTCGTCATGACATGACGACAATTATACTATTTCTGAAGAATAAAATGTAATCTTTGGTATTTCATTTCTGCTCACCGTTCAGTTCGGAGTTTGCTTAAACTATTGATTTACTAAATTTCTTCTCCCTTCAGAGGCTAACATAATGTACGATTGTGTTAATCATAGCTGGATCTATCCATTTCATCAACTCGTCTATAGGTAGATGTTTGAGAGCTAGAAGCCATTAATTAGCTATTTTCTACTTCTACTAATAACTGGAGATTTTTCGAATCTAAACAAACAAACATTTTTAGACTCTTGAACAAACTGAAGCATGCTGCACTTCTAGACGTTTTCAAAACGATTGATCCCCCCCCCCCAGATAATCGTGTTTTAATTATCTACATTTTTTTATCTCTCACAAATACGTAGTAGAGTATACAGAAAGTTAGCCTATATAATTATTTTTATTTTTTTGGATATATCCATTTTGAGATCTCCTACATCCAAAAAAGTACTTTTAAAACGATATGTAGCCTATGTTGGCTGACATCCATGTAGTTTCCTACAGCAAAAACTATAATGGAACAATTTTGCATATCATCCTTACGCAGGAGCCATACTAATCTTCTGTGTTGCTTCAATTTTAGTAGGGGTCTTTTTTACGCCCTTTTCTTCGTTTTTTTTAAATATTTTTTTTTCCGCTTTTTAAACAATAAGAAAGGTGTTTTAATAATTTAAAATTTATGGATATCTGTCCTAAAAGTAAGACAGATATTTCTATTTTCAATAAAACGGCTCTAAAAATGTTGATACAACAAAATGTTAACTCCTAAGTTATAAGCACCCAAACAACATGTATCGGATCTGAAGTTATCAATCGAAGCCGTCCTATAAAACGGAATATGTCAATTCGATTACGATCTTGGTTTTGTTGAATGTTAAAGCTTATCGCCCAAACACATTTACTGGATCGCGATTTACCTACGTAAATATAATTATAATTTGCAACATAATTATACATATAATTAATATTATAAATTATAGCAGAAAATAGCAACAGGAAAAAGAACCATATAATAAACATAGACACAAATTAACCTCCAAATATAAAATGTTCCTCACCACAAAAATAGTCTACGCACAAAAATTAAACAAAGATCAAACAATAATAAGAAAAAGAATGACTGCCTAGATTATTTTTGTATAACTCTGGTCTCTCTCGACCAACTCTTTTTCTCTTCTGACCCTGATGCGACTAGAGTATTCGAGAGCTAGGGGTCCTTATTTTATTCTTTTTTTTTAAGGGCATAATAACTACCTTTTTAAACCACAAAAATGAAACCTCTAAGCAAAGACAAGAGACTCTCGACTGTGTTTCAAGTCCCCTAAACTGCAAACAGGTTTATACTGTGTATTGAATTGCTTTTCAGATGAATTAGTAAAAGGTCAGGTATAAAATGTCATACGATCCGTGGAAGCATATTAATTAAAAATGATTGTTATATTTATTGGTTCTATTCTTTTATACAAGGATGAGCCTAAATAACATATTACCCTAGGCTATTTATAAAAATTCCAGTTATTGACAAATGGTAGTTACTAAATGGACAAACAATAATAATTATTGTATATTCTGGAATCTGAACAAAGTATTAGGTAAATCTATAACTACTCTATTAGGTACCATATTTTTATAACAGCAAGTAGGTCATAATATTCATGAGACATTATTTAGAAAAATATATACAAATATAACATAATACATAAGGATTTCAACTTAATTAAAAGAAAACAACAAATATAAAACTTCATAAAAAAATTACTACTTTACCTGCTTAAACGTATATTCCAAAACGGACTAGCGTTCGATAAATCACTAACCAAATCCTTTAGTAAACTAAGACATCAATTGCAATAAACAATAATATATTATTTATACTCGAACGTAGGTGTGTTATCCGCCTACTATATATGCTGCATTTGTAATAAATACATTGAATCTAAGATATGAACAGAGAAAATGTTCTTCTCTGTTATCAAAAGCCGGTTAGTAACATAACCTTGCAGATTAAAACAATATTTGTAATGTAAATATAATAAAAGTAAAACTGCATGATAAGTGTAGATTTGAAAAGTACAATACATATATTATTATGCAAATATATGAAATGACAAAATGTCAATATTTGATGTTAACAATGATGAATTAAAAACGTTTCCCACGCACTAAATATAATAACATCAACCACCATTGGCAAAGCTTAACACAACAAGGCGAGAAACAAGTCACCTTTCAAAGCTAGCACGATACTGACAGCGCAGCTGAGTAGAAACCACCACTAGGGAGCACCACAGTCATATAATCAATATTGCGTGACACATGTTTAGAGGGGAATCATCTTGCTAAGACGGTACAATTTCATTCTTCATTAAAACTTAATATGTGCGGTTTCATAAGGTGTTTTTGTTACATATTTCAAACACGAACATTGAAAAAAAAATCGAATCGAGTCAACATGAATATTATTATGGGAAATCAAGGCCATCTTGGTACTTACCCAGCTCCATCATACAATGTAATACAAACAAATACTCGAAATATAATACCTACATCCTTGTCAATAATGTTGAATTGTATAGGGAGATTAAGGGGCAAGTTTGTTAAAAAAAAAAAATTAACTGAACCTTTTAATTAAGTGCTACCTTCCTTTCTTGATAGTAGATACAAATTTGATAATACCTAACGAACCGCGTAGATGTGTACATATTAATCAGTCTGCACGCACGTAACAGCTGAAACCTCCACTCGTATCGGTGATCTCTAACTATAAAGAAAATCATACTTGATGGGGAGATCGAAGTATGAAATTACATTTTTAATAATTAGTTCGTTATTTATGTTATAGAGAGGGTAAGGTTGGTACCACTACTTGCAGAATTTAAATCTACATTTTTGTTAGTTGTTGAAAAATACGAGATATGAACAAAAACCGTTTAAAATTGCTGCCATTTAGACATTTATAATTCTATTTTTCTGGAATTATATGAACACACTATATTCCCTTATATTAAATTTTATGTTTCCCATCTTATTGAAGTGATTAATCCTTTACACCCAGTAGGCCAATTTTTATGATTCAGTGAAATCAAATTGAGAAGAACGAAAAAGTGTAAGGGAAATAAGAAATTGTCGTGTAACGATAATTTATGTGCCAAAATAAACTAAGCAATAACTTTCTCAGTTAAAATCATTTTTAATGTAGGCCTATGTAATGTGTTGCTTGCCATCATGCACTGAAATAAACTAAACTTTCTTAGTTAATAATCATTATTAATCTGTGTGATGTGGTGCTGCCCAGTGCCAAAATAAACTAAGCAATAACTTTTCCAATTAAAATCATCTGTATTATATTTAATGTGTTACTGCCATGTACCAAAATAAACTTCTATATGCGCATTGATTGAAGGGAACAAAAAATTAGTAAGCATGGGAAAAATCTGACTGACACCACTGGGGTCGAAAAGCGACATATCTAAAATTTCTAGCTATATTAAATATCTAATAAGAGAACTTTGTCTTCTCCTTCTTTGCAAAGTTTCTCTTCTAGCATGTGTAGGTGCTTACGCACCAGTTTATTTTTTAACCACCATTATTTTTGTGCCTATGCACAGACAACGTTATATTGAAAATCATTTTCTTGAGGCCATGAAATGTGAAGATCAATTTTTTGAAAGGAGAGTTGAAATTTTTGCTATTACCAAACTAATTTGTATCCTGGTAAATTTGGTAATAGTAATGATGACAGACAAGGGTGTACGCAGGATCAAAACTAGGGGGGGGGGGGGAATCCATAGTCATTCAATACCGTATCCAATTGATTATTAAAATAGTTATTTCAAGAATTGTATTAAATTCCAGCAACAAAATGTAAAATAAAGATTTTTTTTGCTTCCAGAGGGGCAGAGGCCCCCCCGCCCCTCGCTGGGTACGCCCATGATGACAGAGTTATTTCGCTTCTAAAGAAGAAGAAAAACCATCATATCCTGTGTAAGTAAAATCGAATCATTTTGTAAAGTTCTCAATAATGTTGAATTGTAAAATTAAACTGATTTAGGCTATATTTTCGTAAATTTTAATTTGATATTTTAAATACCGGTACATAAATGTTTTAAAGTTGTTACTTCCTCATTTGGATAAATTTAAATAACAAAGTGCAACAAAGTAAAAGTAAAGAATAGGCCTGGCTCAAGTTAATACCTATACCCTACAACTAAAGGAATTTTGCTAGCAAGTGAAAAAAAAAAAATAGATTAGGGTTATTCTTTCTATGACTGAAGCATAAAATCACAACGATGATAAATAATTTATTTGAACTATTTCTCCCACACTCAACCTCCAGGTATCTCGTTAATTTCAATGTTTTAATAAAAGTTTGATTTATTTCATTCGATGTTCATCAAAGATAGCTAGTGTAGTGAATTAACCATGTGTTAAAACTATTAGCTGTGATTTACCGACCTGGCAAAGTAATCCACGACTCTGGGTAGGTCCCCACTGATATGTTGGTGAAACTATTAAAATTAAATATTTAATCATAACAATCCCCCCAATAGTGCCCCTATTCTTTGCAACCCACAATCTGATAAAATGGTCACTTATGACAAAATTCATTGAAATAAAAATACACATCATCTGGAAAATGGGATACAAAATAGTGCACCAAACTTCTGGCAGTCTTGGGAACATATTCATCAAAGCAATAATACATAACCACAACACGTAATGTATTTAACTACTATGTAATAACTGTAACAGTACATTGGTCTAATTAAAAGGCATTTTAAAACCAGTTTCAAAAAATATTTACTGCATAAGAACATATTTAAAGTTAGCTCCACACATGCTGAACACCTGATAAATTAAGACATTAAGTACACTAACAGATATTTATAAATTTTACATACAGTAAATAAAGGTAAAACCATCTATATATTGGAGAAGTATCAAATTTACAAGTATTTCAAATACAACCAAGATAGTTTATTAAACTAAATTTCACACCCAACTGTTTATACGATACTCTAGCCATTATTTATAGACAACAATAGTAAAAACTATCATGTACAGCCAGTTAGTGAGGTAACCATAGCTCAGTAAGTGTACAAGTGGCTAAAGCTCTTAAAACATTTTTAACTTGTACTATAGTACCAATTATATTTATTATGTTTGTTTTTGTATGATGAATATTAGTGTTCAGTGTGTGTAATTGTGTTTGTCATCTGATGATGGTATAAGATATATCAAAACAACTTGTATGACAAAATAAAAAGAACCTTATAAACAACAACTGCTTGATCAAGATGTAAACCCAAACATGTGTTAACAGACGAAGGACTCACTATTATGAAAGCAACGAATCCTGTAAGAGAGTAATATACCCTGTTTGAAGAACAAATAGGGATGCAAATACGTGATCTTCCATCACTTTATGCTAGGAAAGTTGCGAGATAAATAATTAGCACCATTGTGTTTGAATCTGAGATAGGAAAATATAACTACCACTTCTCCACACCCAAACTCTGTACTTACAGCCACCTACCTTCAGTAGTATATACCTATTCATAGTACTTCTTCAATTCCTCAAGTCCAAACTGAATCTCTATACCCTCAACAAGCTGTGACCCAGAAACTACTGACAGTGATTCTATTGATAATTTTCTGATACAACTTTAAAATTTGTTTAAAACATTTATATAATATAACAACAAAAATAATTAAATTTTTAATGCTTATTAGTTTATTTTCTGACCTTAATATAATATCTAGTAAAACGATGTCTAAAGCATCACAAATATTTGGAATGATATTCAAAATAGCTTGTTTCAAAATTTTGAACATGTACCTCAATGATTTAACTTAAATACTACAGATTTAACTTGTCTACAAAGCCCAAAAATAAATCCGTTATTAGTTTATTCCCTCCATATCGAGCTCTACGTCTACCATGGCTTGGACGTAGCAAAAATCGTTGATGGGATGGTTTATGACTCGTTTGATCAACTGTCAGTATGGCTGCATCAGCAACAAGTCCATGTTGGTGTACAGCACAACTGACTTTACCAATTGTCATATATTGGCACAATGGGGACATACCTTATGAGCATCATATTCTGAAGATGAATATCAGACAATAATAAAGACTTTAACTTGCGGATAATTCTGGTTTTGAAGTTGTTTAATAATGATGAATTGTTCATAATATTAATATGATTTAATCGGACATTTTCCATCATTTGTGTATATAAAAATCCCGATTGTTAGTTGTTTACCTTACAGGTAGTCTTGTAGAGCCAGTTTCTCTAAATTGCCAATTATGATACTTACCTCTTTATATGTCTACTCAAACTTAATCTATTTTAAGAAGAATCTTTCACAAAGTTAAACACAGCTCAAGAGATAATTATGACACTAGAAATAGACAGGATTTGATTTGAACACCCTTTTATTAGACATAAAAAAATCGCAGTTTCCAACAACTTAAACTATTTAATAAGCTGCCAGGTTTTGTACAATCTTTGACATATAATAAATTTAGATTGTGTGTATTAAAATAGCTAACAACACACTTTCTATTCATTAGAGAAATATATAAATTCCAATGTAGCTGACTATAAATAAATGTAAACTTTAATTGTAATTTTAAGTAATTAATGTAAGTTTTAAGAAACTATTTGACCTTTCATACTTATAGCATTATATAAATGTGTAAAACCAAATAAAACTATCGTATTGTATTGTTAAATGCAGTCCTTAGTTTTGACTGCTCAGATCTAACATGCTATGTTGGTGTTTTACACTCATCACTTGATAACTAGAGTTTGATTTATACTCTAGAAATGTTGTGTACTTATTATTTTTTTACACACAAATGATGGAAAAAGTCTTATTAAACCATATTAATAACGGATGATAATGTCTTGCCTCATTTTTCTTGTCTTTACATCCAGATCTGACATCTAGAGTCAAAAATCCTAATCATGAAACTTTAGCCATCAAGCATCATGTAGTTTATCTCTTGTAGTTTAGTGTTACAGTAGAACCTCCCATATCCGACCATGACGGGACCGGACCGTGGTCGGAACGGCCAAAAGGTCGGATATCGGGAGGAGCGTAAAATGCCGTTTCCAGGTACAAAAAATGCCACACAGTACTGTATTTCACAAACTCGGCACACTTCCGGTCCACATTACGCTGAGTTTGCGGGACTCTACTGTATCGATGAGTCACTTTTTCAAGTCTGTACAGGCTCGCGAACGGAAACGGACTGTGAGAGCGCGAGTAAACAATAGACAGACGGACGGTCGGACACTAGGTCGGATATCGGGAGGAGTCGGATGTGGGAAGGTCGGATATGGGAGGTTCCACTGTATAAGATTTGTCAATATATAAAAATGAATATGATGACTCCATTATTGAAATGTTGTCTTGTCACACCAATAAAGTGTGTGTTGTGGTAAATTGTATGTTTTTGTCATTTGGTGATTGAAATTTCCACAGGTGTTACTCATTTCATATGAATCTTAAGAATAATTTTTCTATAAATTTAGCAGGATCTCTATATCAGTTGTGGCTGTATAAGGGGACCTGTAGTTTTATTTGTCAATTTTTTCATCTATGGCGGGTTTCAAATAGCAAAACTGTTCAACATGTTCTATATATATGCACTATCTAAAATTATTGTGATATGTATTTATTTTCTCTTTTTGCTATTTATTTTTAAGCCTATATGTTTATTATATTTTTAAGTCGATCATTTTATGTCCATGTTTAAAAAGATTTCTGCAAAGAGCTGTGGGTCCATAAAGGCCAGCTCTTCTAGAGGCTTCACAATTTGAACTTTTTACCTGTGGAAGCAAACAAATCATAGGAGATTACATCTGATAGGGGTTAAGAGGGTACTTTCATTAGCAAGTGTGAATTTGTCTCACCTACAAAACATCAACATCAGTTGGCAGTCAGTCTGTGAATGAGAGAATGTTTCAGTGCTCTTTGAAATTATCCCGAAATGACAGAATGGCTTGAGGAGTAGTATTGGATCAAGTCATACAAACTAAGATGGCCTCACATTGATGAGAGTGGCTCAAGTTCCAGTAGGCTCTCAACAAGCTGAAATAACGTAGTCACTGATAAATTATAGAGTTTGTAATAGTTTGAAAAATCCATATTGAGGAATATTTGGCTTTGAGAAGAGTGTCTCTGTGAACTTGTGCCAAAGCTGCTAGTAATAGAGCAAAATACCCCATCTAAAAGTCTCACAGGACATGCTAAACTCTGATAAAAATAATCCCAACTACCTGCATAGTGTGAAAATGTCAGTATGATAGGTGCACAAAAATGTCAGAGATGTTGAACATTTTGTTTGATTTTCATAGGTTGGTACAAGCATTCACCGCCAAACAATACCAAAGAGTACTTACCTAGTGTCCTGTGTGGCAACAAAAAACCATTCCTGTGGACAGCAGAAACTTGACAGCTGCATTGTGACAACATACAATGTCATTACTTGCATCTGATTCAGAGTTTCCTAGTGAAATATTGTAATACATCAAGTTTTCTATCGTCCCAACAGGCTTATAGGATTTTTGGCTATTCTTAAAGTTGAAAATGCTGCTGAAAGGGATCGGCAGCATCTCTTTCATTAGCATCTAAAATTAGATAGGTACTGAGTATACTCCCTCACTTACCAACCATTGATACTCTCTGTGGATGGGGGGTGGGGGGATCACACACACTGAAGAAGGTATCTTTTACCTCCCACACTTCATTTGTGGGAAAAATTTGTATACATTATTTCAAGCTGAGTATTCAACAGAAAATTTACATAAAAATGCACATGAAAATAATATTAAACTCCATTATTTGGTGTATGAAATAATACAACATAAATAATAGAAAAGAGTTTACTAACAGTTAATTTATTCTGGTAATCTACCTTACAAACCATATAAGATCAAAATTTGCATCTTAATTTTGATTGTTGCTGCTCACAGCTCACAACAGCAAAATATAATAAGTTATTTGTGTGCATGTGTGTGACCTTGCTGCACAGTTATTATTTACTATACTTATACTATTAATGTAAGTTTTCCAAATCACTATTTATCTGATGATTAATACATAACATATACAGTAGAACCTCTGTTAACCAGCCTCGGCTTAACCGGTCCTCGGATTAACCGGCCTATATCGTAGTGTACTGGTTGGATGAGAGTTTCCGAAAATAAATTGTAATTGAAACACCAAAGCGGCGGCGATATCAAACGACTTTGTCGATAGCGGTATCCCAATGTTGGCAGCGTAAAAACAACGCGGTACCAAAGTGGCGGCGATATCAAACGACTTTGTCGATAGCAGTATCCCATTGTCGGCGACTAAAAACACCGCGGCACCAAAGCAGCGGCGAGTCAAACGACTTTGTTGATATCGGTATCGCATTGTCGGCGGCACCAAAGCAGCGGCGAGTCAAACGACTTTGGCGATAGCGTATCCCATTGTCGGCGGCATAAAAACACCGCGGCATTGGCACCCGTCAGTATAGCAGACATACACAGACAAAAACGTTTGATGGGCCGCTTTATTTCCACGAATCAATTTAGTATAGCCTACATTATGGAAAATATAACATTTCTTTTTCTTGGAAGCTTGTGTTGGTTTCCTTTGAGACGCAGTTAAATGTGTCAAAAGACTTGACAGGGGGGAAACTGTAAAAAAGCTTTGTAGTGTTTAATTTTTTCATGTTTGATGTATAATATACATAACATAATATATACGATACATTCATGTACAATAAAATGAGTTGCAATAACATCTCTATTGCATAATTTTTAGTGCTACCTAATTAAATAAGCTTTCTTTGAACGAAAACCGATTTTTCACGGGAGCCTCGGATTAACCGGTCAAACGGGCAACCGGCCCGGGTGTCAGTCCCGACTAGACCGGTTAAGAGGGGTTCTACTGTATTTAATAAAATAATAAATATATTTTATTGTATTGAAAGAGTAAAAATGAATTCTTTGAATTAAAATTGTCAATTACTATCATTAACCAAAAATTATAATTTCTTTGCAACATCTACTATTAAATAAATTACGTCTTCAAATTGTGTAGATTGTTAATTCATAAATTTTTAAAAAAGGAATAACTAATTATATCATTAAAAATCTACCCTTTACTAAATATAAGCAGCTTTTGTGTCCACTTTTCTAAGATATTAGACAATCAAATTTTTTAACAAAAAGTTTTCTTTTTAGACATATTCTAAGATTACTCAAACAAATTCACAAATAAATCTGAGGTTTCTGGATAACCATACGATTGTGTTGCCTCTACATCTCAAATGGTTAAACCTATATTCACATGCTACTTTCAATAATTTCTTTCTTTTAAACTTTAAAAACATTTTCAAAAATAAGTTGAAAAGTTTAGGATTGTTCTACACTCCATAAGAGAATTCCATTTGCTTTAAGAATATGAAGGAGAAAACTCCCCCCCCTCCCTCTCTAATTTTATAAAATTCTACTTTTCTATAAATGTTGAGACTGTGAACAAAAATTTAATATACTTTAAAAAAATGCCTAGTAAAAATACAGCTGCACTAATAAGACAACTTACTGACAGTTTTAAATTGTTTAAATTCATTTCTAACAGTTGACATATTAATAACGAATTTAAATACATCTATAAATAAGAACTTCTAAATGTAAATGTTAATATTAGCAAGAATTAAATTTAATAAATATATAAACATAAAAGTAACAGTAATTGCATTGGAGTTCCAAATTAGGTAACTATGATATATTATCATTGTGATTGATTTTAAATATTGAAACAATAAGTGCTCTAGGAGGCAATTACGAACTGAGATAAGTAAAAAGTGAACACATAGTTGTTTGATATGTAAACACATGATGCAAGATCAGAGAATAAAAATCTTACAACAATAAATGACAAGACTTAGCTTTTATTTAGTAATATTGTAGTCTCTTATTGTTAGGCCAAGGTTTATTAGAAATTAAAAATTGCAATGTGATAGGAATTATATGTTCAAGATTGGTTATGAGCATCAAACATCTATTTATGAGAGGTTAAATTGTAATTGACAATATTTTGTACAACTGATACTATATGAAATAGATAAAAGTTTATTACATAAAAGTTAATTACATATTATTATTTAAACAAGTCAAAGTAAACAGTTTTTACTTGGGTAGTGTATCAAAATGTATCACACATCCAGTATATTGAGAGAACACGAACTGCAGTTCTAAAGTTAGAGCAATAAAAAAATATATTATTCAGTCAGAATTTAGTGTCAAATTCTCGTACAATATAATTATTAAAATAAAATAAAAACATTACCTTGTACAATTGAGTTTAATTTAATATGGTCAAATATTAAATAAATATTATGGTAAATTTACAATAATATAATTGTAAATAATGTCACTGTAATATCAAAACTTCCATCCCTCTCGTGTAAGAAGATAAACTGAGATATGTACACTCTACCATCAAATTGTATGTTTCCTACTGGTATTAATAAGATCTGGACTAAATCATGGAGACTTTAGAAAGTTAAATGTAAAATTTTAAAATGAGGTTTTTGATATTTCCAGGTGGGCTATAAATAGAGATACAATAGGCACAAACTAGCTGTGGACTAAATAAATATAGGAAGAGTCAGGAGACAATATAAAGTTTATACACTGTCCTAAGAACATTAAGAACACTTGACATGTACTACCAGCACTAAGTTGTTGTTTTGGCACAAGAATGCATGAAAAAAAATATAGATAGAATTCCTTGAACTATCAAGTCAAGATGGAACGCACACAAGTGTTATTATAACAAACGAACATTTCTAGTCCATAAATGAGACAGAATGTGCTATCAATGTGGATGCACATAACAAAATGGTATGGTTAAATTACAGGGGGGGGGGGGTTGACCAATCTATGATTTTTATATAAAAAAAAAAAAAAACCTGTCCATACTTGGTACTAAAAACATACAATTTTAAGAATACTGAATATAGTTGGAATAATAACCAGTGTTATTATTAATGGAGGAAAAAACAACCAAGCGACTGATAATAAATCTTTTTAGACTCTGTGCATTGTGGCCAGTCAAGAAAAGAGAGAGGACAGCCACATGTATACAACTTTTTCAGAGTTGTACTGTAAGTACCGCATACTTCAGCAAGTTTATCATTCTTTTTAACAGTCAGTGTTACTTATAAAGAATCAAAAAACTATGAGTTTGTTTTGGTTTTATCACTTAAGATATTATCTTATTAGAAATGGAATGTTTATCGAATCAATTTGTTCTTAATAATGTTTAAAATAAAAAAATTTATATTAGGTTTAAATTGCATAAGAACATACCACTATATAATTAAAGATCTTAAAGTTTTAAAATATTTGTTGTATTTTCTGACGATGTATATAATACCAAAGGTAATTGTAACAACAATATTGCTTACATTCACAATCTTCTCTCAATCCTAGCATTATTTAATTATTTATATCAGTCGATGCGTTACGGAGTTCCTCCATCTTCGACACTTAATTTATCACTCTTAGATAGAGGAACTCTGAAACAGATTGACAAATTATAAATAATAAGAAAATACTAGGATTGGCAGAAGATTATTATGTAGTGCTTAGCAGATATAATTATCATAATTTTAAATCAATATTTATATGAAATGAAATTGAATCCTTGACTTTATCCTTCTCTTCTTGATCATAGCATTACGTTTTCCTATAAATTTATTCTCCACTCAATGAAAGTTTTATTTTGGTTTAAATTTGAAATAACTAATGACAAAAACTGAATTCAGTTTTTCAAAAGATTGCATTTTCAAGAAAATAGTTTAAGATAAGACTTTTTTTTTGCTTTACAGTGACTATTTTATAATTTTAAGCAATTGAATACCCGACTACTTAATTACATAACTACTGAAAACAATGAGTGGCATATAATTCCCATTTTAAACTAATGTTAATTGTTCTAAAAACCATTCAGACAATATTTTTATTTTTGAATTATGATAAAATAGAAATTATTATTAAATGTTTAAGTTAACCATGATTTTGTTAATTTAGTCCCCTTTTGATAAAAATATTTAACAATTAACTGTATATGGTGTACTCAGGAAAGCAGGAGACTCGGAATCAAATAAATTAATAAATTAAAAAATAACTGTTTCTAAAATTGAGCGCATGTTATTTTAATAAACTGTTTGGAGAATGTTTGTTATGACTTACTTATACTTTTCTATTACTAATAAAAAACAATTCATCACTATGCAATATAACATAAATGCAGATATTAGGAACTGAATACGGAAGAATGTGATATGGTGGATAACTCGAAAAAAAACTTATTGTTCTAACAAAATGTCAACACTTAAATTTTAAAATGCACAAAAATATTTTAATTATATATTAAAATTAAACAATTATTTTAATTTCTTTTCCTAATATCCCATAACATTTTTATATAGAAATGTTAGTCATAATTGATGTCATTTTACAATGGCCAGTATTCAACCTAATCCTTTTTTATTTCTAACAATTGCTTAAAGCAAAACATTAAATAACTAGATTTAAATTTAATAAATTTACTAACAACTAATTTTGTAATATTAGTTAAACTATTAACTTTGATTAAGTAAAGGTAATAAAATATATAATTGTACTTTGTTAAAGACTATGGTAAATAAATAAGTTTTTTATAAGTTGAATTAGATTATCTTAACCTACCAAGTTGCCAACACACATTCTTCATTCCATAGACCTACTTAATTAAATGTCATCAGGTAAGATGTCCGGGATCAAATATTTACACAATTCAGCTTCATTGTGTATAAACAGAACTTTGCTTGAAGTGTTCTCATCCAACCTGTTTGCAAAATAATTCATTTAAAATATAATTAACAACATTACATTTCTAAAATTTAAAATAAAACAAATTTTTAATATAAACATTTCATCTTGCTTCATATAGAGGATGTCACAACATGCAAAATTATTATCGTTTTGAGTTGCATTTATTAGGCACCTGTTTTCCATTATCTGACTAATAACACTGACTTGATAGGATGCACATTTCCTTTAGCGATTTTGTTTATACAGTCATTTGCCAACCACAACATTGGTATTAATTAAGTTTACAGATTGTCAACTTGAACCAAATGAGCTATTAAAAGCTCATAAAGAACTTACCAAAAACTGTGTCGTTTCAAAATTGAAATTTTTATCACATTTAATAAATAGTAAAATTTAGTTATATGCACAGTTAGGCTAAATTTTAATTGAAATTTGATAACTAGAGCAAGCCATTAAGGTTATATGGGTATACAGGATGAAACGGAGAAACTTTCAGAGGATATTCTACTGGTGAAAATAAAGAAAATACTTAGAGTTTGACAGTTCTTATAAACAGACCTATTTTTTGAGGCGGAATAATCTAAACATTGATGATTTTGACATTGCATTGATTCACAAGTTGTCAAAGATCGTAACTACTACAGACAATGTAACCTCCAAATACTTGAGAACTGTCTTCTTAAATAGCTTGTTTTTGACATAAAATATTGGATTTGACCATTGAAAAGTGTAAATTGTGGTAAGGGAAGATGGCATTTATGTAACAGAAGGAGTTTTATATCAAATTGTCAACATCTCGCTAGTAAAAGGCTTGTGGCAGTCGATTGCACAATTACCAATTATGTGTCTATTAATGTCTAACTTTTATTAACACATATTGATGAATTTGTTAAGTATTATTACTATGTATTGTTAATTACGAATTTATGCATTTTAACAAATTTGACTCCAGAAATTTGAGTTTTTATCCGACTTTGAAAAAAAGAAATTAAATTAATAATTATCTCGTTACAAAATAAAAAAGCACCTAGTTTTGATAATATTACACCTATAATAGTTAAACCAATTTTGGAAAATATTATTGAAGTTCTTGTATATTTGGTTAACTTCATTTTGGGTGTTGGTGAATTTCTGAGTACTTAAAAAAAATCAGCCATTAAATTACGTTGCTGTGAAGCAATTATAAGTCAACATGGAGAGTGACATATCTGCTTTATGTTGGTGGTTCATACAAAATTATATGGCCATGAGTCCGAAAACAAAGTATATTATTTTCAATAGTACATGAAACTCTTTCTATGCAGAACCTCTAAAGTACCACAGTATAAATTGTACCTTATGTAAATGCACATATCTTTCTATAGAACAAGTTGATTATATCAAATATTTAGGTAATTGTTAGTTGATTCAAAGGTGACATGGAAAAATCACATAATCTATTTAAAAAATAAATTATACAAATATATTAGAATGTTTTACATGCTAAAATATTTGTGCAATAATAAAATTTTTAAAACTATTTATTATGTTCTTGTGAATTCAAAATTAAATTAAGGCCTTCCAGTTTGGGGTGGGGCGTATTATACAACGTTAAAACCCATCATAATATTGCAAAAGAATTTCATATGCGTTATTTCAAACAAACAGAAAACCGAATACTCTTCACCCCTCTTTAAAGTATTGCATATTTTACCTATTAGGAATTTGTAGGTATATAAAGTTTAAGAACCTTCTTTAGCAGAAGCGGCAATATAAAGTGCCAATTTTTGTTAAATTTAATGTTGTTTCATAAATCAATTAATAATAGAGGAGTGTATGAATGATATTATTGATTGTGTATGAGTGAGTGCTACTACGAGTGAATGTAAGTAGTTTATATATTTTGATGATGTAATTATACTTTTGGCAAATAAGTGTTGTTTTGGTTTGTTTATGTAAAGTAATCTAACCCCAATGTTTAGAAGCTGATGAGATTTTATATTTTTTTCTATAGATTCCTATGTAGGTTTAATGTTTATTTAGTGTGAACAAGGTCAGCTGCATTTCTCTCTCTTCAACTACTCACTTTTAGTTTTAAAGTGCTTATGTACAGTTTCTTTTATTTATTGCCCCAAAGAGGTTTTTTTTTTTTTTTTTTTTTTTTTTTTTTTTTTTTTTTTTTTTTTTTACTTCAGTTTATTGTTTTATTGGTAACTTTATAATTGGAAATAATAAATTATGTTAGTTTATCCTTAGACCGAAACTGTAATTGTATGTAAAAAATAAAACAAAACCAATTCATGCATTCAAAAAAATTGAAATTACTGTTGTACGAGTTTAAATACACACTCTGTCTGCATTCCAAAATATAAGTAATAAATAAAGTATGTTAAATAATAAAGAATCATTGACTACTAAAAATCAAATATGCAAAAACAAAAAATTCAAGGGCAACTAGAAGAAACTTTGTGCACTATATTATGTTTGTATTTAATCAACAAACATTCACAGAAGATAAATATAAAAAACAAATGTTATATAGCATTCTCAAAGGAAAATGTTGAAATTTAAACAGTAAAACTTCCATAAAACTTATTTCCTTTAATCCCTAGAGAGAAGTAGGGCCACTACAAAGGACCAGTTATACCATATGTAGCTTATAAAACAAACATTTTCAATTATGTGATAATAAATTGTTAAGATTATAAATTACTTGAATTGAAATAATTCTATTTGTTAATCATAATATTATTATGTTTACATAATATCTACATTACTAACCATCCTTTGATAACAGCCCAACAGCCTGAGAACAATGTAGAAGAGTTAATGACGAGACAAACACCTAACCTTTCAGGATAATGCCTACTGAGCAACCAGATTAAATTCTTTACTACTTGATAATCCATACAGCTTAACCCAAAGTCTTGCAGATCAAAAACTATACACAAATTGTCCACAACTTCTTCAAAACACTTTTTACATGCTTCTTCCTGAAAAAAAAATACATTTTATATTTGAATATCATTTTAATCATATTAATATTAACCAATATAGTATTGGAATTAGATTTCATTTGTATTTCTTAACAACATTGGTTTTATCCTGTAATGCCTAATGGTTTAATTTAGAAAAAAACATCAACAGTCTATACAAATTTTACAAAATAATCTTTAAAATGGTAAAAACAAAACTTTTACTCATTAATTTTTGTAAAACTCTTTTAGAAATAACATTATTTCTTATTTTGTTTAGAGAAAATGCACATTACCATTCAAAAGACGAGAAAATTTTACAATATTAGTTTAGTTTTACTATAGAATTTTTCAAACCAGTAGATGTGCCAATGGGTTTCCATTTTTGATCATTTTAATCGGTTTTTAAAAAATTCGTAAAAAAGAGTAATATTATGAAAAAAAAAAACATCTTGCTATATATCATTTATCTAAGAAAGGCGAGTAGAATTTATCTATGTAATGTAAAAAGTGTTGGACAAAGCTTATTGGGTTAGTGTGTTAGAAATCAAAAATGTACAAAAAAATTAACTGAAAACTCTACAGAAAAGCTTATATATACAATGTAACAAATTTTTTTAAAGATTGTCAACAGTTGTGTAATATATTTGTGAATAAATGTTGATAAAGAAAATAAATCAATTTACATGTTAAAAAATCAATTGTTTTTATGGAAAAAAAACATTAAAAGTTAGGCTTATTTTGAAAAATTCACCAAAAACATTAATATTATACAAAACACAACTTGTTATATATATCAGTTTTGTCAGAAAGATGCACAAAATATATCTGTGCAATGAAAAAAAAAATTATATGTAACATCGGTGTTAGTATGCCAGAAATCAAAAAAATTGTGCAATAACCGAACCTAAAATGCCACAAAAAGCCCATTATTACCATATAACAAAAAGTTTGCAACTTTTTTAAATACCTAAAAGTTTTGTAGTGTAATTGTTAATAAAAGTGTGTAAGAAAATATATCAATTTAGGTACAAAATTAAGCCTATTTTTAAAAATTCACAAAAAATATTTATTTATTTCAAAATCCAACTTGTTATATACCATTGTTTAGAAAAATGTACTTACAATTCAACTGTGAATTTATAAATGTTTTACAATGATACATTTTATAGTAAAGTAATAAAGAATAAGAAAAGTTTTCTTCACACCAAAAAAAATTACCTAAAATCACCAACAAACTTGCATAAAAAATTTGTTTAGACTATTTTTATACCCTTACAACAGTTGTAGAATATAGTGGAGAAGATAAATCTGTATCAACACATCAACAAAACATAATAAATAATTCATGATAAATTTCAAAACGAAAAACATAATTAACTACACAGTAAATGAACCAGACAGCACCAGCCGTTTCATTGGTAACACTACACCAGACTAGCTTTAGCAGGAAGAATATCAGATAAGATTGTAATGGCGTCTTTGCTTGTACAGACCAGCCCAAATATTAGTGGTAAAAAGGAATGGAATAAAACAATCAATAGATCTGAAACTCTTCTTTCCAATGATATAAAGATTGTCAAAAATAATCGAAAAATTACTAACATTCAACATTTCGTAAACGTATTAAAAAAAACAGGAATGGTTGATCTTGGTTACAACTTCGTAAAATGGATATATCTCAAAAACTATGACAGTTATGATAATTTGGAATATGTAGTTCGAAAGAGGAGCAAAAATACTATAAAATATTGTCAATTGTGGTAGTTGCACAAGAATTACCATTAAAAAAAAATATGACCATTGAAATCATATTTTTTTTTATATTGCAAAGAAATGTGAAGTGCTTCTTCTATTATTCCCTTTACGATAATATATAACAGATTCCGATACAATAATATTTACTAGGCTCAAAGTTGAATTGAAATAAATGTGATTTTTAGGGTGTAAAAACTTGTGTAAAATTCTTAATTTTTAAAGATTAAAAATTGTAACAGTTAGAAAGATTTGGAAAGCACAGATTGAAAGATGAAAAATCGTTCTATAAAACAAAGAATGAAATGTAAATTTGTGTTTCACAGTTGTTGCGTTCCTTGATAGTGGCGAAATACATAAACTTTGTGATGTATACAATTGTACAAGAGTGGGAATATCGCGTGACATCGTATGATGTGTGACGTCATATGGTTCGATATGTCATACGACAAATTAATAAATGCTATTGGCTGCAATCCAGTTCCTTTTCCCACCAGCCCTTATTACTGACGCTTTCCCTGGCTACATATTCAAGCCAGTCTTGAACTCACCTTCCTACTTGAAACACGCAGTCGTAGTTATAATCTAATACAATGTGTTTTATTTATTGAACCCAAATTTAGTAATATCGTTAACATATATTACAGTGGTAACGAGCATATATTACAGTGGCGACGAGGATAGCGATTTATAATGAATTGTAGAAGATTTAACGACATGAAGACGTGTTAGGGAAGTTATTGAAAAAAGTGTTTAAATAAGTTTTCGTTAGTAACAAAAGTTTAAAGTTACGGAGGGAAAAGAACGTGTAGTGGCAGTACTATTTTTTCTCTCATGTCTGAAGATCAGAATATTTCAGTGTCTAGTGTAAGCAACATGTCTACCACAATAATTGGGAAACTCTCTGAATTTAATAGTGCGGACGAGACTTGGAGTTCGTACATAGAAAGGTTTGAACTGTTTGTGGAATGTAACAGCATTCCAGATGATAAAAAAGTGTCTACCTTATTAACGGTTGTAGGTGTAAAAACATTTAGCTTATTACGAGACTTATGTACTCCGAATAAACCCGGAACAAAAACTTACAACGAATTAGTGACCATAATTAGGGAACATTTATACCCTAAACCTTCTTTTATATCCGAAAGATATAAATTCAGTTTAAGAACGCAACACGAACACGAAAGCAT
This sequence comes from Aphrophora alni, assembly GCA_963513935.1. Classification (NCBI taxonomy): domain Eukaryota; kingdom Metazoa; phylum Arthropoda; class Insecta; order Hemiptera; family Aphrophoridae; genus Aphrophora; species Aphrophora alni. The sequence continues at coordinate 470,899 of OY740774.1, forward strand.
TGCCGAATATATTGCTAACTTAAAAAAATTATCAACTTATTGTGAGTTTGGCGCGACATTAAACGAATATTTAAGAGACAGATTAGTTAGCGGTTTAAAAAGTGACGCTATCAAACAAAGACTTTTATCGGAGACGACCCTAACATACGAGAGGGCAGTAAAAATTAGTACTTCCATTGAAGGAGCGGAAAAGGATGCGCAAACAATAGCCGGAGGCAGCGACCCTCAACTCAGAATGCAGAGAATGGCAGTTTCATCGAGACAATGGAAACCTGGGAAGCAGGAAGAATACAAAGTGTCAACCAAAAGTGATGTGAAAGTGATGTGTTATTGTTGCGGCCAGCAAGGTCATTTTAGAAATAAGTGTTTTCATAAAAATAGTGTGTGTCACAATTGTGGAATTAAAGGACACTTGGCAAAGGTATGTAGGAAAAAGATTAACAAATCTCAGAATAAGAATAAATATGTATCTAGAAATAATTATAATTTTCATAAAAACAACAAAAGTCATTTCGTTGGAGTGAAAAATACTCAAGAATTAGATAGAGATAGAGTGTCAAATGTAGACGATGATGTGTATGATTTAAATAATCTGTTTAAAGTAGAGAATGAAAATACTACAAAAAGAGTTAAAGTAGAGCCTATTACAGTTGAGGTAATGGTAGGGAGTAAAGTTATTTCTTTTGAAGTAGATACAGGATCTGCAGTAACTGTAGTGAATGAAAACTTTTATTTGAGAAATTTTAGTAATTTTAAACTATATCCTAATGATTTAAAATTAAATTCTTATACTAATGAAGAAATAGTCCCAACTGGAAAATTAAAGGTTAATGTTAAATATGGTAAATTAAGTAAAATGCTTGATTTGTATGTAATTAAAAGGGGGGCTCATCCTTTAATGGGCAGAGATTGGTTAAAGACCTTGGAAATAAATATTTGTTTTGAAAATAAATTGTTAGGAGTATTGGGTCAGTCAAACCCAAACGAAGTTGTAAATGAAGCTAAACGTGAAGATTTAGTAAATAAATTATGTAAGGAATTTCCAGACGTATTTACTGAAAAATTAGGTACATGTAAAACAGAAATTGTTTCTTTGAAATTGAAAGATAATTTTAGACCTAAATATTTTAAACCAAGACCCTTACCTTTTTCTATGAGAGGTAAAGTAGAAAATGAGTTAGATAGATTAGTAGAAGATAAAATCTTAATTCCTGTAAAAAGTTCTGAATGGGGAACACCAATAGTTCCAGTTTTAAAGAAAAATGGTAAATTACGCATTTGTGGTGATTTTAAAGTTACTCTAAATCCATCTTTAGAAATAGATAGTTATCCAGTACCAAGAATAGAAGATATTTTTGCTTGTATGAAAAAGGGGAAATTGTTTTCAAAAATAGATTTAAGCCAAGCATATATGCAACTAGCGCTTGACAATGAATCACAAAAATTATGTACAATAAGCACTCATAAAGGTTTATTTGCGTATACAAAAATGCCATATGGTATTAATTCTGCACCGGGAATTTTTCAAAGGGTTATTGAGCAGACGATTCAAGGTTTACAAGGTGTTGTAGCTTTCCTTGACGATATATTGATAACAGCTGAAAATACTGAACAACATTTCAGTAGGTTACAAGAAGTTTGTAATAGGTTAAACCAAAAAGGGTTTACATTGAAAAGAGATAAATGTAAGTTTTTCTCTGATAAATTAGAATATTTAGGATTTATTATCGACAAGGAAGGTCTGCACACATCCGAAGCGAAAATTAAAGCTATGCTAGACGCCCCAACACCTTCTAATGTTACAGAGGTAAAATCATTTTTAGGTTTAGTTAATTATTATGGTAAATTTGTGCCAAATATGTCCAGTGTTTTGAATCCTATTTATAATTTACTTAAAAAGGATGTATTGTTTAAATTTGATGAAAAATGTGTAAAAGCTTTTAATACAGTCAAGAAACTGTTAGCTTCTTCTAAAGTATTAGCGCATTATGATCCTGAATTACCTATTAAATTGGCGTGTGACGCATCACCAACCGGTTTAGGTTGTGTGTTGTCTATTATTGGAAAAGACAGTGTGGAGAGGCCGATAGCATACGCTTCGCGAACTTTATCTACAGCAGAGAAAGCATATTCACAAATCGATAAGGAAGCTTTGAGTTTGGTTTATGGGGTAAAGAAATTTAATCAATATTTATGGGGACGAGAATTTATTTTATGTACAGATCATAAACCATTATTAAGTATTTTTGGGTCCAAAAAGGGATTACCTGCTTTTGCAGCTAGTCGTTTGCAACGATATGCTTTGTTTTTATCTGGCTATAGTTTTAAGATTGAGTATGTACAATCAGCTAAACATGCTAATGCAGATGCATTATCACGTTTGCCGCTCAAAGTCGAGCATGGTGACAATAAACAAGAGTTAGATTGGTTAGGAACTTATCTATATTATGTTAAAGAAAGTTCATTACCTATTACTTGTGAGGACATTAAAAGTGAAACTCAAAAAGATATAGTATTAAGAAAAGTGTATAATTATGTAATGTATGGATGGCCAAATCATGTTTCTGTAGAATATCCTGAATTAGGTCCATATTTCAAAAGAAAGGAAGAATTAACAATCGAACAGGGAATTATAATGTGGGGTTATAAAGTAATTATTCCAAATAAATTCCGTAAATACATATTAGATGAATTACACACAAGTCATCTAGGGATAGTTAAGATGAAATCAGTAGCGAGATCATATATTTGGTGGCCAAATATAGATTCAGATATAGAAAATCTGGCAGATGGTTGTTCTTCCTGTCTTTTTGAAAGGCAAAATCCTACAAAGAATCAATTACATTGTTGGCAGTATGCTAGTAGACCTTGGGAACGATTACATGCAGACTTCATGGGTCCATTTAAAGGGAAAATGTATTTAATTGTTATAGATTCACATACGAAATGGTTAGAAGTTTTTGAAGTAAAGTCGACTTCCGCTAGTCAGACAATAGATAAATTGAGGGAATTGTTCAGTAGATTTGGTTTACCGGAAGTAATTCATACGGACAACGGTCCGCCTTTCAATTCGTTTGAGTTTGAGCAGTTTGTAAAATGTAATGGTATTAAACATTCTAGTTCTGCACCATACCACCCACAATCTAATGGTTTAGCAGAAAATTCTGTTAAGTATGTTAAAACTAAATTAAAATGTGCATTTAGAGATGGTATAAATAATAAACTAGCATTGTATAGAATTTTGTTTGATTATAGAAATTCAGTTCATGTTACAACTCAAGAAACGCCTGCTAAGTTAATGTTTAATAGACCAATGAAAACAAGGTTAGATTTAATTAGACCTAATATTGCCAAAACAGTAGAGTTAAAGCAAGAAAAACAAACTCATTATTTTAAAGGAACGGGAACACGAAAATTGTTTGTAAATCAATCAGTATTAATAAGACAATATCGTTCAAATGATAAATGGATACAAGGTATTGTTGTTAAACAAATTAGTCCAGTAATGTATTTAGTAAAGTTAAATTCTGGTATAATATGGAGAAGGCATATTGACCAAATAATTGGTGTCAATTCGCCTCCTTCTGAAAATAAACAAAAACAAGTGGACGAGTCATTGACTGACTTAGTGACAGATACCATTCAAACAAGGGGAAATATCTCACCCCGGAAGAGCATCCGCTCTCCACCAGTTGTTATGAGACATTCCAGTCCCGTTATGATTCAAACACGGAATTCTCCAACATCCGTTGTAAACAATAATACCACTGATGTTGTTGAAAGAAGATATCCAATTAGATTAAGGAAACCTGTTGTAAGACTTGATTATTAAATAATATATTATGTATAATTGTATTTTGTAAAATGTTTGTGTTCTGGATAGAATTGTTTTTTTAAAATAATTTACAATTAAGAAGAAAAAAAATTGATTTTATTTGTTTAAATTGCTAATTTAATTTTGCTAACAAATTATCATGTGTTAATTTAAGTTACTAGTTTAATTGTCAAATTGTTTCAAGTTTCTAGGTTTAAAAGTTATACGACTATGTGTTTAAGTTTTATTTTTAAAAGAGATGTGTTTAAGTTTTATATAAAAAACTAAAATTGTATATTGTATTGTTTAAAAGAATTAAGAGGGAGGAATTGTGATGTATACAATTGTACAAGAGTGGGAATATCGCGTGACATCGTATGATGTGTGACGTCATATGGTTCGATATGTCATACGACAAATTAATAAATGCTATTGGCTGCAATCCAGTTCCTTTTCCCACCAGCCCTTATTACTGACGCTTTCCCTGGCTACATATTCAAGCCAGTCTTGAACTCACCTTCCTACCTGAAACACGCAGTCGTAGTTATAATCTAATACAATGTGTTTTATTTATTGAACCCAAATTTAGTAATATCGTTAACATATATTACAGTGGTAACGAGCATATATTACAAACTTTACCTATTTATTAAATATTACTTACACAGTTTCACAGTTTTACAGACTTTTGATTATATGATTATGTATCTATGGGACATTAGCTTTAAAATGGTTAAATATAATTGGGGTATGATAATTTTTACTAGGGTAAATGTTGAATTGTATTAAAGTGATTTCTACTGCTCGGCGAGCCGATTGCCTGTCCAGACACATAGTTCAATGCTCAGTTTGAGGGTTGTGCCACTTCCAGCTCAAATTAGTAATTGCACAACAAATTTGGCAGGAAACTACAAAAACATGATTTCTCACTGTGAGTGTTTGTACACAGAGAAAAAAGCATTATGACATCCAAATTTATGAAATCGACAAGACCAAATTTAATGTTTATTTCTCCAGCTGATAAGTTAAGTAAAGTAATATTCATTTTGGTAATTATTTTAGCAAACATATCATAATTTGAATATTATTTGATATAAATAGAATGAACTATTGAAATACCAAGATATATTATAAGTTAAACAAAATGTTTAAATTTATTTTCAAAAATACAGCCCTCAATTTAAAAAATAACGTTTGCTTTTATAGTGTCATCAAACAGTGTGCTTCAAATTTAAAGTGATAATTTTAAAAGTTCGTAATGACTTTTGTTTTCAAACTCAATCTTTATTGATCAGTTATAGGTTACAAACTGAAGCACGAATTTGTTAACATATGTTTGAATATACATGCTGATAGTTGTGTGTGGTTGTGTCTCCTGATAATAGTGCGTTTTTTGACTTAAAAGTCTGTTTTTTTTGTGAGATTTTGTCTGTAGAAAGCACATTGTTAGGAGAGTGAAAATTGTAAGTACTGTTTCAGTGCATTACCTTACCAATAATTAGCAGAAACTATTCATTATTTATTGAGAAATAAACTGAAAACCTGTTTTAAACTGTTGTTAAAGTAAATATTTGCAGATTAGATCATTGCTGATATAATATTATACGAGCTGGATAAATTGAAGTTTGTACTACTTTGTGATATTTGATTCCTCTTTCATTTGTTCTGATTGTTGTTTGTTTGTCTCTGGACTGTCTGTTATCAGATAGCAAACACTACTTAAGAACAATTATTGTGTAAATAATTGTTGAAGATCTAAATACCAGTTGATTAAATAACTATACTAGTTACACAAATAATTATTTTTATTAATTGAAATTTTGCTTATGTGGATATGTCTTGCACGCATAATAACAGTCATAACTCAAATGAATTTAGCTTGGATGTAACCACTCATTATTACGTAATGAGATGGATTACCTTAATGGAGTTTTAAAGAATTAAAACAATGAATTCAGTGTGATGAGGCGAAGCAATGAAATACTAGTTATAGGAAATTCAGTCATTCTTAAAATTATAAGACTAAAAAAAAAAAAAAATTATATATCAAGATTGGAAAAAGGAGAAAAACAGATTTTTAAATTAAAAAAAAATAATATTCTCCACTAGAAATGGCTCCAGTGACTACTAGGAACAATTATTCAGTATTAAGCGACATGACTGTACAGTAGTTCGGCCTAATTTCTAATAAATTAATATCAGCACCACTAAGTTCCAAAGGGAAAAAAAAAGATGACCTTACCCTCAAAAACAAGCACGAAAAATAAGGTGGTACATGCTACGAAGCGTACAAACCAAATTTTGGTTCTTCCTAATAGCCACGGAAGAGGTCTACACAAGACATTTTCTGCAGTTAATGGGAAATCTAGTTGTTCGGTCACAAATATATTTAAACTGGAGGCAAACAAGAAGGAGGTGCTTTGCGGCTCTGAATACCTGTGTAATGGAATGACAAAGAATGACTACCTTATTGTGATGGGTAGTACAAATAGGATAGACTAGTCTTGAATTTATCAAATGATGTTAGCAAATTGTCTCAAACCTTTAAAAGTCAAATGTTATTGTAATTAGTATTCCTTACAGATTTAATATACCGGAATTAAATAATGAAATTTACATTGGTAACAGAACCCTAAAGAACATCATCAGGACAAATAACATGAATGTACAATGGGTATATTTGAATCTCTGTCTTAACAGACACCACTACACTTGGCATGGGTTTCATTTCAGTAGAAGAGGAAATATCTTGTGTGGAATGAGCTGTCTTTCAATAGCAAGTTACTTTGGGAGTATTTCTCACAAACTGTTGAATAATGTTTTTTTCCTTTTTATTTTACTTGAAAAGTTGCGAGTTTATCAAATTAGCCTATCTTTGATAATATTAAAACATAAAAGTGTTTGCAGTGATTGTTTATCCACATCCGAAGAAAAATATTTTAAAAAACTTTTAGCATTTATTTCAAACGAATTCTTAAAAAAAATTATCGATGAAACTCGTGGGTGATGTATGTGGATGAAATTTTTGCAGTGTTTGATAAAAATGAAAATCTCAAAGAGTTTTGTGATATTATCAATAGATTTTACCCAACTATAAATTTTACGACAGAAAATGAAAAAAATAATAATCTTCCATTTTTTGATGTAAATGTATTTAGAAAAAGGAATAATTTATCGTTTAATATTTATAGAAAGCCTACACATACAGATAGATATATAACTAAGGATTCACACCATTCACCTGTGGATAAAAGAGCTGCTTTCAATTCTATGGTTCACAGGTAAATAAACTTACCTCTGTCTAAAGAATATTATGAAAAAGAACTTCAATATATTTATGGTGCTCCAATTTTTAATAGTTTTCAAAAAGAAATAATAGATAATATAATAAAGAAAGCGAAATTAAGGAATCGAGAAGTACTCTTGTGGGCAGTATGCCTCGACAATGGTAGGTTAAAGCTGCATTTGTTCCTTCAATGTCAAATATTGTAAAAAAAGCACTAAGAAAATATTTAAATTTAAATGTAGCTATGTCAACCAAGAATAATTTTTGTAAAATTTTGGGAAATCCAAAAGATAAAATTAAAGAACAAGATAAATCAGGAATTTTTTGTATAAATTGTGAAATATGTCCGAAAAAATATAACGGTCAAACAAAACAAAATGTCAGGTAAGAGCAAAAGAACACTTTGCCCACTTCAAATATAATAGGTCTGATAAATCAGCCTAAACATTGTTTAGAGGAAAAACATTATTCCAAAATAGAAAACTCTGTGTTGTTGAAAAATGTTACTAAATTAAACACAATAGATGCATGGAAAACTTTTTATATTAACATGTATCGTAATATAACTGTAAATAATGAATTAGATCCGATATAAAATTCTATATTAAAGTAAAATATAAAATATAAAGTAGTGTTAGATATAAGATTAGTTAAGAATATTGTATTAGTTAGATGTTAAGTTTAAGTTATTTAGAATGACGCGAGGCACTTGGTAATGCCTTAATATTAGAAAGTATGTTTAGTTTTTTATAAATATGGGGGTTGGCGCAGTGCTAGTTTAGTTATTGTAGCTCATGTACAATTTAATAAAACTCTAGATTAAATTTTAAGACTATTTAATGAACATTTTGATTTGGTTTAATTTATGAACTTATGTGTTTCAGTTGGATTAATGTTGTTAATATTAAGAATTTTTTCAGTTCTAAATTTGATTATGAATTTCAGATATCATGACTGTGTTTTAATTTAAGTACATTCTTCCAAAGAATTCGCGCCCCAGGATTAACTTTATTTAAAAAAAAGTATCTGTGCTCCATCACATGTTGGCACTCTATATTTGAATTTAAATAGTTTGAGTATGAATGTACAAAAATAAAGTAAATAATCTTTAAAATCAGTAAATTCGGTACCAAAGGAGGTAGGAAAATTACGATGCACCACCTGAAGTTATCTGTTGACTACGACACAATCCAAGATTGTTCCCTCTTTTAATCAAACACGGGATGGTGCCAATCGTTGCTATAGCACTGGAAAACCACATCAATAGTTGTTGGTACAATGACATGATCAGAACACTAAAACTGAGACAGTTGATAGCGAGATGCCAAAGTTCTTAATTTCCTGGTGGTTTACAATTATGTAAACACCATTATTTTTAGGGATCTCATAATATAAAATGGCAAAATTATCATGACTGATTTTGAAATTAGTGTTTCAAATAATTTGACAAACGGAAAAGTATATAAAAGTGTAATAAAACATAACTGTATTTTCAAGGACAGCTGAAAATTTCTGCTCGTTTCATGTATACATTAAATTCCCATGCAATTATCGCTTTTCCAGGAATTCCTGGTTGCTAGATGCCCTACCAAGTCTACATGAAAAAAAGTGTATATCATAGCTGTGTACCCTCAGAATTGCCAGACCCGTACAACTATAGTGAGCCGCAGAGAATCATGTCATTGAGAGATACCAATACCTATTTTCTATTTAAAACATTTCTAATACACATTCTCAGCCCTATTGAATTATGATATATTTAGAACCGTCTTTACAACTATAAATAAAAAATAAAAAGTAGATATTACTAACCAAACAGTAAACAATAAACTTTGTCAACTCATCAATATTCCTTGTGTTAGCATTGTGATATTTGGCTGGGATGTAGATAACAGGCCTTCCACTCATATCTCTATGTTTCAAAACTCTAGCTTTATTTCCTTCCATATGTTTTTTAACAATAGGATTGTCTTCAGTTAAACTTCCAACATCATAGTCTACTCTCCATTTGTTTGTTTTTAATATTTGCTGAAACAAAAACAAAAATTAAACATCTTATTATTCTATATACAGCTTGATAAACATCTGCCAAATACATACAATTTTTTTTTTTTAATATTCTAGATGTCTATAGCAATCCTTTAAAGAAACATTTTTAATATTGCAAAATGATTATATGGAGGGTTCAGAATACAAGTCCACTTTAGCTACTTTTGAGTTACAAAGTTTTTAAGTTAAAGCTTCATAACAAAATTACCTGTTAACATTTTTTTTAAAGTATATATTCAATTTAAGAAGATCAAGGAGTAACTTAGACATTTACATAGCTTTTATTGGCCAAATTTCATGTTATTACCCCAAAAAATCCAAAATAGTGGACTTGGTTCAAATGTATTCTGAAGAATTTTAGGAAGATAATGAACCAACTCCAAGTGTTGTTAATACACTTTATTTTTACATCTGCTTAGAGATCAAATTAGAAATATTAAAAGAAAATATCACTTCTTAGTTGAAAGGAAAAGTTAATTGACATAAAAAAACTCATCATCGGTGTCATTTCCTTCAGTCGCTTTGTTGTCCTGGGTTTGACGAATTGTCTGATTCCCTGGAAGGTTTCTGAAGTATCCATGATGAATATGAGGTATGTAAGGCAGTAGGGACAACAAGTCCTCCTTTTTTTGAAAGTCATTTGTCTTCTGGTTGGGTAAAGCTGACCCTGCTGTACAGTCAACAAGGTTTGCACTTCCACGGGTCTTCCTGGCCAACCATTACTGGTCTTTTCCGAGATGTCCAAGGTTCGGAACACCAAAATTTCACTGAAAGATTCAGTTATTTTTATTAGGAAGGGTGCTCCTTTTTCAAACCTCAACCACCGTATCTTAAGCTAATTGATTTTCCTACCTTCAGTGTCCTTTTTCCTGTTTGTGAGATTGCAGAATAGGCCACACAATTACTGAGCAGTATCTGGACAGTTTTCACTTACAGACTCCTCATTGCACAACAGTGAAACGGAAACAACAGAACACATCATTCTCAAATGCACTGTCATCGAAAGAGAATGGGGATAATTTTAAAGAACAAACAACTTTAGTAATAGCCGCAAAAATATATGAGGTGCATCTTGCTGTCGATGTTGAATGATATGCATGTAACAATAAGCAAGAAAATTTTATACAAGAAGAAGAAAAAACAATAATACAGAAATAGCTAACAACTAACAGAATTTGAATTTATCTACTAAACTGAGGCATATGTAAAACCTGTTTTCGTGGTAACTTTAAATGTTAACGGAAAAATATCAGTAGTGCAATGTTACAGAAAAACCTACAAAATAATTTTGTATGCCTAAATAAGTCACCTTAAGTATGTCACCTTTCAAAAAATATGTTGTTTCAGTGACTCAATCTGAACAAGCATTGTAGTGATTCTATTTAAATATACAGCCTTTATTAGCATTGTCCATGTTAAGTAACTTGGTCTTTTCCTTCAATGGAATTTGTTTGAACCAAAAAATTACTACCATATAAATATGAAAACAAGTTTTATTAGCTTTATTTCCTTATTTTTTCCAATGAAAATTAAAATCTAATCTCTGTCTAATCTGAATTTGCCCCTAACCACAATCACTGCCCCTAGTGATTGTGGTTAGGGGCAAATTCTAATCATAATTGTGAATTTCACCACAGTGCTCAACAAGATTGTATCTCTCTAATCTGTGGGGCAATTACAAATTGAATTAGTTTTTGTACAGTTTTATTTATTAATATACAATTGAATTGTTTTTTTAAAAAGGTGTATCTCCCAAATTTTTTGATTTCGTTTGTATTTCTTTTTCTGTGATGTTTAAAGATTAGAGCTATCTATTTCACTTAAAAGGGTGTTATTATTGCTACTCTAAATGGCAGGGGAATAAACTAGAATATTTCAGTTTCTATTAAAAGGGCGTATTTCACTGGTCTACCTGCTGAACATTGTTTTTTTTTTAAAGTCATATGCCTCTTTAAAAGAAACTGTTCTAAAACTTGATGCCTTTATCTTACTCTTTAGTCAGTTGCTATATGGTCAGCTGATACTTTGTTGTTGTTCTTTTGAAGTACAGTCACTTTGGCAATACTAGCCGTTTCATTATCACAAGGTACTTAATTTTATGTCAGTAACTCTACTATCTTAGAATTATTTATTTACCAATAGTAAATATGGATGAAGTTGTTGTTGGGAGTCCCCGAAAAAGAAAAGTGAGCAATCCAGAAAGTTATAAAGTTAAAGAAGCATGAAAAACGTGTCAAGAATATGTTAATCATTCTGGACGATTTGTAGCAGCTAAAAAACCTGGATTTAAAATGCAAATAGGTTACTTTAGATTTATGTTAAAACAAGTTAATTCAAATCATAATTTAACATCAGTTCTAACTCTAGTTTAAACAATAGCATATTATTTAACCTAGTATGGTTCTAAATAGCCGTTTCTCAATTTGTAAATATTTTTAAGATCCGATTTTTCATTTGTTCTTTTAAGTATGTAAGCCTGTTATTTGAAATAATACTGCAGACCGATAAAGTTTCCCTAAAAATATGTATGCTAATAAAGGATAGGGGTTAGAGATATTTTATAATATAAATATATATATTTACAATATAACATAATATAAAAGTTTAGAATATGATACGGTTACATATGTAATGATAAGCCTAACTTGTCCTACAATAGGCTAAGAATTTTTATTTTCTGCTCCAGATGTGTGGAAAAATTTGGTTATGATAACTGCCAGTTTTACGCAATATTTTCCAAAGCTCAACAGACATCCAAACAAGAAAGATGAAGCTGCAGAAAGAGGTGGTAAAGTGGCATCTCTTAAGTACAATGTTGTATTGGTAACATCTAGAAAAGCGTTATGTTTTTTCTGGATTTCTTTCAATATTTGCAATAAGTGAAAAACGAATCCGAAACCTGAAGCTCCTAGGGCAAACTCCAGAGGATAAAAGGGGCAAACATGTTAGTAATACTTTGCCACCAAAATATCATAACAAAATTCATGAACACATCAGATCATTTCCATTAAAACAATCACATTACTGTGGGGAAAAAACATATTATTTGAGTGCTGACCTTACACTAAATAAAAATAAATAAATTGGGAACTGTTTTGTGAGAAATATCCACAAGTAAAAGGAAGTAAAATAACTTACTGGAGAACGTTTAGAGAAAACTTCAACTATAGGCTTGGCCGCCCTCAAGTTAATGTTTGCTGTAAATGTGAGGAATTAAACCTGAAAATAATATCCCCACATTTGAATGAGGATGCTAAGAGAACAGCTGTTGATGAACTATCAGTACATAAGAGAAAAGCAACAAAATTTTATAATGCCCTCAAGCATGAACAATCAGAAGAAGGAAAAAAATAAACACATGTTTTATCACTGCCTTTAGATTTTATGAAAACTATTAGCTTGTCTAAACTTTCTACACAGGAACTTTATTATTTAAGACAGCTTTCTGTTTGGAATCCACCACATTAAGCAAAACAGTGGTGTGATTTTTTTTTAATCATGAAGGTTTAGGTAAGAAAAGTTCCAATGACGTTTGCTCTTTATTGAATAATTTTTTTTTTAAACGGTTCCTAGTAAATACACTGATTTGCGTTTGCTTTGTGATAACTGTGCCGGCCAAAATAAAAATCAGGCACTTTCTCGCTTCTGTATGTACTTGACAGACTGTGGAAGGTTTGAAAAAATAGCAGTCATAGGTCATAGCTTTTTACCCTGTGACAGGGATTTTGGTATTACTTCAAAGGCTCTACGATCATATGACAGAATATTTTCTGTGCATGAGGTAACAAAGCTTATTTTGACAAGTATCACAAGACCAGGAAATTTTATTGTGAAGGAAGTCTCTTCAGAAGATGTTTTAGACTTCAAAACATGGCACCCCAGTTTTACAAACAATCTTGCATCTCGCAAGAGACAAAAGGAAAAGGTATAAAGATAAAAGACAAAGTTTATTTTCAAATTAACTCTCTTTTTCAGTTTGAATATTTGAAGAGGTTAAAAGGTTATGTAAGGCTTTTACATCCATCAATGGCATGGTTTCCCACACCTTTTCTATGGCAAAAAGTAATGTACCAGTTAGTCACCAAATAATGTTGGCTTGCCCGGAAGGAAAACTGCCTATTAAGATATGCAAAGCAAAAGATTTAAAAAATGAAAACTTATATTTCCAATAAATATCAAGATTTTTATAATGAAATATTCAATTGGCCCACAGTGGAAGCAGCTGATGATGGTGCTGAGAGTGATTTCCAAGAAGATGAATAGTAGATGAAAATGTTTATATATTTTTTTAATGTAAACAAGTTTATTTCAGTAATTTTTATAATGTACAACTTAAGTCATCGTTTAAAATTCCATTTTTTAAATGAAAATATAATTTTGTTTTTAAATAAAACTACTTTCTTGAATTATTATTTCATTTCGCTCTAAATACAAGTGATTTTATTTTAAAAGGGCGATATATTCCAATATTTAATTGGACATAGCATCTATAATCTTGGTTGTATTAAGATGAAAATTAAATGAGATGTCTATCTAACCCAGTACTTTACTTTTAAAACATTAAAACCTACAGTTTAATAATTTAATTTCTACCAGTTTTTTCAATTCCTCAAACATTTTGTTTTTTTAGTCACACCCATCAAACAAAATTCCATTAAGTCTCTATTTTTATATTAATAGTCACAGAAACAAGACAAAAAAATCTTGGTCCAAATAGTAAATGTGGCCCAGCCAAGGAGCCCACCAAAGAAAAACTATAAGTATAAACTTGGATGTAATGGGAAGGGATTCTAAATAATAAAATATCAATTGGCACTTTCAATTTTGTTGAGCCGTGCAAGATTACGTAGAAGGGGGGGGAGAGACGAGGAGTGGAGGGCCTGAACCAGCGAGCCGGGAGAGAGTCTGTTCCAAGAGCCGCGAGAAGGAAGTTGAACGGCAGAACGCAATGGGACGAGGTCAGTCCATTTTCGGCCACATGCTATCTAAATTAATCGGTATGTTTTTCGGCCACTATTAAGGCCTTTTATCTAGCCGTTATGTCTTTATTATAAATTATAATTATAATTTCTGTAATCTTCTAATTCGGCGCTAAAATAAAAGATAACATTTAATTTAACTTGCGTTGCGTGCGTTCATTAGCGTCCTAACCCAACTCCTTGGCCCATCCTGATAAGATTCAGCTAAAGTGTACGCGATCTCCAGCCAGCCGGAGCTTCCAGCTGGTCAAAAGAAGTGGAGACGGTCACAGTAAATACTAGTATAGTTGATTTATTAGTTGTTGGTTTATTATGAAAATAATCAGCTGTTAGTGACAGTATGCTAAAACAGAATAATTGTTGTATATGCTTATCTTATGTTACTCCAATAAGAGTTGAGAGAGCAGTTTAGGTTTAGTTATTTTTTTGCTTGTGCTTCTCTCACTGCAGTCGGGAAATAGAACTGTCAATGGTTAAGCAAGTTTAAGCCCTACAGATGGGACTGTATTTTTCTGTGTATTTACTTCCTCATCTTCATTAATCTAATGAACACCAATACACAATAAAAGGAATTTTTCACCTTTTAATTTCAAATATCTCAATACTTGTTAAAATTTAAACAAAATTACTCCTTTTTCCTAATTTTTAACAATTTAAATATAATAACAAAGTCTTTTATACGTGTATATTACAACATATATGTTTGTTTATAATACAAGTGAAATTGTAAATATGTATAGTAATGATGATTAAGACTGAGAGTTGTTTGGGTTACTCAAACATAAAAACAATAGGCTAATAAAGTATCAAAAATAAGTACTGTACAACAATGTAGAATACAGCAGAACAAAACACATTTTTATATAACAACTGACTACAAAATATTTCTGTTTAGTTTTGTAACTTCTTGTATAATCAGTTGTTTTCAACCTAATAAAAACTACTACAGTAAATTACCATCCTTGTTGTGTGTTACGAATGTTATTTTTTAAATGAGTTTTGAACAGTTTAAATGATTTTTAATACATGTTGTGACTCCCTACCATATTTTTAACCACTTTGAACCTTTGTAATGACTTTTATTAAGAAATATCAATTATTTTTATTATTAAAAATCAGTCAAACAGTTTCAACTGTACTGCAAGTAGCCTATTAACATTTTCTTTCCAAAATTTTTCGAATGATTTTTCGGATGATTGCAGATCCTATGATGAATGAAAATTTACTATCTTATCATTGCATTATCCACCAAAGTGTTTTGTGTTGCAAGCTGAGCTCTCCCCTTGAAGCTAAAATGCAAATCGTTACCAAAATAATCAATTTTATACGATCAAAGTCATCTCTTCAGGCATCGTGAATTCAAAATGCTACTTGAAGAAACTGATGCACATTTCGACGATTTACTTCTTCATAACAATATGTCGTGGCTGATCAAAGGGTTTGTACTGAAGCAATTTTTTTGCAGTCATAGTGGAGATCAAAAAATTCCTTTTGGATTATGCTGAAGAGATGGCAAACAAATATGAGCGCTTTCTGCTCAATGAAGAAAATGTCTCAGTGATTGCCTTTCTGACATACATATTCAGACATTTAAATTTCTTAAACCTTAAGTTGCAGAGAAAAGGGCTGACGATGTTGTTAAGGAGAAATTGCATTTTTAAAGCCTCAAGTCAGTTTGTGACGTTTATAAAAAGGTGACACATCACAGTTTGCCAGATTTTTGAAAGACATAAAATCTAAATTTGAAGTTCGGTTTATTGACTTTGAAAAAATTGGAAATGCTGCTCAAGTATTAAGCAACTCTTTTTCTTTGAAGCCTGGAGGGGAGTGGATTACTGAAGCGGCAAAAGTGTTCAAATCTAAAAAAGCTGCTTTGGAGATAGAAATAATCGAGTTTCAGGAGGACATAGTATTGAAAGAAAAATTTAACCAAGTGCTTATAGACCTTTGATATGAACTTTTTGGGACAAAGTATGTAAGTGATTAAAAGTATCTTAAATTGAAAAACCTGACTATTAAACTGAGCACAATGTTTGGATCAACTTACTCATGTGAATCTGTATTTTCTAAGATGAACTTTATCAAAAACAAAAATATCTCTCTCGACACCCAGACAAACACCTCAACAACTTGATGAGGATTACCTGCACAAGTTCAGAGAAGTTGTGCAGAATAAAAAATGCCATTTCTCTCATTGAGCATACCTACTTTTTAAAATCATTTTGTTCTCATTTAAATAAATAAGATTTTTTTTTTTTTTTATGTTCGTATCTACATAATTTTAAAACCACAAATTATTTTCTTTTGTTCCATTGAAATTTAAAATTGATTTTAAATTACAGGAGTTGTATTAAAAATTATGGCACACTGCAATTTGTCGGTTATTAGTATGATTTCTGTTGTTTAATTGTTACGTGTATAGATATTAATATATATATTATACAAATTGTGTATATATATATATGTAAATTTGTGTATGTGTGTATATATACATTTACATATACACACATGTAAGGAAATAAAAGGAGTTGTTCGGACCTCGGCAGTGTAATAAAAAAATCTGTCTCAAATGGGAAAAACTCTATCAAATTTCAATTTAACTTCCCCCCTTACTTTCTTAAAATATAGCATTTACAATCATTATTTCCCTAGATAAATTTAAAGACCTATACTCAGTATCAGGCTTCTACCCAGCTGACCACTATGACAACAGTAATAGGTATGGAAACCTTGACTTATTCAGAGTGAATAATTAATTTGATTAGTATTTTATAGCTGAATTAAGGGTATTTATTTACGATTAAGATAAACTCGAGTTAATTTAAAAAATGTTACTAATATTTTAACAAAAAATATAATCTGAAATTTTTATTTTAATATTTACAGAAATTTAATCACTACTTATTTTTAAAATGCAGTTTAATACAAAAGTTATTTTACTAAATTATATTAATTTATATTTAATGCACATAATAAAATGACCACGATATTAAAAAAAAATTAATCAAATAAAATGGAGAAATCATTTTTAATATCTGTAGGAATTTAATCATTACTTATTTTTAAAGCACCTCTATAAATATCCGAATGATTTTTAAGTCATGTTTTTTTAATCAATGTTTGGGCTCCAGATAATCTCTTGTATTTTTCTTTCGGCTATTGTGGTTTTTTGTCCTAATTAGTTTTATACATATATAAAGTGTACACATTAAAAAAACAAATATTTTCGTCGTTTAAAAAGAGTAGTTAACTAAAAAAGGTTGTTTTAATAAATTATATTATACTGTTTTTAAAACAGATTTCAAAATGACTGCTAAAATACAATTAAAAAAAACTTGTGTTATTTAGCTATGAGAAACTGTTACACCAGAATAGAAACATGAGTAATTTTGAAACACAAAATCAAATTATGTCCTACCTGAAACGCTGCATCAACTGTCTTAAATGCACGCAAATATCTCCTCAATGAAAACTCATTATGGTACTGTAATGGATCTGCATCTGAAATCAATTTCATCCGCTGTTTGAGTTCTTTGAGGTCTGTATCATTAACCAACTTAACTGTCTGATCAGCCATTGCCTGCAATCTGATAAACATAGACAGTGAGTTATGTGAGCCAACAAGTAGGCTGACAGAGATAAGAAGCACAGAGGTGAGCTTAGATTAGATTAACTACTTGTCACACATAAAACTCTTTCAAACAATGTTATACTGTGCCTCTACATTGTTTTATTGAATCACATAAAATTGATGTAGATAATTTTAGATAAGTTACAAATGTGAGTTTTACTTTATGCAATGTTGTAAGCATGGGACATCCTTCAACCAATAAAAAATAAAAATTAATAATTTAAGATATTAAGGATAATTGCTCAGATAAGTAATTAATTAAAAAATAGAAAATAAGTATTATTCAAAATTATAAATTGCTAAAACTTGGACAAAACATATCTTAAAGATAAAAATGCCTTGGGAGTAGGACTGAGAGACTGACGTTGTTAGTTCAGATCAAAATGGAGCGTTTCAAAATGAAGATAATTGGTAAAGTGAAGTTTTGTCTATAATAAGAAAAGTGTTGAATACTGAAAATATAATTAAAAGTAACAAGTGAATAATAAGAAGGTAATGAGTTGCACTAATTTATAATTATCAGAAATACAAATGTTTTATTATCAGACTCTTTGTTTGCTAAAAACTCTCGTATATAAAAAATGCTTAGGTTAATATGTTAATATATTTGTATTTGTTTATAAGTAGAATCTGTAAAGGAAATTATGACTTTTGTGAAACTTGTTAAGGATATGACTTTATTAAAAGAAAGGCTTCTTTTAATACCAAGCATGATTGAGTAAATTTTCATTGAGTACATCCCTCCATTCATGTTTCACATGGAGCCAACCTGGTAAGTACAGATTAGAGCCAGAACCTTGTTTTTTCTTAAATAAGTACAACACAAAATTAAGAAATTGTATTAGAAAATAACATACATACAGACATAGTAAAATAAAGTAGAGGCTTACATCTTTAAGTATTGCAAGATGGCGTCCAAACACAAAATGGATGCCTAACGTTAGAAAGACAAACTTGATATTCTCTTTATATATTTGATTATTAATATTTTACAAACCTAATTAACAAACAACTTATAATTTAACGTAAAGCAACTTACAATGTTGATGAAAAAAATCATTAAATTTAAAACTAGTATGCACTAACAGTAAATCTTTTATTATATATTGTCCAATAAATCAAGCAATCCAATACTATATTTTTATTTACACATTTTCATTGTAACAGTTGTACCATTCGGGAAAGGAAATTTTAAAAAAGATTGAAAGTCGTACTGAGCTCCAAAAAAATTAATAAAATGAATGGTCATGTCCAGTGATGGAACCTCTAAGTTAGGTCGGTTCCTGAGCTTACCTCCCTTTATACCTGAGTTCACTATTTACAGAAAATAACAAAGCAGATTAACAAATAACAAGTCAATTTATTTCTCTCAAAAAAAATCAGAATTTATATATATTTATTTAAAAAAAGTTAATACGCCCTTAAATTAAAAAATATATATATAACTTAATAACACCCTTAAAAAAATTTAACAACAATAAAAAAAAATCCCACCCCAAAATAAAATAAAATTTAATAAACACCCCCCCTTTTATTTAAAGTTACAAAATATCTTATTTTTTTGTTCAATTAGGTAATTCACAAAAGGATTTTGATACAAAATTACATTAAATATAACAAATAGAAGTATGTATATATATATATATATATATATATATATATATATATATATATATATATATATATATGATTACATGTGTTTGTTATTCTGTTGGCCAACAGTAAAAAAAAACTAATTTATATAATTAACAAAGTTACAAAAAGTTTTGACGTCAAGATTATTAATTCAGAAAACTAACCCCTTTGGGGTCGTGAAACCGAAAAATTGCTAACATGTCTCATCCTAATTGAATTTAAAAATTTGAGTCTGATTTGTTTACTCTTTATTTACTATTTATTTCTGAACATTACACACACACAGTTAGTTTTTTTCTGACCAAGACGAAATTTCACTTAACTTGCTGTTACAGATGGTAATATTGCCTCATTCTTGGACCAGTTTATAACTGCATTCCACCAAAAATTTTGATTAAGTTGTAGGCAAAACATTTCTGTTATAAATTTAAATTACAATAAATTTTTAATTGAAGCAAACTAGTTATTAATCAATGAAAAGAGAACTTAAACAAAATCTTACAGCCTAATTCAAAAATACAAAGCATTTATGATAGCGAACTCAAAGCAGAAATTAAAAATTTATCTTAGTAAGATGAATTTGATCTATTTGATTAAGTAAGGTGATTCCTGAGAGTGATGGGCACTATGAAATTTTTTTAAGACATTTAAAAAAACTTATTTAAGAAAACTTATTTAAGACATTTAAGAACACTATTATTTTTTTTTTTTGATTTTGAAAGACCTTTTTTATACATGCACACACGTTAAATTTAAATGAATATCTTGGGCTTATATACCCTTTAACTTCACATTTTTATTTCGTTTAAATTTTCCTTAAGATCAAGTCATGTGCC
Source organism: Aphrophora alni (assembly GCA_963513935.1). Taxonomy (NCBI): domain Eukaryota; kingdom Metazoa; phylum Arthropoda; class Insecta; order Hemiptera; family Aphrophoridae; genus Aphrophora; species Aphrophora alni. The sequence goes on from OY740774.1 coordinate 491,129, forward strand.
GAACTTCGTGTTGCGAATGTAGTAGTGAACAGACAAGCTAGGAAAAAATCCTAAATCGCAGTGCCTAGGGCGGATCAGCTGTTGCCTGGTATCTAGCTAATGCCTTAGGGCGTGTTCCAAAGTGCATGGTTTCATTTGAATAGAAGTTTGTGAATAAAATACGTACCGGACTTAAATAAACGCTACACAGTACTTGAATTACATTTATTTGATTGACTTTACAATTTTGTTGAAAATGATTTTCTTTGGTCATTTAAAATTCATTAAATATATATCTTTGTTCCATAATTACAGTACAAATTTAGACACAGCTGGTTAACACTCATACCACTTCCTTCTATTACATTGATTCCATATGATTGACTAAATTCAAACTGTTAGCACTTCCCCATTAATTTCAGATTATATTTAAAACCAACAATAAGATAACTCTCATTTAACACAAATTTAGAAAGAGGTGATTTGCCTACATGAGTTAACCCAGTAGATTTTACACTAAACCAAGAATGAAAACTAAGTAAGGTCAGTCAAACTACACTGTAGTGTAGAAATTAGCAAAACTGGTTTGTGTATGTGAGTGAGTCAGTGAGAGTATTGAATTATATCTAAGAAGAAATCCCATAGCATACGATAATGTGAGGGTTGAACAGTTGTACTTTTGTGGGTTTACGTTTTGGAATGCACTATGAGTCGGAGGGAGCATGCAATATTGGCATGATGTCCTTGAAATTGTGACCGTCTCCACTTCTTTTGACCAGCTGGAAGCTCCGGCTGGCTGGAGACCGCGTACACTTTAGCCGAATCTTGTCAGGATGGGCCAAGGAGTCGGGTTTGGACGCTAATGAACGCACGCAACGCAAGTGAAATTAAATGTTATATTTTATTTACTGCCGAATTAAAAGATTACAGAATTATTTATAATTTATAAAAAAAGACATAACGGTAAGATAAAGACTTAATAGTGGCCGAAAAGCATACCGTTTAATTTAGCTAGCACGTGGCCGAAAATGGAATGACCTGACCCCGTCGCGGTCTTCCTACTCGCGGCTCTCGGAACAGGCTCCCGCTCGGCTCGCTGGTTCAAGCCCTCCACTCCTCGTCTCTCCCCTCCCCTTCTACGTCATATTGCACTGCTCAACAAAATCGCTAGTGCCAATTCATATTTTATTATTTAGAATTCCTTTCCATTACATCCTAATTTATGCTTATTATAGTTTTGGTTTGGTGGGCTCCTTGGCTGGGCCACAAAGTTACCAGAAGTGGACTGTTATATGGTAGCACTAGATCAATATATTTAGTATGTAAAATCAATACTTATAGTCTAACTAGTATAATGAATTGTTTAACCCAAACTATGTACACCTCGATTTAATTCCCTATAGTCTAACGAGTTGTTTAATCCAAACTATGTACAGTTCGGTTTAATTATGGACCTGTAAGCTCTTGAAATTATTAAGGGAGGTTTTCGTAATATTTTGTCAATTATAAATGGATATAAGAAAGTTAAATGCCACACTAAGCTGGCTATAGGAAAATCTAGTAATATTAATTAAAAATTACTTGTTGGAACTCGTCAAATACTAATTGGGGTGAAAGACCGAAATGGTGTCAGTATTCACATGGTTCTAAAAATACATATGCTTAAAACGAAACCATGTTAAAAATTACCAACCTGCAACAAGATTGTCCTGTTAAAGAACATGTTTGTACAAATATATAAAGTATTTATTTGAAGCATTAATTTGTTCAAGACTCTTTTAAGCTGTCATTTCTTAATAAATGGAAAAATATTTGAATATTAGTAAGTGACTTTTGTAGCCCCTTTTACGAAATATTGGCTATGAAATTATATCTGTTTTGAGTTTGTTACATCTGACCTACTGAACTGATATATATAAATAATATTGTAATAATTGTATATTAAATTATAATATAATATATATACAGTATATAATAATAAATAATATAATAATATAAATATAATAACAATATAAATAAATATTGACTATGTGGGAAAACAATATTGATAGTTTATCAATAATACTTATTTAAAAAAAAAATTAATAAATGAAATAGGAATATTAAAGTATTGAAATTGACTTCACAATTAGTAGAGTAGTCTAAGTTACAAAATGGGACATAAATTAATCAGCAAAGTCAAATCAGGTGGCTATATATATATATATATTAGTGCTGTGTCCGTTAACGGGTAACAGCTAACTGTCAACATTGACCATCATCAACGCTCAACACAGTTGACGAAGAAGTGCATTAACTGCTAATGTTGGTCAACTGCTTAGTGCTTGTAGGTGACGCATCAGTGGTTGTTTGTTAGCACCAGCGGCCCACTCGATGCGCACACATCCATATACACGTACGCCTCTGTCATCTGTTAGTTTAGTTGAGCAACTAAAGCAAATCAATTAATGTCAACGTTTATTCATAAACGAATCAACGTATGTTTCTGCTGTAGCCTACTATTTTACTTTTTGTTTTTAATAAATCTAAAACTGTATAAAACGACGACTGGATAATACGAAAATAGTGTGGTGTAAATAACTTTAGTTTTAGCTGATATTTTTTACTACCAACTGAACCAACCATCTATTGATAAAAATTATTTTCATATTTATTTGTATGGGTTTTTTGCTATCCTTTGAAACGATCATATACTAAATTTTAAACTTATTGTTGTTAACAGAAATATTAGAATATAGTTAATGGTAGTAAATAGTAATACAAATAACTCCAAAACTTATTCCTCTGTAAATAATCAGCTAATTAATCAGTTTATTATAATCAATTATTACAATAATTCCAATGCGTGATAAAATAGGCGATTCTAAGAAACAGGCGACAGTCGATTGATGACTAGAGCCTTCTAACTGAACACGTGCACACTGAACAAAGACGCTTGGTCTTCTGTTCTATCTAGCAGGTTAATATTAGCAGTTTTTTCCAACAGTTAATCACGCTCAACGTTAACTGGTGTTGACATTGACTGTTGTTAGCGTTAATGCCCACCACTAATATATATATATTTATATATAGGCTACCAGACTTCACCTAATAAAGATGTAAATTGATATTAGATATGATTTTTCAATCATACAACGTAATAATAATAAGGTGTAATACGCATGCGTAATAAATATATAGGCTATAGTCACCTAGCAAAATTAATAGAACAAGCGATCATAGATGTAGTGACTTCATGAACGTAGTCATTAGTATTAATTAACGTTGGCATTCATAACCTACGAAACTGGAATTCGTACTTTTGTAGACATCATTTTCTATTAAAGTAATGTATTTTGGGACTTGAAATGTTTATTGCCCCACATTATATGATGTCATTTTATTAGAAGGTAAATACTTTGTTTTCATGATTTTTTTTATAGAAGGAGAATCTAGAACAATATTTACCGGTGGATATTCGATTGATCCCTCTGTAGAATAAGTATAGAAATGTATGATAAATATGGAGAGAAGTTGTCCGATCGATTAAAGTACAAAATCTCGATAATTCCGTTTCAAAATAGTGTTTTTCCATCAAATAGATACTAATTTACAATGTAAGTGGTTATTTATCTCTCAAAATACAAATTATTTATTTAACAATGTATGATATTGACAAATTTGTAACATATTCAATCTTATAGCCATATTGAATTCACTCGTGGGGCGCATACGCACTTCTTAACTTCTACAGATTGATATTACTACGCTTCTATGATATATGGATTCAGGATGACTAGGTCTCTGAAACCCAGACCTAGTAAAATAACTATAGGTCAAGTAAGCTTCCTTGACCTGTAGTTCTTTACTAGGTGTGGTTAGGTAACCATACACGACATCATTGATACTAAATGATATCAATTTTTTACAGTTTTTAAAACAGAACTATTTGTGTGGAATAAAAAAAATCTAAAGATTTAACTTAAAATTGATAAAATATATTTGTAAAAATAATATTGCTCAAAGTGCTATAAAACAATCATTTAAAGTCGCTGATTTTGGACAGAAATAATGAATTATGAAAGATAAAAAGTGGGAAGCGTCTTTAATTAATTAGTATCGAAATGATGAACAAAGCACTATTTTGAAGAAGAATTGCAGAGATTTCGCACTTAAATCGATGGGAGAACTTCTCTCCATATTAACCAAATGTAAATAGGCAATGGCAGTAACATTATTCTATGATGGACACAACATATGTTTGGGCCGACTAGATTAAAAGCCTAGGACACCCTGACCCGAAGTGTAGGCCTACTACTCTGCTTAAAAAAACACATTTATATACAATTCAAATCAAAGGTTTGGATCCTATTTCTTCAAGTTACGGGATGTTGTCATCAATTATATTATTTCGCTTAAATTGTTCTACATCAACCTGTCATGTAATATTGGGAAATGGAGTTCATTAGAAAAATAAACAATTAGTAAAAGATATAACCTAGGCTATTTTAAAAGGAGAAATATTTCTGGTTAAACATATTTGATCCTATCTACATATTAACTTTTTTTGTAAATAATGCTATCACATACCCTTTTGTACAGTAGCTTATTAATTGATTTTTTTATAATGCAAAAAGTTAAACTCACAAATTCAAGTTGACACTAATTAAATAAACTGATAACGAAAAACGAACATAGACTCATAACAACCACTTCTTCCTGTGGCCTGTATCGTAAAACACTGCGCCTGCTACTCTGTGCACTGCACTGTTTAACAGTTTACAGCCATTGCCTACTAGATTAAATATATGACGTTGTCATACAATAAACAAAAGTGTGTATACTCATTTTCTATGCTTTATATAGTTGTTAGCGTATGTTTTATATAGTTGATTATATGTTGTAAACCTCATTCTTGCTTTTTCCCTTTCTCGTTGTTTAAGCCAAAAACCTTTGGATCTTAATCACCTTAAAAAAAGGAATAAAATGATGTAAAATAAAAACCTTTTGCCCTTGAATACACTAATAGCGCCAGAATCGGAAAACAACAAATAAAGTTGGCGAAGAAAGGCCTGATAGGAGAAGTGAAAGAGACTACAGTATCCTCAAGGTAGGAATGTGTCTGGGGTAGAGGGGAAAAGAGGGACCCACACACTTTGTTGCATATATATATGCTTTCAGCGGTACAACCCCAATAAAAAAACATAGACCTCAAATGCTTCTGTGTAAGCGCCTACCCTACTTTCGTTTCTAATATCGGTGTAAATAAGAATAAAACGTTTATATAAGTGCACAAGGTGCATATTAAAGAGTTTTACACATTTTTGTTAATGAACAGATCGTGTAACAATTAGTTGTTTTATTTATAAAATATATATGTTAATCTTTATATTCATCGTTAAAATCTTTTAATAGTAAAACATTTACTAAATAAACAAAAAATGTAATATTTGTTATTTAAAAACAATCTCATTCATTCAAGGTCTAAGCTTGACTATTCCTTACAGAGTGTTCAGGAAATGTCATGCCAAACTTTGTATTGGTTACATGGGTCAAAATAAGGAAAAAATTTCCTGTAAACATATGTCCGGAAAACGTTTCGTTTTCCATCTTTTGGCCACTTTGAGTTTTTTTGAAAAATAATTGTAAGTTATGAAATTTTTAACATTTTGAGTCGAAATTTAGTAGGTTATACAAATTTTGTATGCTATTTTTTTTACCAGTATACCAAAAACTAAAACTTTATCATGTAAATTTTTAAAAAGGCTGTCACTAAAAATGTTTAAAGTTAAATTTCACGAAAATCGTTCATTTTAAGAAAAATAATACCTCTTTTAAAGCCAAATTACATTTATTATTTTTTTTACTATAGGTCAATTGATAACCTGAGTTATGGACAGAAAACTCAAAACATAATTCTTGATAATTATCTACAACATCCAAATTTATCCTAAACCAAAATAATATTGAATTATGTAAATTTATGTGAAAAAATGCCTTTTTTTAATATAAAAAAGGAGAATGTACAATTTAATTTATGTTAAATAATTTTAAAGTGGGTAACATAATATGGTTTATATAACCACTACCTAAAGTTTGCACAACATTTTCTGACACTGTGTATAGCTATAAATTGAAATTATTTAGACAGTTTAGACCATAAATTTATTCACTGTTTTTAATAACTACCAATAGTAAAAATATTAATAATTATTATATAAAACTTACAAATTAATGATAGTTTATTCCAACTCGTCTATCACAAAGTTTCCATGTTCAGCTTCTTTCTTCATAAATTGCTTAACGTTGTAAATAATTTCACGACTTTGACTCTTTAACTCGTTATGATTACTCATCATCACACTTAACACAACACCTATTATCCGATCAAGTTAACATTTTGTGCGAGAATAGGATATGTGAACGACGGATTGACAGATATCTTGCGTATGCTTTAAAGTTATCACGTGAATCCATTCTTAGAATCAAGGAACAAAGGCATCAGGAAGGCGGGAAGAATTTCCTGGTATCCCCTTATCATCCTGTTTACTTTTCCCACAAAAATATAGTAAATATTATGTGCCATTCTTACATATTAAAGTAGCCTAACCAGTACGCCCAGTATGCATTTGAATACTTCTAGAATGTGCCTAATCTAATTGTAAAAAAATAATCTATCAACCAAATAGTATCTACAACTTTCTTGCAGGAAGTTATCATTTAGCCGAGAAATATAAATTTACCTCATTTTGAATATTTTGTCATTACTTTTATTATATAAAAACTTTTTACAGTTTATCACTACATAAACTTACTCTTTTACACAACTTTATATTTCATTGGTTTTTATAATTTTTTATAAATAAATATTGTGAGCAAGTAGGCAAAATCATAAGATAAGTGAGATGCAATCTGTCACGAAGTTGTAACTTTAGGAATTAAAAGTAGCTAAGCAGTAATTTTGTGTACCTAGTTTTCTTGGAATGGGTTGTACCGTCAATTCAGGCTAAGGAAGAAAGTAGAAGTGAGGACACGCCCCTTAAACCAGACACACTCCTAGTCTGAGGCTACTGTACATGCTGATGAAGAGATGATTCTTCTAAGACTACATGAATAAAGGTATAGATCCAGTTAGGTTACCTCGAGATTGCCAATCCCGTACTCACTAAAATGAGTCCCTGAGGGGCATGCATAGACCCGACACTGCCTACTAGTTATCAAAACTAAATCAATAAACCATCTATTTTGAGCGCTAATGTTCCACGTTTGACAGGAATATACAATAAATGGAGGTTACTCTTTTTTGAACTCGATTTTTCGATGTGACTGTTCTTTATAGCAAACAAAATAATATACAACTATTCCTATTCCTGCATAATAAATTCTTTTAGATTTATTGAATAAGTCAGTTTACTATGTACAAAACAAATTTTATACTAGATAGAATAAAACTTAAACCCAAGATTTCACCAAAATTATGTTTACTTAATGAAACACCTTTCAATGGCAAAGTTGCCATCCTCAGTGATACATGAGCTACAATAACCAAGTTATGATATTTTTGAACATTCAAAAAATTAAATTTCATTAAGTTTTGGGAACATCCTGTTCATTGTACTTAATTTTTGCCCCATTCTTTGAATAGAGAATGTAGATTTGTACAAAATTTCGTTTATTTCATAGATCTATCAAAATTAGAACCAGGGAATTAAGTCCTTCTGATATTTTTAAACAGCAACATCAAACCACACATAATTTTACAAACAAATTTATTCAGCACATGATTTTGTAAGTTATTTAAAATTATTCAAATTGTAACAAATGGTAGAAATACGGATTGGTAGATTTTTATCAGTGAATAATGAACGTAAAGTTGTGGTGCTTTGAAGCTATTATTCGGCGTCACTTTATATTGGCATTAAACTTCTTTATAAACCTTAAAAATCTATAGGTTTTTGATAGTGATCAGTGAAGTAGGCTTAATTTTTGTAAATAAAGTACAACACATACTGACAGTCTTGACAGAATAAAACAAATTTATTTCACATTTTATTAGATAGAAAAAATTGCAAACATCTTTTATTTACCAAATCATCAATAAAGAACTAAATATCAAAACTTAAAGTAGAAATACTACGTCGCTTATGAGCTGTTACTTGGCAGTGATGCTAGTTTGGTATCAACATTAGGAAAAGTGTGTATGAATAAACGAATTCTGTTTAGTAATTTTGTAAAAAAACAATCACAATAAATTTATTCCACATAACATTATCTGTTTTGTATTATAAATGTTTCAAACAAATCAAAAAATCATGTTTACGAATTCTTTCCTTACATTATTATTTTTTTTTTTTTTAATTTACCAAACCAACATTATACTTTGTCTCTCGTAATAAACAAGAAAGGATGAGAAATTACGATGCTTCTTGTCTGTTACTTGGCAGACCGTCATACATAAACTGTGTTGTTAAACAGTTTCCGTGAAAACTGAATCAACTATTTAGCTTTTTATTAATGGTGTTCTGTTTATCACAACTCAAAAAGATACAAAATAGTATTTTTAAAATAGGAACAAAATAGTTTTTAAAGTTTTTTTTCAGTTGCCTGCCAAGGTTATTTATAATTAAACCTGTATCGTAGAAAATTACCGGAAATATATATATATATATATATATATATATAAAAAAAAAAATAAAAAAAAAAAAAAATATGACTAAAAACTTTGGTATTTATCAAACTACACTAACCATACTAAAATTTGATACAATCAGCTATTCTCAGAAAAATGGCAAAGTTCACATTACTTTCGCAATATTTAGTACAAGATGTCATCTTTTTAAAAATTTGTTCTTCTGTCGTGGTTGTACTGTATATTAAATGACGAAGCCTACAAAACAATTGCCTAAATATGGTACGGTAATGAAGAAATATGACACAAATTTAATTATTTTCACATGATTTAATTTTTACTAATCTAACCTCAAAGTAACATTAATTTTTAAAAATCAGTTGTTCACAACAAAACGGCTGGATTCACTTTATTTCCACAGGTTTTACCAAACTTCTGTATTTTTGTTGTAGTTGCACAAACTCACATGCTTAATAATTTGTTTTGTCTTTCATGGTTTGTCTAGGTTTTTATTATAAATGACTCCTGTACACTGAACACTTTCCAGAAAAAAGTGATAACAAGTTTTATATTTTAGTCAGCTATTACGGTTTCATTAATTAATTTTTCATCACACTGTATGAAAGTGATATATTTTCCCAGTCTAATCCGGGAAAGACAGTTGGAGACTTTTCCCTTACTGCTATGTAGTTATGAATTCTAACACCAGCGCGCTAGTAGCATGTTGCTTCTATCAGTATAAACATAAAACAATGCAAAACACCATTGTTGTCATTATTTTGTGAGAAATATTACTGAGCAATCCTGATAAAATATCTGACGAAGATTTAAATGATCCCTAGCAATTATCATATAGTTTATTAAGTAAAGTAGCGGGAGCTACTTATCACCTGCTTCCAAAAAACCTAAGGATAAATATTAAGACGAATATAAAAAGTTCATTGATTGTTGTATTAATGAAAAAGTTCAGTCAAACCAAGTAAGTGATGATATTTTGCTTGTGTATTTGGTAGAAAATTCAAAAGACATGAAATGTTCTACTTCATGGAATAGATATTAAATAATTAAGAGTATTTTAAAAAGAAAAGAAAATATTGATGCTTCAAAGTTTTTAAAAACCATAGCTTTCCTAAAACGTAATTCTGTTGATTACGAACAAAAAACAAACAAACAATGTGTTAACTGTTGAACAAATTACACAGTTCATGATTAAAGCTCATGATGACAAGTGGTTGTTGACCAGTCATTTTGGTTTTTGGCACATTTGGAGCATGCCGTAGAGACGATGTTAAAGACAATGGATATTTTATTATTGTTTTTCTAAAAGATTACAAAACACACAAAAACAAGAACTTCATAATTAATCACAGATGACGAATGTAAATTTCAACCATGTAATTTGTTTCGCAAATACATGGCCTCCACACATAAATAGAGACTTTTTGTTACATATAGAAATGGCATATAAAAAAGTTGATGTTCTTCAATGAATCATTCAGTGGCTCCAGCAGTTTTATAACACAATGACAGTAACAAATTCTGAAGTTATTGCAATCTATTAATAACAGGTATTCAACTGATTTCCTAACCATCTAAATAATACAAATGACATATCAACTGAAAGACTGTGTTCTATGACTTTAATCTGTGAAGAGTTAAAGACAATAATATATCCAATAGTAGTCGTAATACAAACATAATTAAATTGTCAGTGGAAAATAAACAAAAAATCGCTTTACAAATTTTAGAAGAATATAATGGCAAATATACTCCCCTACAACTACTTCGGAAGATGCAGCTAGTTCAACAAGTCAAGCTATTACAGAAATGGAAATGATAGTGGAAACTTCCCTTGAACTTACAACATCAGGAATATATTTTGGAAAATGTAAAAACTGTGTATTTAACATTTATCCAAAGTAGTTGTCTAGTTATTTTGTTAAATGTTAATACAATAATTATGTAATTTAATAATTCTTAAATTTAAGCTGATTTTTGTTTTCATTCCATTAGCCTTGTTTTAATAATATTAACAGCTGTTTAGATTATAGTTGTAATTCTTCAACGTAATTTACCAGAGTAACCAACATATTTAGTAGAAGTTGGTTCTTCAAGCTAACCCCTTGCTATTTTATTATAACAGCAGATCTAATTTTTTTTTTCAAATAAAAATGAGTGAGAATGAAATAGAAAAATAGGAATTAGGAATATTGTACGTAATACATGTGTAAAAAATTCTTTACAGCACAAGGGATAGGTTTGAGCAATGATGTGATAGCTGAGTTAACATATAAATTAAATAAATATTGAATTTGACTTGTAAGATGTTTTAAAATTAAACTTCAGTACCATTTCTCACAAACATGTTTTAATGACAATGTTCCCATCTTCATTGATGTACGAGCTACAGCAATCAAACTATATCTGTTTGGTATAACAAGTTTTGATTGTAGTATCCAGTGGCGTCCTTGGGCAACACAGACAAAGCATAAATCAGCAGATTAGATTGCCTGAATTTTGTTGATATGTATCGGAGCAGCAGATGACCAGATTTCTATGCAATAAGTCATTTTGGATCTGAAGAAGGCTATGTAAACCGTTCTCAGAGTTGTTGTGTCTTCACTCCATGCATGGAATGCCACCGCCATAAAGCATTCTTAAATTTGATTTTACTAGGAAATTGTTAAGCCTATTTTCAATAATTAATGTTTAATAATTTGTAAATATTTATTTCATTTGTATTTTACAATGATTATTGTTATTTTCCTAAAATACATTTATACATACATCAAACAATCTAGAGTATCGGTATACTTATCAAAACAAAATATTGTACAAATCCTTATTTCTAGATTATAAAATTATAATAGTAAATTTAAAATATATACATTTTTAAGTTTAACTATATATTGTAAAATGTTATGTGTTTAATATTACAATAACATTTCTTGAAAATAAAATATATTTAATTTATTTATATAAAAAATACATTCTTTTGGAGTACCTAAACAATGATATTCTGTACACCAAAATTCTACAATTTTTTTAAAAATTGATTTTAGTTTTAGTTTGTTTTATAATTAGTGATTAAAAACCTAAAGGAAGTTTTTTTCTAAATAGTTTTCTAATAACTCTGAAAGATTATACATACTTATTATAAAGAAATTATAATTAATTCACTAATATAATTAATCAGTGTTTTACTTAAATATAAATTTGATCTTGCTTATTGGAATTATTACTATTATATATATGTTAAGTTTAAAGTGTGAGGAGCAGATAATCTGATGTTTACATAAAGCTAATGTTACCTAAAAATTAGAACAAAGAACTTGCTTTATATCATTTAAATTTATTATGAATTCTACCTGATTTCATACTTTATCCGTAACATATATAATAAATGAAAATATTCAATATATCAAGTAAAATATTTCGTTAGCATTGAAACCAGTATCAGACTTTAAAAAAACTAATATATGTTAACATTTGTAATAACTAAATATAAAACTTGTTTGTAATTCAAGTCTCACAAACTAATTGTGTAATTTAGTATGTTTTTATAAATATTTTCTTACAAATCAGAGGCAGAAATTCTTCGTCTTCCTTCAAAGGGTTCTATAGATATTTTGAATTAATTACAACTGTTAGAATGTAACTTCTTCCATCAATTTTAATACCATTATCAGATTGACTAATATATATTTGAACGGAAGGTTTATATACCTATTAAGTACATAATAACTATTTTCTTGACATGCAAATTAATACCATAGGAGTTTAATTTTATACTTTTTTTGTTTAATAATAATAATTAACATAATGTGATACTTTCAAATATATCAAATTACAGGAAATAAGAACACTGTAATATAAATTATATTTTTGTGCAAATATGAGGGAGAACAAACTAAAATAAAGGAACATTAGAATATATAACTAAGCAAACAAACAAAATAATATTTTAAGGTGGTAGAAACTTAATTTCTAGGTTGTTATCTGCCAGGTTAAGTTAAATTCGTCTGTGTTCTGTTACAATCTTATACTGCCAACATTATCTCTAATATCCACTGGCAATAAATTTTCTTAATTGCAGAAAATGTTTCTGTCAGTAAGAAAGAAGAGGAAGACATGATGTAAGAAAATCTGATATGGGGTTGGTTGTTTGCGTGACTTTGCAGTTTAGTGATTAATGCTTGTATAAATGGCTTTTGATAAATACATTTTCAGGCTTAACTTTGTTATTTGAAAAAAAAATACAACTTGGTGTTAGTTTGGTTCCAATGAATCATCATTTTATCAATGTTTATCTAATTTATACTGACGGAAGGTACTTGATAGAACTCTGTCTTAAATGAAACACAATATTTAGTATAATTATACAGTTTATTGAATCTTGCCAACCATGGTGTTGCCAGTTACATTATTTACCAGGCAGCTTAATTAACACAGATCAAGGAAAAATATTAGGAAGCATATAATTTATAGATTTGTGGAAAAACTGTTATTTTACATACACAATAAACTTCAGATAGGAGGTTGGGGCCTAGAGAAAGTTTGAAATAGCTGGGAATTTGAGTAAAATTCTACCTGATTGTTTAAAACTAAATTAAGATCTATATAAAATAATCTCTTAATTTCTAAAGTGTTCAAAGGATTTGATTTCCTACTTTCTTCATCAATTGACTTTTTTACAAATTCCCTGGTTTTTCAACCTTCGTCTAGGTTGACAAACCGATCATAGTCCCTCCCACACTCTTATGTGAAATTTATTTTGTATGTAAAGTAATGGTATTTCCTGAATACGGTATATAAAAAACTTTTGCTTTCTAATATTTGTCCTTAGTCTGTGTTAAGTTTCCTCTTAAATACTATAACTGGTAAAACCATGGTCAGCAAGACTCAATAAGTTGTAGACTTTTACTAAATATTGTGTTTGTGCTTCATCCAAGTTTTATCTAATTTAAAACATCAAGGACTATACCTGTTTTCTAGCCTAGAGTATGCTAGCCAATCCAAATAAATAAAAAGAGATGATTAACTGTGTAGTATAGAACAAGATCAAACAACCTATTTAATTGTTGTTAGGCAATTCATTTGAATTCTTAAGACAAATAAAGATTTCTTGGATAATTGTTTCTGATGGATGAGTCTCACATAATGAAAGATGAGATCAACCATCAATGGAAAAAGATTGCAACTTTGATAAACAGAAGTTGGAAAAAGAGCTTTTATTATATGAAAGTATAGTGTGAGGTTTAATAGGTATAATGAAGAGGAATATATTTAAATTTATTGAATTCTACAAATCAAAACCTTGGATCTGATTTAGTCAAGAGATAAATAATTGAAGAGAATTTTTAATATTCTTACTAAAATACTGAAAATAAATGATACGTTTAACTAAATGTCTTAAATTTAAATGAATTTATCAAAAGGTATGAATAGAAAAATAAAATAAATTGGAAAAATCTGCACACAGAAGGGGCATAAATTGAACATATTTATATTTAATAGTCTATCAAAACTCCTCAGACCCACAATTTCAGAATCTAAACGTTGGATCACAAATTCTTAATTTTTGAAAATGATTTTGTGTACAAATTGATTCTTGATCTGGAGGTAATAAATCAGAAAAGCCTTCTTAGTTTACCTGGATTCTATATGATAAACTACTTTTTATAACCAATACCAGTACATAATTTTTGTTTTGCTTACATCTTGGAAAGGGTTAATCGTAGAGAGTTAGATGACATCTCAAACAATTAATTGATAAAAATGTCAGAAGTAGATTGTTTGGCTAAACTAAAGTGTGTTACACCAATCAAAATTAAAATGTGAACCTGGAGAAGAAAAACAAGGAAAAGAAATTGGAACAACTCGAGAAAAGAGTAATGCTGAAATAACTAGGTTGTGTAAATATTACAACTAATAATAATTTTAAAGAAGTATTACAATATTTATTGCCAGTGGATACCAGACCAAAAAGGAGTTGGTTATAAAATGATAAGACTTCAACTTAGCTGATGCGAACACTAATGATGCAAACAATCATCACTATTTAATTTAACTAGTTGAGTCTCCTCCAGTCAATACTACACAAGTAGGAACAGCATTAGACCACTTCCCATTATGTTGACATTTCAACATGGCCGCCCCTTGCATTACTAATCCTTCATCACAAGTAAATGTTACAGTTTCGTTTATCTGATAGTAAAACTTGACAGAAGACATTCGCCCACTGATGGCAGTTCCTGGGTAAGCACACGCTTGTACACCTAAACATATAATGTTATTTACAATTTTCAAGTAACCCTAAAAACACTATACAACATATTAATTATATTTCTTTCAATCCTTATGATTTTTCCTCACAACAAAAATCAAATAATGTTTAAAGAAGAAATGATAAACAATAAAAAGAGGACCAGGTAAGGAAGAACTGAAGAAAAGCAAGTAGCATATATATGGCTGTTTTAAGCGTATTTAATTAATGGTTACCATTTATCATGGCCCCTCCCCAGAAATAGTGCTGAATTTGTTTGTACAAATGCAATATACTAATAATAAAAAATGCATGCTCATTTTCTTGGTGACAGCTGAAGAAAAACGTTCCATTGTTGATCAGCATCTTGGCCTACTAACATTCTAAACAATTGGTCACTATTTGTGTTCCATCAGGAATATAATAATATGTATTCCTAAACATAAGAAATCAATTAAGATGGGAAACAATAAATCCAATTCATCAGAATTCTAAGAGTTCAATAAACCAGAGTATATTGAAGTCAATAAGAAGGAGTTTGAAACTTATTTGGCAAGCTTTCAATGTTGCAAGGTCAGGAACCTAGCCTACATGAATAAAGACAGATAAACAAAATAACGAATAGAAAACAACCACAACCACAAATCTAATGGGAATCAATCAAGAAGGATTTACCGCCAAAACAAAACATGAAATATTAAGGAGAGGTGACAAAATTGATGGAACATTAAAAAAAGGGCAAAGCATCAAGAGAATAAATAAGAGTGTTTCATAAAATATTAATATCAATCATATAAATCATAATGTTAATATTGTGTTATAAAGGTGAACATTTTGAATAAAGTGCAGTGTGCAGGAATCTACAATTCAAACAATCTCATAAGTGTATCAATAGTGTTGTGAAATTAATTAATGATTATCAAAACTAAAGTAAGTAAAATCTTCATATTTAATGTGTACTCGTATAGGCAGATTTTGAAGTAGGATTAGAATAAAGATGAAACTATCTTGAGAGTTTTGTTTCTAGAGAGAGTAGTAAAGGAAAATTAGTAAAAGGAATTTTATAAGGAATATCCTATATAAATTCCAAGACTCTCAACTTAAAAATATACGAATAAATATTGTTTTGAATATTGATTAATTTTTTTTTTTTTTTTAAATGAGTGAAGTAACAAGGGCAAATGACAAATGGAGTATATGTGTTACATAATAGTCTTTAAGATGAACTTTGTATTTGTAAATATATAGAAATATAATTGTATCTTTATAATGATTTCTAAATAGTACCAACGACAATACTCAAATTGGGTTACATCCCACAACCACTTTCACTTATACCTGTACACATTTTGGTCACTCTCTTTCCATCTCTGCTTAAAGTCAAATGCATTGTCTGTTCCCTCAGCCTTTTCTCAGATTCATTTACTTTTTACGTAAATACTTTTATGTTTCTCTTTTTAAACATTTTTATCTTGTAAAGTGTCAAGTGCGGTTGGTGTGAAGTGATTGCAAGAAGAAGTAGTGGCCAGTTACTACACATCAGAAGTGGAACCGTTCGTTGGCACAATATAACGACAACCTCAAGGAAGGTAAACTCAATGACTGTGGTCATCCGGTACTCAAAACTAGTAAGTAATAAATTCATACATTAACAATCAGTAATTGTCGAACAGTATGTGAAAGAGTGAATGAAATTTATTAGGAATTATCAAATTACATCTTTCGTTATTGTAATTTTTTTTAATTGAATCATTATGGAAGATAGTTCAAATAATTTGTCTCTGTTTTATTAACCTTAATTAATGATTAACTTCTCAAGCAAGTGAGTTGATTGTAGGTATTATAATTTGATTGAGCCCCCAAATTTCGAAGAAATAAGTAGAGTGTTTTTAAAAATTATTAAATTAAATTGGTGAACTTAACATAGCCGAGATAGAAATTTGTGAAGCTATGGTGAAGTGTGACAGTAAAGGTGGACTTGTACTTCTTATTAAATTTTTCCTTTTGTTGAAAAACCTCTGTCATCATCGACTAATAAAAAAAATGAAGAAAATATCATAAAATAAAAACCTGACCCCTTGAATGCTCTAATACGTTTAGGATTAGAAGAAAATGAAAATTGTTCAAGAGAGATCTGATAGGAAAGATGAAAGAGAAGAATCTAACCTAAGATTACATGGAAAAAAAGGTGTAGATGGACTTTTAATAATTCAAATTTATTCTGTCTTATGCTGTTTTATTCACTTGTGATTTACAATTCCATAATTACTATTTGTTTTTTGGTAATAAGATTAATCTCGCGAAAGAAAGGAAACACAATAAACATATTGTTCTAAAAAAGGAAGATTCAATGACTAAATCATCCCTCCTGACGCTGAACTATGACTAGCTACTATTACTCAGATCGTTTAAAAAAAACTTAATTTTAAATCTTATTTCAAATTCAATTTACATTTTAAGTAAATTCTGCCATTATTGCTGATTTGTTACCTGACATGGGTTTTATATTCATAAATTTAAAAAAGGGAATCATGATTTCTTTCAATATTAAATCATAAATAATCGTGACAGTTATTGTTTTTGTATGGATAGGAGATATAAGCTTACCTTGGAAAGTGGTCCTTGGTATTAACCTAGTAGTACACAAATAGGAAAACACACAATAAAATACTAAAGCTTTGAAATATTTCGTAAACACTGTTCACTTTCTTAATCAGTAGAGAGTATATAAAAAGAAGACTAAGTTGTTATAATCTATTACTGTTATAAATCTATATTACTGTCTCCTATCCATACAAAATCTAAACTAATAGGCTATATGCCCTATTAAACTCTAACTGAGACCATTATTGATCATTCTACATCGGCTACCATTTTAGTCTATAGTAGACATTATCACGGGAAAATACATATTTGTCTATAATTCAACCTCTGGGGTTAGCCTTGTGATTTTACAACAACGACAATAATATTTTGTAAAACTTTCTTATTTTGAAGTATTTTTTGTTAAAATCACTGAATGAAAATTTATTCTTTGCTTGTATCTCCTGCAGAATAATGAGTTTAGGCACTTTTGATTCCATGTTTGATATTTCTATTCAGCTTCTATTCTTCTTCTTCTTATAGTGGCTATTGTAAAGGTGTAAAAAATTTAAAATAAATGAACCTCATCTATTTTGTATCTTTATTCTTAATTGCCTGACTTATGACATCACATGAAAGAGTTTTGCTTTTAATTATTCTAAAAAACTTTTTATAGGCGCATACTATAAAAGTTTATACTTTTAAAATAAAACTTACAATTAGGGAGTAAGTCCATACTCTTAAATTTATACTTTTCATAAAGGCCCTTGATTTGGAAAACGAGAAACTTTTCAACACCCTAATTACTGCTAAAACTCAGGATTTCTATATTCTTAAATTTATATTCACTTACATTTTTTTTCCCCCACAATTTAAACTGAACTTAGTCCATCTATCAATTTTTCTATAAAATGAAAGCAACTTACATTTAGGAACAATTCCAGACCATCGCCCATTCTCTTGGCAAGCAATGATAGGTTGTCCTTCCATCATGTGGTCAGGGTTACAGTTGAACTGTACTAAATCTCCAGCTTTGTAAATACCTTGGCCTTGAATATATCCATTGTCAGGTACTCCAGGCTTATCACACTGAACCTCTGAAATATATTCGGACACATAAACATATAAGTGGTTATACCTTGAAGAGTATATTCACCATAATATATGTAAAAGACAATTTATTCTTCTACAAACAAATGCTCAAACTTAAATCATTTAACAAGAATTAATTAAATAGACATTCTTAATCATAATTATAAATGCTGTTAGTCCTGTCCATGCACCATGTGTATCATAGGAGGATGGTAAAACTTAACATTCTTCACATAGTTCAACTCTCCACATCTTCTACCAAATGTACAAATAGTGTTTAGTAATAATATTATCTATCATTTGTTATAGTGACCTATAATGTTTGTCAGAATGTATATATATACAAATAATTTTAACAAATTTAATCATTTTCTAGTGTAAAAAAATGCCACCATAGGCAGAAACCTATATTGTGTATATTCAATATAATTTACCTTTATACTGTATGTCTGTAACAATCCTTATTAATTGGAATGTAGCGATGGCAGTTTTTTCTGCATAAAACTACATATAACAAATACTTATATAAAAATATAAAATATTGAGAATAAAGTGTTTCACTTAAGTGTTTTTATATTCCATAATATGTTTGAGTGTTTGTGTATTTGTTATTTGTAGTTTATGGAAATAATGAGATGATTATTTAATTCCACAAAACAGCTTTAATTGCGACATATGTTTCGCCGTTAGGCATTTTCAAGCAACTAAATTGAAAACAAACAAGTCTAAACTAAAAATGTGAGACAAAAGGAAAGGTTAAAAGAGTAAAGGGTAAAGGGGTTGAGAAATGACAAAAGAAAGGTCAATTATCTAACCTGTGGGATGGGAGTGGGGGTGTTTTAGAAAACAAAGGTTATATAATAGGTCTCAATAGTGGTGATGAGTTAAGATGTATTTGTTCATTTAAGTTGGAAGTATGGTTTTTTAAAATTAATCTTTTGTCATTTCTCAACCCCTTTACCCTTTACTCTTTTAACCTTTCCTTTTGTCTCACATTTTTAGTTTAGACTTGTTTGTTTTCAATTTAGTTGCTTGAAAATGCCTAACGGCGAAACATATGTCGCAATTAAAGCTGTTTTGTGGAATTAAATAATCATCTCATTATTTCCATTATCATGGAATTCCATCATGTACCGACTGTTGTAACATTAAATTTGTAGTTTATGTTTGTGACAATGTGCAAAGTCTGAAGATGACTCTTGCAGATGTAATGGTCATAGATACATTCCAATTAATATGGATAGTTAGACATAGTATGTATAAAGGCAAATCATAAGGAATATATTAAGAATAAAAAATCCAGAGGTTTCAAGTAAAATATTATAACTGTTTTGTGTATTCATTTACAAAACTATATCACAGTGTGAGTTTGTTAAAGTGCATTCACAAAAGCCAGAAATAACAAATCATTACTTGAAGGTCACCTGTCTATTCTTTCTATATTTATTATAACAAATAGTCCACATAATATTGCAACCTACCATAGATGTATATGACTGGAATAACATATTACATATTACTAACCAACAGTGCAGTTGTGGCATATACCATAGCATATTCCTAGACCTATCAAAGGCCTTTGATTGTGTTGACCATTCCTTACTGTTAAGTAAGCTAAATAATTATGGTGTAATAAGCCTTCCATTACAAAAAGTGAACTCATTTCTGTCAAATAGGACACAATACATTCAAGTTGCAGACAGACTGTCATGCAGAGTCCATGAAATATGGGGTTCCTCAGGGATCAGTAGGATCTTTATTATTTTTTATAAAAGTATAAATGATCTGTCATCACATGTAAAAGCTGATGGCTTAACCTCTTAACGGATGATTAAAATTGACCAAAAACAACACAAAAATGTTGATTTTTTAAAATTTAAATGGTGGGAAATATTGTCAAAAACATAAAAACCTTTGTAAAAATTGAAATTATTTAGTTTTTTGCCATAGATAATATTTTAGGGTTAGGTTAGGTTTTTGAATCTGTAAGGATATATGAAATATATATGTATATTTATATTTATGAATATGTATATAGAGCGTAAACTTGTATACATACATACACACATATATATACAATTATATCACAATGCAAAAAATTGAGAATATTTTTTTTTTATTTACATGCCACTTTGTGCCTTTCGACTAGTGAGCATAATTTTTTTGGAGTTTTAAAAATGTATGGTCCCTCGCGGGATTTGAACCCGAAAAAAAAAGAAGGAAAAAAAAATCATATCTAGCGTATTATTACGTCACTGGCACATTTTATTGAAAAGCTCACTGACGTAATATTACGTTGCTGACCGTTAAGGGGTTAATTCAATTTGTGGATAATACAACACTCAACTTCAAAGCAAATTCTATTTAAAATTAAACACTGTTAGTCAATATTTTTCTGAAAACAGATTGTACATAAATACAGAAAAAATTAGTGCTTATAAATTCAACAAAAAATATGACAACAGTAGTCGAAATCTTGCATTGGATGAGATAGTCATTGCAGAAATGAATTCAGCAAAGTTCCTAGGCCTCATAATTGACAATCAATTGAAACTGGAGGGAACATATTGAGACCATATTATACAAATATATACCTATTGAGGACAGGGAAAACATTTGGCACTGTTAGTACCCTGCTTATGGCCTACTATGTGCTAATTTTCCCTCATTTGAATTATGCATTTTAGTGTGGGAAAACTCAACTGGAAAAAATGTAAATTGTGTTTTCACAGTACGAAAAAGAGTTATGGGATTTGTGTAGCTGGCTTGAGACAAATGGAATCTTGCAAGACAAGGTTTTAAGGAGCTGTTAATATTAATCTTCCCATGTATGTACATCTTCGATACATTATGTATCGTACTACAATTACAATTACATGCCGACTGTCAATAGACAAGAGCATAGGTATAACACCAGGAAAAAAAAATTACTTCCTACAGAGAGAGCATAGACTTGAAATGCATAAAAGTTGCCTAATCAAACTCTTGTTATCCTCTTTAACAAACTTCCAAACAAATTAAAATAAATTCAGGACATAAAAGTCTTTAGATATTATATAGTCTGAGAAGGTTACTACTTTTTAGATCATTCTACTCAGTGGAGGAGTTTCTCGGTTGGCAGGATAATTGCGGCACAAGTAGATGTCACATGTTGCAACCTCAAATTTACGTTTTGTTAAATTACTTATGCTGTAATGGCATCTGTTTTTCTATTACTTTTTTGTTTGTCTCATTTGAATTTTGGTTACGTTACATGTATAGGAAATGATAGATATTTGACTATTGTAAAAAAAAATTACTTTTGCTACACATTATTGTATCAATGACTCAGCAATTAAGATTAATAGAATTGAATTGTGCTATGCATTACATGTTGTTTGGATATATTTATAATATAATATACTTAATAACTTTTATTTAGATAGGTACTGTTAACTTGTCTTATGCAACGCAGCATATTGTCTAAAGGACTAAATAAAGAAATTAATTGAAAATGAAAATATAAGTATGTTTATGCGAATGGGAATAGTAAATTAATTAATTCTGTTGTTTTCTAAACAAGGCTCTTAACATACAATACAATTTTCAAATGACGTTGTAACATTTCCTCCACTACTAACCTCTGCATGTTGGAAGGGGTGATGCCCATTCCCCTGTAGGTTGACAAGTTGAGTGGGCAGGTCCAATCAAACCAAAACCTTGAGTACAACTAAACATAACTTGACCTCCAACTTCACGGCTCAAAATTGTTGCTCTTAAATTGGGATCAGATAGGTTTCCTAAATCTGGACATTCCATACCTACAACAATGAATGAGCCTTGTGGTTAATAACAATATACAAGAAATGATCCCCAAACTACAAATAAAACACTAACACAACAATTAATTAATGTTTGAAAGTTTAATAAGCACTTATGTACATTTTGTGTTGGTTTATATCCCCCTGAGGATGGTAGTTACATTACCGAAGTGTACATAAGGTTTTACTAAACTTTCTAACGTTAATTATGTTGGTATTTTATTTGTGGTTAGGGGATTACTTCTTTTATGTTTTCCATGAAAATAAAAGTCAAAGAAACACAATGAAAAAACTAGTAGATTGTAGTTATTGTAATTTAATTTGGTATGTTATTGACATTGGCTACATAATTATATCTCTTGACAGTTAAGGAATAGATTTATGTTGTCGGTTATAAATTGAGATAATGTAAATTTAGGTTTAAATATAACTTATGTTGTGGATTGATTATACATTTTACTT
The DNA here is from genome assembly GCA_963513935.1 of Aphrophora alni. Taxonomy (NCBI): domain Eukaryota; kingdom Metazoa; phylum Arthropoda; class Insecta; order Hemiptera; family Aphrophoridae; genus Aphrophora; species Aphrophora alni. The sequence continues at coordinate 513,918 of OY740774.1, forward strand.
TAAGAATGATTTCAATTTGTTGTTGTTGTTTATTAGTTTAACTGTTTTGACTTGTATATTTATATTTGACTTGTTTTATACAAAAGAAATTTGTCTAAAGAACTAGTAAAAAATTGAATTGAATTGAGTAATACTGAATAAATAAAAATAAAATATATTAATTGACCATCATAATTGCAGTGAAATGAATATCATTGACATCTTCAACAGATGTGGATTTATCCTTTACCATGTTTTCCAAAAGCATTACATGTTTGAGAAATACAAATAAATCAATGCTTAGCTGATATTCTGACATGACAGGACACACATTTCATTCAGTTTATTTAAAGACTTTCACTAAGCTGCAAAAAATAATAGGCTAATGTAGAATTTAAATATAAAAAGAAAACAACTGAAAAACCATTTTAAACTCTCGCCATTTTTTTATTTATTAGCATATGAATTTTATTAATAAACTTATTCAATGAACAATACATTACTTATAGGATTAGAAGTGACACTTTTGAAAATAATTCTCTTATTTCTTTTCATAAAAACACATTAATTCATAAAAATTTGAAATTAAAAGCTGTACAAAATCATTTTTTAGACATTGTAGGCAAGAAGTTATTCCCCCAAAATATTTTAACTAATTGACGAGTACGGACATCATATGATGTCCTGCATTGTAGTGCCCATTTGAGTAACACTCTAGCTATAAAACACACCCTGGGGAGTAAGAAAAAAAAACTAAAAACATTTTTATTATGTCATAAAATAATATTTCAAAGTAGATTAAATGAATATAAGAGGTTTTTCTAACAAAATCAAAATTTTTTAAAAATATGGTAATTTTGAAACAAGGGTATACACATAGCGCAATCTGTAGAACATTCATAAGATGTGTCTTTTCTTTTAACCTCTGTCAGAGTTGTATGCATGCACACATAACACTTTCTTTACAACTTTTTCTTTCCCGACTCATTAGTAGGAATGGGTCTCATAAAATGGCGTCCCGAGAGTCGCAGTGGATTCAGGACTCTACCTACAGGGGGTGACAAGACTTTTCTTGGAGTGTGGTGTGCCTCTAATAGTTGTCGGATTAATTTTATTCTAAAATCCTTTAAATGCACTTTTGCATTTGGATTTCTTTCTTTCATTTTTAGTCTGTATACATAATATGAATTCAGAACACTAATGTCCAATAAATGAAAAAATAATTTGATATAAAATTTCGCCGTTTTTTTAGTTGAGTCATTGTAGCATATCATATCCGATTTGTCTACTGCACCTATATTTGCGTTATAGTTTGTCACAGATTTCGGTTTTACTTTATTTTTCACTGATCTTGTTTCAGTAGTAAACATTTCATGTTTATCTACTGTGGAAAGCATTGTAACTGGACGCCTGTCACAACATCTTATAACTATCAATTTGTCGTTATGTCTAACTGCTTCCTTATCTGGTTTCATTTTTTGGGAGACATGGAACAAACTTTCTTTTTGCATTTAATGTCCCACAAGCCCCTGTGTTTTTTTTCCCATAAAGCCAAGCAAATAACTCAGGGCTTGAGTACCAGTTGTCCATGTAAACAGTATAGTTTTGGTTTAGGTATGGATGCATTAGTGTTTTTATTACGTTCGTTAACATCATTAACTATGTTTTCATCATCTAAATTAGTTCCTTTTCCTGCATATACAATAAAACCTAAAACTATTCCAGTCTTACAGTCTCATAATACAATTAATTTAATTCCAAATCCTTTCTCTTGTTTGGAATGTACTGCCTAAAGGACAGCCTTCCCTTCCAAAGCATAAGGCTTTCATCAATAACCACTTTTTAATAGGGATATAGCATTGAACCATATTTGTTTTTCAGTGTTTCAATTACCATTCACATTTTATATAGTTTGTCCCCTCCTTTGGCCATGATATTATCCTGAAAGTAGAGCATTCGTTGTAAAAGATGAAATTGGGGATCCGTAGACCAATACTGTTTTATGGTATTTTTTTTAATGTTCAGCATCAGAAGGTTTGTTGTGAGACACTACATTTCATTAGCGTTTGTATCTACCCATCTGTTAAGTTTAGAAAAACTTTGTAATTCCATTTTGGAACATTATTATAATATCTATTTGTTTCCGTAGCAGTATGACAAACAAAATCAAAATCAAACACATGGTAATATACATCCATTTCTTTCAAATAATCGTCTGTTAGAACATATGAAATGTGACCAGAGTTAGAGGAATCATAAGTCTCTTGCTTTGATTCAAAGTTGTACTTATGTTCCCATTTACAAATAGGACATAATAAGGGATTGAATTCAGGTTTGTTCCGAACAAGCAAATGGCTATCAGGTTGTTTATCAGGCAATTTGTTTATTAGAGTACTTATGTCAGTTTTCGAGTTAGTAACTGAGATATTTTTTCTATCATAAACATCAGATATTTCAGTTTCATTATCACTGTCCACTTCACTAACAAAACATTCTTCATCTGATCTGAAAACTTCATTGTCACTGTAGTTTATTAGACTATCATCGTCACTATTGTCAAATTCATTTCTTATATCATCACTATACATCAAATATTCTGGGTTGTTATCCATTTTGTTTGACAAAAAGTAGTTAAATAGTTCAACTATTAAATAATGGTAAAGCAACAAAAATAAAATGTATTGACAAAAAAACAGTTCATAAAAATATCACTGAATATTTAACAGTTCAAAAAAATTAAAGCAACAAACAATAAAATTTATTTATAAAATAACAATCAATGGAGTAACAGAAAACTTTAAATAACACCTGCACAACAAACAAAAGAAACTAGGTTAGGAGTACGCAACTGTATTATTCTACGGATAGAGAAATACAACTGACATGAAGTTGAATGACAAAAAAGGTGCCAAATAGGAGGTTATTTGCAGTATGCATTATTTCCACTAGGTGGTTGTTCTGACTTGTAAACAAGCAGAAAACATGTTGTAATTTAGATTATGACCACAAGATATCATCACTTATTAGATAATTGACTTTGTTTACAATAATGTCAAAAGACGTCACATGATGACTGTACTCATTTGAAAACAGACGTTACATAACTTTCATACTACTTTGGGACTTCTGCTTAGCAATGTTGTACTCTTCAACAGGTTAAACTATTTTCATTTTAAAATTTATCACTTGGTTTCTTTAGACAACAAAGTTGTTCAACATATTCAAAAAGAGAATCTTTGTCCAAACCTTGAAGAAAATTGCACAAAATTTAGGTTTCTTACAATTTAAAAATAGGACACAACTAAGAGATACCCGAAATTAATTACAGTCAAACTATTATGAGCATAATGTATTTCACTGAACATTAGGTATTTGGTTTACTCACTTTCACAAACAGGGATGGGAGCACTCCAGTTTCCTGAGGGAAGACATATGATTTCTGGAGCTCCAATGAGAGAGTTACCATTGATACATGTAAGAAGTACTCTTGTATTCATTTTTGTATTTTGAGTACTAAGTTTGAGACCACGTCTTTGTGGTAACGGAGGACAATGCACAGCTGAAATGAAATATAACTTATTAATTTGATGTAGTTTTTACATCTTTCATTGATAAGCCATGAATTTTAATTCTATAATTTAAATCCCACTCATTTTCAACCTTTCAACCTCATTCATTTATTAATGTAGAGTATTAAAGGATAATGACCCTAAGTACATCATTTACTTGAGAATACTTAATATATCGTATAATAATAACATCTTATCTAAACAAATTATATTATAAGATCAAGGTATGTGTTTTGTTAGAAACATTTTACAGCTTGATATATTATTAAAGAAATTTTAATATACAATCTAAAATCAATGATTGATAAATTAAAACAACAATTTTTTTGTATAAACCACAATAGTTTAATTGAAACTTGCCGACCATGGTTTCGCTAGTTAAAGCATTGTCAAGGACTTTTACAAGAATGAAACAAAAAGGTTCAGTACACAATATAACAACACAGCATAACAATAGCTGGGTATATAATTGTACAAGATAATTGATAGACCCCACATTTACTTATTTTTGGTATTTTATCTTTACTATTAATTAACAATTAAATTTGTAACACTACATTTATATAGGGCAAACGGGTAGAAATTTTAAAACTAGATTAAGTGAGCATGACAGAAGTTGGAGGTTAGGACATGAGGACTCTAGTTTTGTTAATCATTTAAAAACACACAATGTTTCGGATTTTCATGATAATATAAATTTTGGTATTTTACACATAGCTAATAAATCTAAAAAATTAAACCTTCTGGAAAATTTAGAAATTAATGGATTAGTTAAAAATAAAAATGTGTTAGTTTTAAATGAACAATTAGATTTAAGTAATTCCCCACTTTTAAAACCATTAACCAAGTCAAGTCATTGACCCTCCTCTTCACTCCTCTTCTCTACCTTTCTCATTTAGGTTATAAGGGAAATATCCAGCTGTTGTTATACTGTGTACTGAACCTTTTTGTTTCATTCTTGTAAAAGTCCTTGACAATGCTTTAACTAGCGAAACCATGGTCGGCAAGTTTCAATTAAAATATTGTGGTTTATACTAAAATATTGTTGTTTTAATTTATTTAAAATGGAATACCACCAAGTACCTACGGTATTTAGCATAAATAGTTTCAATGATTGATAGTTACCTCTAACTTGGATCTCAACAGAATGTGTATGTCTTGTGGGAGTTATACAAGTAAAACTTCCAGAGTCATCCCTGTTAGCATGGAATATACTTAGTCTGTACTCTAGTTGGGAATCTCTTCCTGGGTCACTGTTCCAACCCTCGGGATATTTTCTAAAAAATAATAATCAATAAAATAAACATAAAAGACTAACGGACACACATGCACATTTTGAGTAATACCTTAACATGATATTTTCATTTCTTTTATTTTATTCAGCTGTTGACAAAATATTACAATTGTAAAGCCATGGTCATTATATACAAAAATTTACATAATGATAATAAAAATGCCTTCTACAGAACCGTTGGCATTTCACAATACATCTGATACTATAAAATTACTCAACATTCAATCACAACACCAGTGACTCATAATAGCAAACAAATAATAAAACTGGAAAATTATATTGACAATAGCTTATATAGATAAAACAGAATATGTATGCATGTCAGCAATATACGGAATATCAGAGAACACAACAACAATAAATAAAGAGACAAAACAATCAATGAATAGATTCTATAATACAATACCCTACAATTCAACACAACAAAAACCCAAAACAACCAATAAGGATTGGGGCACAATTTTCCCAGACTAAACCTATTTCATAAACTTACCCACGGAGTAATTATTCACTCTCAGTAATAAATCATTCAAGTGCTTTTTAAAAGTTTACAGTTTTTTATTTTCTTGATACTCTGGGAGCTCGTTGAATAAAGCTATTCCAGCTTGTGCAGGTAGTTTTTTTGAAGTTTAGTCTGTGCATTATCAATCTCAAGTCACCTCCTTTTCTGGTAAAATAAGTGTGGCAGTCGCTATTTTGTGCTGCACCATATTTAAAATGACAAAACTGTATTACTTCCATTATATAAATAAGGTTAGGTTAGGTTAGGTCCATTGCTCAATTTTGAAATTACATGTTGGTTTTTTCTGCATGACAAATAGTCTTTGTATTTGCCTTTTAGCTGAATTTCCCCACAATATAACACCATAATTTAGATGAGAATATATTAAGCCATAATACACAGTTTTCAGAATATGTTTGCTACAGCCCCACAATTTAGATGAGAATATATTAAGCCATAATACATGGTTTTCAGAATATGTTTGCTACAGCCCCACAATTTAGATGAGAATATATTAAGCCATAATACATGGTTTTCAGAATATGTTTGCTACAGCCCCACAATTTAGATGAGAATATATTAAGCCATAATACACGGTTTTCAGAATATGTTTGCTACAGCCAGACGCAAATGGAAAAGATCAAGAACTATATCAATAGATGTGCATATAATAAGGCCAATGCACTACTAAAGAAATAAGTCTTGAAACAAAACGGGTATATTGGCAGTAATTTGTTGACTCAATAAACTAAAACAACCCTGTGCGATCAAGATACAATGTGAATTATTTGTACAGGTCAACTAGTGCCACATATCTGTGAAGTCTGGGGTGGAGCTAACCAAACACATCTGAAACATTTGGAGAAATTTCAGAAGAAAAACGCTCAATATTGCTTGGTATGCACTAAAACAACACCCATCATTGCTTAACCATAAATAGAACTAGGTATTCAACTACTGACCCTACTTATTAAAAAGAAAACTTGGCTAAAGTACCTTAAGAACATTACACTGTGGAAGTGCCATCTTTCCAGGCACCTCTACCATTATTCAACGTCAGACAAACAGTCCTTTAATGAAAAGCTTAAATAAAAACACAACCTTCACATCTCATCCATAATCCCTCCTGTCAACCCAATACCATATTGGCTGTGTACAACTCCCTGAGTACACACAGAAAGCTAACAAAACAGTACAATCCATTGCATTTAAAATAAGTCGTTTTTGAAAACTATTGGTACTCAATACTCAAACTTTCTGTACATGTATAAAGACAGCAAACTTAACTCAACAAATTATAAATCAGGATCAGGTGTTTACATTCCGCAAATGGAATATGAATTTTACATCCCTTTCATGTAAGCAAGTCAAACATAGAAACAGAGCTCCTGGCAATATTAGCTGCTTTTCAACGCTACACAGAAATCAATACTGAAAAACTGAAAGAAGAACTTCAGAAACAAAATAGCAACCAACCGCCAATACTAATAATTCTTTATAATAATAATAATACTAATAATACAAATAAGCTACAATTGTTTCGCCTTGCGGCATCATCGGGCAACTGTTATATTTTGAAACTTTAAGCTTTATTGCTTTATTTTAACCTTGAATATAGAGTTTCAACAACAAATATCTGCTGTTACATTAAAATTTATTCAAATATTGACATGTAATACCCTAACTCTTTTATTAGTTAAATATTCTAATATTTTGTTCAAGCGCTAGCCCAATGATTTGACGGAATATAATTTTAAAGTGAATTTCAAGAATTTATTGAATTCCTTTAAACATGAAGCTCGTTCATCTCTCTAATCCATAACCCTCATGACTCCCTGTCCTTTTTGTAGCGAATTTTTTTCAGCTAACAGTCAAATTCCATGACAGCACCCTAGTCACATTTTTCCATACGGTAGAGTCTCTACTATCACTAACTGACCTCTTGACAGCCTTGTGACAACTCCAGTCAAGGACGACTGACTGTCGATAACTCCCTGCTGAGTCTGACCTCGATTTTCTACCAACCTTGGCTTATATACTCTTGGTCATTTCTGATCCACTAGAAGGTTGCAAACCCAAGCAATTAATTAACTTTTTATAGTCTGTCATAATGATTGTTTATGCTCTGGTGTCTATTGAATGGAAGTGGAATATTTATCTATTACATACTAACTAAACTTTAAATCCTAAATTAACCTTAAACCCTAAATCCTAATACTTTCCAACACTACAAAAAATTGGTGCTCAAATATACAAGATCCATCATGCTATCGACATTGTTTGAAGCTGGATGCACATGTGAAGAAGAAAAAATAAATTTAAGAGCATTTAGTTATAATTTAGCAGTTTTGCACCAGCAGAAAAGATTGTATTTATAACTCTTCCTTAAAATTCAAAATGAGTTCTCGGAAACATTATCAAGAATAAAAATAAAAATAACCTCCATTTAGCCTATAGATTAGGATAATTATGTTTTGAATGTATTTTTCTGTAACGTAATCCTATGATTATTTTTCTTATTAAAAGATATATTACATGTTATTCTTAATACCGTTTCGGGCATCACCCATCATTTATGTCTAAATAAAAAGACAGGGCAGAATATAACAAATAAAAATAACACTGTTAACTCTGATTGGAGGTCGTTTGAAGAACACAAACATGAACACATGACACGAAACAAATACGACAGCATGACATACACATCATGGAGATTCGAGCAGCACTCAATTTGAGAACTCGTTGTTAATAACTTGTTTTTGCCCCAAGAGGTTTTTTTTTGGATTATTTGATGTTCTGTAAGCTGGCATAATATCAAGTATAAATAATTCTTTTTTCAAGGTATGTTCGAGTTTATTTTCATATTCAATGGGAATATATTTAATTTTGTTTTTGCTGTTTGGATTTATTCCAAACAAATACCTCCAAACAAACGAATAAATCCAAACAGCAAAAACAAAGTTAAATACATCCCCACTGAATACAGAATTATTTATAATCGATATGATGCCAACTTACAAAACATCAAATAACCTAAAAAGAGCTCTGGTTATTACCGCAAAACAAGTTAATAATGACGAGTTCTCAAATTCAAGTGTATACAAAATTACATGTTCTGATTGCTCAAAATTTTATATTGGACAAAGAGGATGGACCTTCTCAAATAGGTTTGTAGAACACTTACCTAAACTTAAAATAGATGAACAGATCCAACATTTCCAAACATTTAATGGATCAGGACCACACATACAAAATCATCCAAGATAATATAAATTTTTTACATAAGTGTAAATAGCCCACCTTCTTATTTAAAATTCATATTTAAATTTCACCTTCTTAACAGTGAACCATATATAGAGACTATATTATTTTATCATAATTGTAACATGATACAGTTTGTCTACATGTTTTATTAGTATGTTTGTGATATGTTGTAGATATTTGTTTTTGTGACTCTGTTTGTGATCTGACAATGACAATTGTAATAATTTAAAATGAGCTGTTAGTTAATATGAAAATTGAAACTATTTGAAAATATAAAAATTATTCTTTCGAACTTGAAGAGTTCTACAAAGTATTTATTTATTGATTTGCTCGACTTAAGGGCGCCAGGTAGCATTAGCTTACCAATTTTGAAAAAGAAAAGAAGTTAATTATTGTTATTAAATTTTCTCAGGGGTCGCAAGTTCTTTTACAGTGTACTTACAGTGATATTTGGTATTTAATGAAAACACTTTGGCTGAAATGTTAACAAAAAACATTTATTAAACAGTAAAAAAAACAAAAACATTAACATCAATTTTGAAATAAATATTATAAATCACTTATGTTATACATCCTACTATCAGATGTTATTAATTCCCTTTAAGAAAGTTTTAACTTTAAAGAAAGATCTTGAATTTATCTTTTTTATTTTTTAAGTTGCAACTGAAGAATTTATTATGAAGCTTAACAGATTAACTTTATCTGTTTTTTAATATTGAATCTATATTACTTTGAAAGGAAAATTATGTCAATCTATATTTAGTATTCTTCTACGTTAAGTAACATAATTATTTTAAAATATTAAATTTACAAACAAAAACAAGAAAATCAAACATGATAAATTTTATACGATGAACAAATTGAAATTTAAGTATTAAATAATACAGAGTTACCAGTCCGTTGTCTTAAACACATCACTCGATTATGGTCCAAACAGCATGGTTCTTTATACGATGGTGTTCCTGAAGTGTGATGTCCCTCGTAGTCATTTTTATTGTATAATTCAAACGTTAGTGTTAAGAATGTCTATTAACTTATTAGTCCATATTACACTTTACAATTGTCCATTATCCGCCCGTGTTTATTACTACACGCAAGATTGTCTATTGTCTCTTTATAAAACACGCTGTTCGTACTGAACACTTCTAACAGTCTGTTCTACTTCAAAATTAATACGATTTACCATATTCGTCTACATTGTTCAAATAACTATTTAAAACTGTCTGTCTAACATACTTTATCAGTCCAGATAGCCAACTAAAGCATTCTGAAAACATGTCCATTGTTTCTAGGCACTTAACTCAGACTCTTATTAACACAACCGTCGCCTATGAGCTTCCAACTAAGACTGATCTAGCAATTTGCCACGAGATGTCTTACTTCCGAAAAAGTTCTTTCCGGTCACATTTTGCTGTTGTAAAATAGTCCACACACGTCGTAAAACACAAACAATTTACATATAATTTCAATTAAACTAAATTATACTAAAATTAAACATGGTAATTTATACTGTTGTCTTGAAAATCCATTTTGTTCCTATAAATGAATTTACTAAATACAATTCATGATCTAGACATCCTGTCTCGGTCCATGTACCCGCGGATTTTAAACCTATTATAAATTTTAACTTTTTTACCTTATCACACAATATAATTGTCGAAACTGGTAATCTGATAAACATACAGGGAAGATTATGACGAACCTAAAAGGTAATAATTTTAATAGGAACAATCTTCTTAAGAGTTGAAGATAACAAAAACATACATTTTTGCTTCTTAGTCAACTGAGTACAAAGATGATTTTTTAGACAGATTAAGAATGATTGTATAGAAGATTTTCTTCAGTCTTGTAAATCAAAAAAGTACATATTTAGCTTCTTAGTCACTAAGTATATACATGATTTTTAATTAACAAATTAGTAACAATCTTCTTTAGGCTTGTAAATAACAAAAATATACATTTTTATGAAACCATTCAGTTAATTCTGTAAGTTTTTATCATAGTGGTTCCTTTTAAATGTGTAAATGTTTTTAATATTTTACTATTTTAGAGCAAAATGACAGTTTTTTAATAGTGTATGTTGATATGTACACAAAATTAGAGACAAAAATTAAGTTAAAAATGAGAATTATACCTGTAATTGTGGCTGACAACCCATTTTGGAGTACCAAATCTTCGTATCCAAAGGCATTCCATGTGTAAAATACTACCAGGGTATACTATAAGAGTGCCTTCATTGCTTTGTGCTATTGGTCCTAACTGATGTCGGAATAGTATTGTTGGAGGTTTATCCACTGAAATAAAATGTAAATTAATATTAATAAATTGGTAATTGTAATTGTAGTTAAATATTTTTCAAATCTGATTACTTTAACAATTTCTAAAAATAGGTTTGTGAATTGGAAACCCAAAACTAAATTTTTTAACATTCACAAATTGAAAAATTGGTTAAATTTGTTTATAACAGTTCACTACTTACAAGCATAATCATTTTCTTGGTTGAGTCCAAAGCACGCAGGTCTCTGACCATCCCATTCTCCTTGAGAACATCTTCGCCGTGATGAACCAATCATTGCATATTTTCCAATATCAGTACATCGGAAATACTTCAACAAAGATATATGATATTGTATATAAATTTTTTTGATTATAATAAATTATTATTTTTAATTGTTTAAAATTTAAGTCATACTGCAATAGGCTTTACAGGAACAGAGGTAAATTTTTAATTAATTTTAGATATCCATTTATATGAGAGATTTCCAGAAAGTCAATAATAGTCTATAATAATTATTATAATAATAATTCCCAATAGTCTATAAATAACACAAGAATATACTTCCTGACAATCAAATATTGCTATACACTACTTTTTGATATAATTTCCACCATTGTTGAGACACTTGTCATAGTAAAGCATGAGGTATAGATGTTGTGTTAGTGTGTGATGTATTGTATAAACATGCCACCTTGCTTATTGCGGATGGTGTCTTAAGTTAGTAATAGACACTTATGACTGTTGATCTTTGAGCCAAGATGTCCATAAGATAATCTGTTGGTTATATAAGATAAGAAAATGTGTTGTTTGACCTAAAACACTGCGTACCGGTACATGATTTTCTCTATGAAAACTATCTATTTGGATTTTGTCTTTGATAGTGTAGTAGTGCACCTTCGCTTTGATTCAGGAGATGTATACAATGCCTATGTCTCATCCCCAGAAGATATGGTTCAAGAAGTCATCACCTCCTTCATTGTATTGTGTCAGAAAGGCAAATTCACATCCTTGTCAATTAATACCTTATTGTTCCTTAAACATTTTCACCAGTGTGTACACAATTTTCAACACTGTAGTTCCTCATATACAATTTCATTAAGAAGTGATTGAGAAATTTGTGAAAAAATTAGAAAAGGTAAAGGGCGTGACTTGTTTGTTCTTTATAATTTATCTTGATCTTCTCACACTAAATTTTCATTCAGCAAAGATAGCCATTCACTTTGTTCATCATCTTGCTCACTTCACGTCAATCTAAATAGTTGGACCCATTTCAGTACCATTTAATCGTCGTTCCATGTTCTCTTTAATAATTGTCACAAATTTTATGGTGAATTGGAGTCGATTTAATATTTTTTGCATTCAAGAAACAAATTACAGATTGCATTTCTCACGTGGCGGGTAACATGTTAAACATTATAAACATGATAATAATGATATAAATGTCTTGCCAAAGAATCAACTAATTCAGCATGTGTGCACAATATCTATAAAATAAACTTACATTCTGGGTTCACCTTATATATTGTATATAGAATTTTTATAACCATAAGAATGACTTCCAGTTTTTTTAGGATATCCAAAACATTGTTTTTATGATCTGTATTTGTTTGCATTGAGCTGTAGCCTAAATTCATGGACTTTTAAACCCATTGTATTAGTTCTGATGGCTCAAAAAACAAATTTAAATGATTTCCTTCAGTAGACAATACAAAACTCGACATAAATATATTAATATAGATATACTAAAACTAAAATTATACTTTATTAAAATGTAAAATAAACACTGCTGGCAAGGAAATATTCGCATCTGGAAAAGGAAGACTATGTGTCTTTGTGCCAAGGTGTGAGCGAGTATCAGTAAAAAAAAAAAAGGAAGAAAAGAAAAGGAAAATAAATAACAATAATGAAATGAAATGAAAATTTATTTGTTTCTTAGTTGGCTTTGGATGTAAATTCATAGTGATATAAACAAAATTATAATTATTACTTAAACCATATTTTTAAACAACAAAATACATAGCTAAGATAAGTTCAAAAATATGTTTTATATAAGAGTACAATGCATATACAGAACAATTTTAAACTTCCTTGTTGCCAAGACATGTTTGAGGTAGTTAGGAATACAGAATTAAATAGTAGAAGATATAAAAATATAAATACAAAATATTAGTGAACAACAAAAACACACATTTATATACACAGATGTATGTGTTTTGTTGTTTTTTCTCTAATATTTTGTATTTATGTCAAAAATAGTTAATTGTCTACTAATTAACTTTGTTTTGCCATTTGTTGTACTCTGTATTACTAACTACCTCAAACATAATATATCTTTAATTGAGGTATATGTATATATATATTCAATATGAAGTATATCTATATAACATACAGTGTTTTAAAAAGAGATGTGCCATGGTCTAATAATAGTTATTCACATAAAATATTATTGAAGATTAACTATGGGGTTAAGAATTATAGCATATTAGAGCCAATATTATATCAATTTTTAACTTACCAGAACAGATCCAGATGTAAACTCGACTACATCCTCAGTAATAGGTTGATCTCGGTAGAATGTTGACACATTTGGCTCAGTATTGCGAAATATACATGTTGAATTATCTTTGATAGAACTTGAATCTTGAGGATCTTCCAAGTCTGTAAAATTTTGCCATGTAATTAAAACGTTGTTACAATGATTATTATATATCACAGATAGATGTTCTATACGCATCAGTTAATATTATCAAAATATAAAAATGTCTTCAATATATTTATACAGAATAGTTACCAATAGATATTATCACTCGTTTCATTTAGAATTTAACTAGCTTTGTAGTCCTTATTTATATAAAGTAAGACAAATAAAAAACAGTTATTAAATATATTTATAGATTTTAATCTATAAGTACTTACATTTTACATTTATTATTGGTATTTATTTTATAACTTATGTAAATATGGAAGGTTTACATCTAAAACAATTAATTTTATTGATTAGAAAGTGACACTATTATGTCAAAATTTTTGTTGTGAAACTTTACGTAAAATATTAACTAAAGGTATTTTATGAACAGTAGTAAAAGTTTAAAAATTAAGTGTGGTTAAAACTACAATGTGATTTAATAGATACAACTTCAACTATAGATGTACATTATGATGATTATAAACAATTGTATGGATGTTAACTTTACTTAAACAATAAAGATTTGTATATGAGAAGAGAGAAGAAGTGACAAAAAATTACGCACCACAATTTAAAGAGCGCCCAAGCCAGCTACCATCTTCACATACGATTCTCCAAGTTGTTTTCTCACCCATAATACTTGCAATACAATTAAAAGTCACCTCAGTTCCATCAGGAAAGCTAAAGAAAATTTAAAACTGTAAAGTCAGTTATTATGTAAAGTTTTATAGTTTAAAAAAAAATCTATTAATATTTTTGTACTTAAAAAGTGTATTAGATAGTTATGTTTTCATGACGAGCAAAGTTATTAAATTAAAAACTACAAAGTTAGAATTTAATAGGGCAAATAGCCTATTAGATAGGTTAGATTTTGTATGGACAGGAGACAGGCTTACCTTGGAAAATGGTCCTTGGTATTACCTAATAGTACATAAGTTTAGGTACAAACTTTAGTGTTTTTTGTGTGTTTTCTTACTTATGTACTATTAGGTAATACCAAAGACCATTTTCCAAGGTAAGCCTGTCTCCTGTCCATACAAAATCTAACCAATCAAACTACAAAGTTATATATTCTTTAGTGGCTGTATGAACAACCATCTCAAAACATTTGCCAAAGAAGTACTTATAAATTAGACTTAGTTACCTTCTTTCAGCTTCTCCTAATGGTTCTCCATTTTTAAATATAAGTGATCCTTGAACCCTTGCAGGAGGCCCACATGATCCTCTTAGTCCTGACAGATAGTCGACAGCGCCCATTTCTCCAGCTTTAGTGATATCTCCTCCTGCCATATATTCACCGCCATCTATCAACATTTATTATTTTCATATAAATACCATATTTCCAAGAAAATAATATCATTATTTCCCTTATTTTAACAACTGCAGGAGTTACTTATACAGTTAATATATCAAGATCACTGTGTAAATTAATATACCGACCTAGTGCTTGCGAAGAGACTTGGCTTTTAGCTTTACTTAAGTTAAATTAACAGAACTTCTTATATAAATGATGGAATTCATTTCAATGTTAGTTATTTGAGTTATAACTCTTTTTATATGATTAAAATTCAATTGAGACTGCTTGCTCTTATTTATACAGACCAATTATGCAAAAGGAAGTGCACAGCACAGCTCCGCAACACCAATTAAACTAATTGCTATAAGAGAACAAGTGTTAAAAAAATTATAATAAGGACTTATAAAATACAAACAAGATTCAATAAGCTAGGTTTTATAATGTGAGAACAAACTTTAAGAACTTAGTTAAGGGATAGTATTTACCTCTCTTACATGCTGGGGGTTTGGGACGTAGTTCACCAAGTACACACTCGACTGGAGCCATTGTACTAGGTCTAAACTCAGAATCACATTGGAAAGTAACTGAAGAACCATTGCCTATAGTTAGGCCTGCACGATAACCAAGCAAGTACTGGCCATGTGTGATATGTGGTAACTCACATGGAGCTGAAATTAAGAAGAATTAAATATAAATAGCATTAACTTAATGTAGTTTAACAAATATTTTATTATAAACACAATTGAATTTATCATTGTTTTCTGCTAACAGTTGTTCTGTGTATGTTATTAACCCATTAAGGTAGACTCACGAGCTCTACTCTTGGTGGGATTTTTTGGACCAAATGCTAAGCCATGGGTTGGTATCTTGTTTTAAGTTTATTTTATTAATGTCGTCGTAGTTTTGTATAAATCCGCTAGATATTGTTTGTATTCCTTCAGCTAGTCTTTTAGAAACAAAATATTAAATTTTTTGGCCAGCCTGATTTTAGAGCAATACCGGTACATATGTTGAATGTCATCTGCTACAATTTTGAATACTCTATGTTTGTGGCTTGTTTTGTTTGTGTTTTGAGTGAAAATGGAGCATTGTGTGATTCAGAAGTCGATAACTATTTATGTAGTGATTATGAAAATGAATTGGATTATAATTGATAGTGATGAAAGTGTTGAAGATATTATAATACCCGATTCTCATAAAATATATTTAAAAAAAAATACTTGTAAATAACTCGGAAATGAACCTTGAAGGAGTGGAAGGAGATTATTTGATGTTTTCTTTGGAAAACAGTTCAGACGATATTATTCCTTATCTATATAATGAAGTAGGCAAATTTGATACCGGTAGCTCTTTTATTTCAGAGCCCATATTAGATGAGTAGTCAAATTTAGTTGATAGGCCTACTGAAAATAACCTTAAATAGAAGATTGTGTCATTTGAGGAAAATGTTAAAAAAATGAATCAGCATATTCCAACAATATTTGTTATATCTTGGTTATGCTTAAAGATATAATCCTACTTTTTTAAATTTGCGTTAAAAAAACATTCTAACCTAAAAAAAAAAAAAATGAATAAGTCAAGTGAGATACCACTAAGTATAATTTATAGTCGATTACTTTCAATTTTACAATTTTTAAAGTTAAAAATCTTTAAAAAACATAAAATTCAAATAAAATGCCAAGTGTTTAAAAAAGAAAGTAATCTATATACATTCAAATAATATTAATTTAGTTTTAAAAAATGAGACAATTTCACTGATTTATCTTTAATCATACTTTTTTATAATGGTCAAACAAAACGCATACAATTTCGAGAAAATTAATTGCTGCAGCTAGTCAGGAATACTTACCACCTTAATGGGTTAAAGGAATATTCACCTGATGTATTTCCACCCTGCCTTTACAAGATTTTTTGTAATAAACAGACTATTTTATTTCAGTTTCGGTTGATAGTGACAGTGAGGCCACGATATTCACTGCCTCAAAAATATCACCTATACTATACCCAACATTAAAACTGTATGTATTCTGAAATAAAAAAAAACCTAAATAATGAAATAATCAAACAAGGTGGTATATCAACTGTAATGAACTACAATTGCGGAAAAGTCAGTCACCAAATGAAAACACAATTATCACTTTATTTGTGCAACACAAATACAAGACGACGTTTTAATGATGACTAAGTCATCATCCTCAGTTGTTATATGGACACTGGGCTGTGACTGGCAAAGCCAAAGCTTCACACAGATACAACTGGCTTTGTATCTGATATAGACAGAGTGCAGTGTCAATAGGGTTTGTGCATGTAACAAATGAGGATCATGTCTTGGTCACTGAAATATTGTCTTGAATCTATATTGCACAAATAAAGTGGTTTTGTGGAAAATTGTGTTTTCATTAATTTGGCAAAGCTGATATACATTATTTCTCTTTCAAAGTGGCTAGTAGTACTGAAACTCCCATTTGATTTATACAGTCAATACCCAACTGAAAGTGAAATGAAGAATAGTTTATGCAGAATTCATTTATCAGTTCATAAAATTGGAAATTCAAGACATTTCACAGTATAATGAAAAACATAACACTTAATATGAAATAATTTAATAAATATTGTCAAGAAATTTGGTATTTTACAGTTTAAATAAGAAATGATCCAGCTTACCCGGTGTACAGTCTGGTAATGATGACACTGCCCATTGACCGTGCCAACACTTTAGATTCCCAGGACCTTGTACGTTGTAACCAACAGAGCAGGAGAACTCAACTACTTCGTTATGTTGTATTTCTACTGTTTCATTAAGAGCTGTTCCTGCTATCCTTCCAACTTCAGTTGTGGATCTAGTATAGATACCATGTTCACTGGCTGGTACGAAACAAGGTACTACCACAAATGAAAACATTAATAAAATATGAATATACCCGTAAATAGAACAGAAATATTTTACAGTTTTAGTGATCTGGTTATATACAATTAAGGAAAACAATGACTACCCAAACTACAAAAATCAGGACAAAAACTCAGTTTGTTTTGTGGTTTAGGGATTCTTTGTTTTCTTTATTGTGAATATCACCACAATGACCTTACATACTTGTATAGTTGTTGTTTTTCATATAAAAGTAATTTATATATGTTAATAAAACGAGAACAATTTTTTATTAGATAACTATTTGAAGTTTTTACATTTCAGATACAGTGAAACTTCCCTTAGTGAACACTTCTAATAAACAGATATTTTGGTATTCCCTGACTGGCATCATCCTTTTTGGCCTTTGTAGTGTTTCTAAATAATGGATTTTCCCAAAAATGGACACGGACACGAAATTGATGGCCAATGGTCAATTGAAACTTCCGAATAGCGGATAGCAGAGCATAAAATATCACCATTTTCTACAAAATTGTAGATTTCTCAAAACACACATTGCAATATCTGTTCGGTATTAGCCGAAAATTGGCTTCCTAGAAACTAGGTTTGTTTTCTTTTTATCTTTTATACAGCAGTCTTCGGTGTCATTTAAGAATTCAGTTTCAATAAAGTTCCTGTGAGAACAGTATATAGTATAGTTGTGTATATTGTGATGTCTGTCAAACTAAATCATTTAACTTTAAAATCTTACATAGTTTAATTTTCTCCTTTTTTAAATTTGCATTTTCCTAGTTTGCCTATTTGTTTATTCAGTACTATAGTACGAAATTATTAATAAATAAAGAATATTATATAATTTACAAATTTGTGTTCAATTGTGTATTTTTGTGAGATTAAAACCATTATGCCTGTTGTACTATAAAAACTATGATAATACAGTAGACAGTCGTAAAACAATATAAATCTTTAATTTATTTTACTTTTATCGACCGTATATTTATTAAAGTACCAGTAATGTGCTTTATTATACAGTAGGTTAATAAACATATAATTTAGGATCACCATTTAAATTTTCTGAACATTTTCAATAGTGTTACAAGACGCTATTCTGGTGGTTTACCATGCGTTATCAGCCGGCCTATATAACTGTATCTCTCCAGATAGCGGATACTTCTGAATAACAGACATGTGGTCCGAACAGTGTCCATTATTTGGAAGTTCACTGTAGACTGCAATAAATATAAATATACAATAATATATTTGTAAACCAAATCAAGCTAAATCGAAAGATGATCAGTTTCAAATATAGTTGGTTAATTTATATGAATGCATTACTGTATAACAAAGTTGAACCAAGTTTGTTACATTTTAATGGCTATTTCTGTATAAGTGGAGTTAGTCCAAAGTATGCTGAATCAATTTAAAAGTTTGTATAATTTTACAAAATTATTTACTTATTTTTATTAAATTTGGTATGAATAAGTTGTTATATAGTTGTTTAAACTACATACAGTTACTAGATATTACTTCCATTGACAAAGGAAACCATGAATATGAGGTTTATATTTAATATACATCAGGTTGTTCTACTTCGAATGTAACATGATTTTGTTTTGTTTTGGATGATTTTAGAAGCACAATCTGTATTTTATTATGATTGCTTGTATGAATAATGAGTAATTATAGTGTAACAAAGAAAGAAAATAGATCTTTCATTATTTCAAAGTGTAAATACACGAGTCTTTTCAATTCTTCTCTATTTTATTATGATTAATTATATGAATTATTCATTGTAGTGAAACAATGAAAGCAAGTAGATCTTTCATTACATAAAGCCTAAATATAATGCTTTTAAATAATAATAAAAAGAGTATAGATGCTTCGCTTACATATTCTACAATGTGGCTTCTCTGGCTTCCACCGGCCCCTGTTACAACGGGCTGTATTATTTTCTCCAATATTTAAGCCATAACCTTGTGCACAGTTAATTTTAAGTGTTACACCATGGGAATGTGTAGTGTTAGGATCTCTACCGGCTTTAACAATATCTATCTTCATGTATGTTTGGTGAGGAATCGCTTCACATGGAGCAATTGGGCGCAAAGCTGTAAGTCAAAAGTATTTGTATGAATCCATTATCTTTCCTTAATCAAACACTTATATTTTTCAAGGATAAATAAAGCAAAAGCTTAAAGTTTCAAATATTTTAATAATATAAATGAGCTACAATTGTTTCGTCTTGCGGCATCATCGGGAAACTTTAAGCTTTTGCTTTATTTTATCCTTGAATATGGAGTTTCAACAAGAAATATCTGCTACTACATTAATGTTACTTATATTTTTGTTTGACATTTAAGATCTTTCACTTAGTTTTTGGCTGTGATTTAAATAATAATAATAATAATAATAATAATAATAATAATAATAATAAACTCCAATATTATCATTGAACTTAATAATTAACAAAAATGGATTATTGTTCTTAGTTCAATTAAATATGTGGATTTGTAATCAGAACTATTTGAACATTGTAATGATGAACCCTACTTTAAACAATAACTTATGACTGGTAAGTATAATTACAACAAAACATCTTGTTAACAAACAAATTGTTTAGGATTCTAAAATTTATTTATACATTTATTTATACATTTATCCTGGTATAATATTTATATAATTTAAATAATATAAAAGTTGAAAATCTATATTCTTAATTAAAGTAAGTTTTTTTCAGCTTTATTACAATTTTTCATTATGGGTCACATGCAATAATTTCATACTTATTATGACAAAATATATGGGAAGCAATGTATAAACAAGTATAACAGTAGGCCTACAAATATTTTTTATATACAACTTATTGTTATTTTTAATATGTAAAATAAAATTGTAGGATAATTTGCAATAATTACTGGTACTTTCAGAAAATAGAAATTGATTTATAACATTTCAGTATATAACACTTACGTTTTCCTCTGCCATTCTTGCCTCTACCTTTCCCTTTTCCTTTCCCTTTTCCTTTTCCATGCCCTTTTTTCCTTCCTTCTTCTTCTTCTTCCTCTTTTTCTTTTACTTTGTCATCCACAACTAATTGATCCTCCTTATGTGTTGGTCCCCTACCACGATTTGTACCAGCTCCTGTGTTTTCATTTTTGTTGGTAGTAGTTGTAGCAGGTTTACGCATAACTTGAGTGTTTTGTGTAAGAGCTCGACGAACACGCAGTAAATGAGCTAGAGTTGCTGCTCGTCTTGCTCGTACAGATCGACTCCAACGTAAACGTGGATGTTGTCCTGGGACACATCTAAATATAGTTGAAAAATATATTCTGTGATTCTATATGTAATAATAATGTAGTATAAATAACCAAAACAATAATTTTTATTTAGTACGTAACACAAATGTATGTATGAGGAGAAAAGATTTTTTTTTTACCTTGGAAGCTGTTTTGGACTCCAGTGACCTCCAACACAAGTTGCCCCTGGAGGCCCATCAGCAAGGACATAGCCTCGATTACAGTCATACATAATTTGTTTATTATTTGTTACTTTACGAACATATGGTCTGTAGTCGTATAGGCCCATGTTACCAACCAAAAGTACTTTCCCATTCTCAACATATCCAGGAAATGGACAATAAACTGAAAATAAAATTTTCATTGAAACTTTTTAAATAAGTTATATCACATAAAAGTATGAAATACTTAGTCTATAGCTAATAAGTCATTTCTTATAATTAAAAAAGTTGTATGTTAAACCTTCTTGGCAGTATGGTGGTTCACCGGTCCAGTTACCATAACGACATTCAGTTGTATTTTCACCACGCAATGTATATCCATCTTTACATTTGTATCTTGCTCTCATACCATGCTCTGTTTTCGGGGCTATCACCATACCATTCCTGGGTGCTTTAGCCATATATTTACAACGAGCTAAAAAATAATATACAAATATTTCATTCATTAAATTATATCAAATTTTGTTAAACATTTTTGATAATTTGTTACAAAGATAATGTAATTAAAGTTTATACCTAAACTCCTCTACCCACACATCCACTAGATTAATAATTTAAAAATGGAATATCTTTCAAAAGTACATATAATTTCAAAATATGTAAATATCTTTTTTTTAATCACAATCTTTTTCTAGATTATTCTCTAAAATATTGTGTATAGTCAAATGCAATAGATATTAACTACGCTACACATTTTTCATGGCTTTATCAATATAATTCTCACTTTATTTAAAAATACTACTGTGATTACTTAACATTTATTTTTTAACATTTATTTGTTGAAGTTACCTACATACAGCAAGTCCTGTCAAAGAAGTGCTGTACTTTACATGCCATACGACTGAACTACGCTTAAACTAACCTTTTTACAAAAATGAAAATAACTCTGAATTTAATGAATATGTTTAATTTCTGAAGTGACAGTTCGATTCAGAATTAAATTCTACATCTTTAAATGTTAATATAAAAATAAAATAAGAAAAATCGTTTTTCAGCCTAAAAAGAGTCTGTGTCCCCCTTACGATTTTGCAAAAATTGAAAATGGGTCATTTTTAGCAAATAATTTCTCCTAAAATATGCCTGAACTATATTTGTTATATTGTATTTGGAATTTAAACATTAGTTTATTTTCAATAAGAAAACTACTGCCCACCCTTTCTCATTTTATACAAAACATTTAATCTAAGACTACATCTTGCAAGAATGTTTTAAAACTTTGACTTGTAGGAGAGAGAAAAATATTTGTAAACCCATTTTGTAATGACCGTGGAAAAATGGTTTACCATTGATCAACGCAAAACAGACGATACAATGGTTCAGTCAGAACTTCATCTTGGGGATTATAAAAGCTTATAAAATATTCCAAGATGAAAGGGGATTGTAAATGTAAAACAGAAATCTGGTTTGTAGAACAAACTAAAGTGAATTAATAGCCAACTTGTTAACTATATATCTGACAATATAAAACACTGAAACCCCTACCACAAGTTTGGTACAATAACACACAAACACAAATATAATAAAATAAAATATTTATTTGGCCTATGTTATTATAGTTCCCTGAGATATTTTGGTAATCAAATTACCATCATCAGAGGGATCTCTTTATGAATAATATTTATAAATATTTTATTTGTGTCTGTGTTATTGTACCAAACATGTGGTAGGGGTTTCAGTGTTTTATATTGTTTACATTCACCACAGTGTTCATTGAACATCTATATATCTGACAGATTACTTACTTCTAATAGGAGACTTTTACATGACTTTTTTAGGGTATATTCTAATTTTCTAAATTTGTTCACCATTTTCCAATATGGTGCCAACGTTGAAAATTTCTTATAGAAACCCCTATATTTTATGATGATTTCTGATAGAAAATGAATTTTAAGATTTTTTTCATTCGTTATTATTATTTTTTTATTAACCGCTAGAGTCACTCTTTACGTCATTTTGACTTTCAATGTTGAAAATTTCTTATATAAACCCCTATAAAATATATCTACCTAGTCTATATAAAATACAAAAAGGTTTACAAAAGTGTGATAATTGCAGCAAAATCTTACGAATTGTTTAAATAGCAATTCTGACAATATTAGCAAAACTTCTAATTGCTAATAATTATAAATACTTTTCGAAATAAAAATCACAATAGTAGTGCTATTAAGTTAAATATTGATGATGTGCAGTATAATGAGCTATCATGCATAGCCAATTTTTTTAATGATTTCTCTAGTCAAAGTTTTACCCAGCAAAGTGTTTACAACTCTGTGTCATGCTGTGGGAAAAGTGGGAGATCATCTATGTTTCTTTCGCCTGTGTGTCGAGAATGTCTATAGGGTGATTGGGAAAATGAAGAATAAAAGAACTGCTGATATTGATGAAGTTTCACCTTGGATCAGTTAGTGCATTTATAGAGATAATGGACTTTTTATGGAGGGTCTTGTAAGGGAAAATATATATTTTTCTCGACCTTTCCAAAGCTTTTGATTGTGTCGATTTCAATTTATTACTTCAAATGTGTAAGGTTTGGTATTAGAGGAATACCACTCTTGATGATTTTCTGTATCAGCGATTGTAAAACAGATTTTACCTTTAGTACTATTTAATTTTCTTTTAACATAGTCATATCAGATTGTACTTCATTAACTGATCTGAGAAATTCATCATGTCTTTGGTTATTCTGACTAGCTATTTTCTGTATTACTTTAAGAAGGGAACGTTAGGCTCTTGCTATATCATGAGCTTTTCTAGTGTCTCCCACCTGTTTAGCAGCTAGAAGTTCCTTTATTAAGCTTTATTTGCGTTTTCATAGATGAGACTTAAAGGTTTTGCTGAACATTTATTATCAATATTTTTAATTCTTGTGGGAATACTCTCTTGAAGTAATCATTGATAATTGTGTCAAAGTTTGTTATTTCACTGTTCAAATTTTCAGTGTTGAGTTATGTAGCGAATTCGAAACCATCGATTCTAATTGGAAGTTATGAAACTTCCAGTCTTTTTCAGAGTTGATCTTCAGTGGATCTTTTAATGTAAATATTTTTACTTTTGGGTTATTTAAGCTATGAACTAGTGGTGTATCAGGGGACATATGGCGTTGATCCTGTCCTTGTGTGTTGTAGGGTACATCTTCTACAGACACATATTTATTTTTGTTTTAATAGAAACTATCTTGTTTTAATCTTTCAGGCAGTATTTTAGTTTTTGACTTGTAAATAAATGTTAAATTTTTACCACTTTATTGCACTGATACATTCTTTATTTAATTCATAGAGTTCTTACCTGGTTGGCAGCGAGGAATGTGAGACCAGGTACCATTGTTGCACGTGATTGGAGTGTTATTTAGAGCAGGTTCAAATCGAGCTTCACACTCTAATGACAAATGTTCACCATGCATAACCATTAAAGGATCACCAGACGCCATTGTCATATTAGGACGGGAGTTGTTTGACACAATCACTCTACCTTGAGGAACTTGAGGCACTACACAAGGAGCTGTAACATTCATTGGATCATAAAACTATGTAATTTTATATCTTATTTCACTTTAATCTAAATCATTTAATCTATCATGCATTCACAGTCACTTCATTAGCATTCATTAATCTATTTGTATTTCGGTTCAAACTTTTATATCTGTTTATAAATATTTGTACATGAGAAGTGAAAAATGAAGTGAAAAAATATGCGTTGGATCAACTTACATATTTGGAATAGGCTTACACATTTTTTACTCAAAGTCAATGTGTTATAATTTATTAAAAATGATACCCACATTTTTATTATTGTTAAAATAACTAAATAAGGGAAATTAAAAAAGTAAATTTCATCAAAAATTTCAAAACTAAAATCAAGTATGAATCAATTTCTTGGATACGTCAGTGGTAAATTAAAAAAAGTATCATATGTATAACAAAACATAGCAAAAATATTTAGAAATTGAAATAGATAACAATCTGTAAAAAATAATGTAGTGATCTATAGAATCTTGTTTTTATTTTTACATTAAAATGATAAACAGCTTGTTTCACGAAGATATTCCAATGTTTAACTTGTTGTGGAACAGTCGTTTTTCGACCGATTAGATTAAAATGTTCATGAATGTTGTAGATATATATAAAAGTATACCATAGAATGCAATTATCATGCATGCAAACAAAATGGCAACTGTTTAAAATAAAACATATTTTTGGGGCTATTAGATTATGTTATTTTTATTATATTTATCTCTACTCCAACTTCAAAACAAGAATTTTTTAACAGAATTTTTACATCTAATTAATTTAGGATGTAGTTAAATTAAAGATATATGGTTGTTCAACTTTGAGTAATAGAAACTCCCATTCTCAGCTACTATACTTTCTTGATTTGGTATTCATGTGGATAACCAAGTTTTTAAAATATAGTAGGACCTCGATAACTCAAAGCTGAAGGGGTAGGTGCAAAATTCAAGTTATTGAGTTTTTCGAGTAACCAAGGTTCGAGTTATCAAGGTAAAATTAGCAAGGTTCAGTATTCACCAATAAAAATGCCTGTGTAACCTCTATAGCTCAAAGTTTTATACGTTTTACCTCTATAGCTCGAATTGGTGATAGTTCCTTAATCTATATAAGGTGACCTGTTAAAAATAATACAGTGACATCAAAGTTTTTAATTTACATTTCACAGACATATTAGTCACAAAAAATAGGACAGTATTGAGGTGTGAGGGTAGTAACTCATTTCCTTGTTTGTTGTAGACCTAGATACAGACTAAGAGGAGCCTTTCATGTTAAGGATTGAAAAACAGTCACTAATAGAGGTCACTTGAAAAAAAAATTCTACTTATATAGATGAACTTTGACTTTTAGAGGTTTGCAATTGTACAAACTCAAGTAACAAAGGTTTTCTGATATAATTACAAGTAACTTAAAATTCAACTTATCAAGGTTTTATTTTTTAATTCCACTTATAGAGGGGATTTTAGCATTTAGTGTTATGAAGAATTCAAAGGAATTTGAACATATTTGAGATATCAAGGTTTGAATTATTGAGGTCCTACTGTATTCAATTTTCATTGCACACAATTATCTAAATTTTCTTGCAACTACCATAACTACTCTGTTGTTACACATTAATTAATATATTTATGTCTGTATATACTTGACGATTCTTAGTTGGATAAGTTTGGTCAATACATATTAATTCATTAACAGACTGAAATTCAATTATTACTTGAAAGAATTATAGTTTCTCTATTACGGTACTTCAAATATTTTTCTTGCATGGAAACACTGAAAATGAAAAAAGTACACAGTTTTACTTGCTGTTTTTAGATTTTCATTTTGTTTCGTTTAGATGGGTTTGAAAAATGTAACCTTTAAAACAAAATAGATCAGAATATTTACACCATGCCAAGATTAGAAAGATGTGTCTTACCCAAACACAGAGGCAGAGGATAGCGCCAACGTCCATCGTTTTGACAGACTGATGAAGTGTTTCCTTCAAGTTTCATTCCGTCGTGACAACGGAAAATGATGCTTGCGCCCAATCCTGTTCCAGATTCAATATTTTCCAACCAACCATTGAACAGGATACCTGGATGTCCGCAGTTTATTTCTGTTGTCAAGCAAATCATGCAATCCAAAAAAATAAATAAAATAAAATAAAAAAAATTAAAAAATAAAGAAAACATAAACAACAACAACAAGATCAAAAGGGTGATTTATTCAAAGTACTACTGGATATTTATATAGAGTAAACAAAAAGATATGGATTATAATAGTTTAAGTGTAAATAGTTTACTTGCATAAAATGAAATTATATAAAACTAGCAGAGTACCCATCCTTCGTACGGGGTTATCGTATATTTAAGCCAAGTATATAATGGAGTATAGATAATTGAATGTTAAGGGAGTTTTCAAGGCCAGTGGGACGGTGCCCTGATGGAATTTCTAAATAAAAATAGGCCTATGTGTTAACAAGGGACCCTAAGAATGTACATGTACAATTTCAGCTCAATGGGTCCAGTAGTTTTTACGTGATTGTGTAACACACACACAGACAGACACACACACACACACACACACACACACACACACACACACACACACACACACAGACAGACACCATTTGATTTTTATATAATAGTATAGATTTGATCTCAAAATATTAAAAGCAATTTTGTGATCTATTTATTTTAAAAGTTTTGTCTTGTTATTATATTTTTGATTACGACAGTGGCATAGTTAAAAATTTAGTGAGCTGATCAGTTTTTCTATGAATGCCTCTCCTTCTTTTACTACCTTCTCTTACCTTCGACTCTTTTCTTTTTTACTTTTAATATGTTTTTCACAAGCTGCTCTTTAAAAGATGTAATTGGAATTATAGGTTAATAGGAGATATAATGATATTTCTAAAAATGTTAGAGATAAATACTCTAGTAGATTTAGGGTTGGAAGAGAAAAACGGTTGGTCAAGAGATAGATACATGGTATGAAAGATGAAAGTGAGGGATCTAACTCAAGACTACATGAAAAAAGGTGTAGTTTCAGCTAGGGTCCATCGGGTTTGCCACTCGGACCTTAGTTGGATCTATACATTTATTATCGCTATTTTTAACTAGTAAGCATATTAATTTGACTAATATTTCAGTGTAATCTTCAGTTTACAGAATAACATTGTAAGATATTGAGAAAAACAAAGATTTAGTAAACACTACAAGGCATATGTTAATATTTGAAAAAAAAATTAACTTAAAAAATGTCGGAGTTGATAAAAATATGTATCAACCAGTAAAGTAGGCAGTCAAAATAGCTAACACAACAAATCAGATTTTCATATCTTCTATGCTGTAGGAATATGTACATTAAATAATAAATTCCATACTTTTATATAGTCTCATATTTTAAGCCTAAGCTAACGTGAAATTAATTTTAGTGATAAAATAATTAGCTGTACAGTATACATATTTTAAACAATTTGTTGGGTTTTTTCAAGTAAATTTTAAGTTCAAAATCCTTATGTTTTATGTTGCAGTCATAAATAGCAGATCATTGGAGAGCAAGCTGGGCTCGGAGGAACATATATTATTTATTTATTGTGAAGTATATAGTTGGTATAAAATGTCTAATAGAATATAATGCAACTTGAGTCAGTAATAAAATTTATTG
Organism: Aphrophora alni; assembly: GCA_963513935.1. Lineage (NCBI taxonomy): Eukaryota > Metazoa > Arthropoda > Insecta > Hemiptera > Aphrophoridae > Aphrophora > Aphrophora alni. The sequence continues at coordinate 542,321 of OY740774.1, forward strand.
TCAGTACGTTTTGTAGAGTAAAATCCTGGTTTTTTGCAACATAATTAAAAAAAAAAAAAAAAAAATTGACTATTAGGATTAAAATTTACCATTGTTTGTTACATACTGGATGACACAAGGTCATTGGGATTTAGGCAACTAACAGGATTTCCTAAGTTACTTTTATATTAATGTTAAAAAGAGAAATAATTAAAGGATTCCTATTTAATCATATAAAATCATTGATTTCTAAATCTAAAGTAGTTTGTGGGATAGGCTCTCTTTCTATAAAAATTTAGTGTTTTATTTTATCTGCTTGTCTGATACAAAACAAATAAACAATCTAAATTAATAAATAATTAAGGTAAACTATTTACACAGTTAAACTATACATGATTGAAAATATGAAAAGCTGTACAGTTAGTTGTTATTTCTACAAGCTGCTAAATGCAAAATGCATAAGAAAAAAAATATTTACATTTTAATTATTATAGAATAATAAAGAAAAAATATATCTTAATTGGAGACAGGATTCAATACAGTTTATTAGGTTCCAATTTTTCATTTTTATTCCATCAAACATTTTACCGGCCAAATCTAATACTATTCTTCTTTACATAGACTTAATATTTAACACATAGACCACTGTTTGAATATATAATAATATAAAACAACATTCTGTAAATACAAAGGTATTTAAATTGAGAGACTGAATTAAAATTATTTATGATTTGTTTAAAAATATAACTGAAACATTGCTAATATACTTTTTCTGAACTACATTAGCGAGCTTATAGACTTTGAACTAGAATAACAAATAAACTAGTTTTATTAAAAATAGTATTGTAAATCAAATGAATTAGTATAAATTAGTTCCTTATCTATTTTTAACATCTTAGATAACATCAGATTTGTTACAAATTGGCATAAATAAAAAAATGTGTTATATTTCTAATTATCAGACTACTAATTTCTATAGTATTAGATTTCTGATTTCGCTTTCGGTCACTTCTTATTTCAGATGTCCAGCTGTAGTTGTAAACAAACAAAGCTGGTATGTTTGAATTTAATTTTCACACTTCTTTTTTTCCCCTCCAAGGATAAGGAGTAGCTCTTTACCCTGGTAATAGTCAAGAACATGTTATACAGGCAGGAGAAACTGACATTTTATTTTCAAAAATAAGCTACTTAATAAATACAAAATATGTTTAGGTAGAATATATTTGTATTTAGTACAAATTTTATTGTTAGTTAGTTTAAAATCTTTTTATTCAACTATCCAAGTTAATGTTTCAAAAATATGAAATGATAAAAATAAGTTTTGCCATTTTTGAAGTTGATAATAGTCACTCATGGTTTTGTTTATTTATAACACAGCTCTTTAAACTATAAACAAATATAATATGTTATAAAATAATTTAACTGAGTTATTACAATTAAAATGATAATATCTAACGTATAAAATGTGAAAAGTATTATGAATGTTTTTAGTGATAAGATTAACAAATAATTAAATAAATGTTATATATTTCCATAGACACATCGATAATGTATATATCTATGTACAGTTTATACATTAGTAGCTATATGTACACATTATTTACTTAAAGAAGCTGTTATAGGAAACAATACAAAAATGAAATATAAATATGTGTAAAACAAAACAAAAATACTTAAAAATGCAGTACTGCTACCAAACCAGAAAGCTTCAATACTACTGTAATGTTACAAAATTTATTTGGGTCAATAAATTGTAAAAAAAATATTATGTTCAACTTTACCCTGGCATTTAGGCATAGTTCCTGACCATTTCTTGTCTGCACCACATCTCCTTGTTCCATCACCTAGTAGCGTGTAGCCGTAGTTACATTCATAGCTTACGACAGAGTTATATGAACATGAAGTGAAAATGGCCTTTCCATGTGGTGGATTGTCTGGTAGAGAGCACTGCACGGCTGTAACCACAATAACCACACACCCCAACAACAGAAACTGTCCAAACTAAAGCAAAATCCCTCAACAAAACAGAATTATTTTGTAAAAATAAAGGAGGAAATATATATTAATGACTTCATAACATTTTAATAGGTTTTCATTGGTGACTCAATTTTTTTCTTAATTTAATGACACAGAACCATTTAATTGTCAAATTAAAATTTTAACTTCCACTTTAAATCAGATGAAATAAAAACTCTTTTCAACCTTCTTATTTATTTAGCCTCTTGGATTGTTTAACAATAATAATAATAATAGTAGTATTTCAACTTTCAACAAAGACCATGGAAGTGTTTTGTACTTATAAATTTTAATAAATATTTAATTATTTGTATTCAAGTATGTGTGATTATAAAGTATATATTATTTTGAAGTGTTAACAATATCTAAAAAAGATAGATAAGATAACTCTGAAGATAGCTCCACGAAGTGTCGAAACGCATTAGAAGGATAATGAAGAGATGAAAAAGGATTGTAACATTAATGTAAGTTGAACTACTACAACTATTATTATTAAAACTCTTTTCCACACTATAAGCATAAATAAATATTTGGCAGACTAGGTGATTATTGATTTCATTTGCTGTTTATTTACTATTATATATTGTTTGGAAACATCTATGAGAATCTAATGTTCTTTGTCATCATTTTAATTTAGAGACCTAAGATAGTAGGTAGTATTATTATTAGTGATGTGGTGTATTTTTATGAGAACTTTATAAAAAGACTTTGCTTTTTAAAAGCTAAATATTTACCTTAATTTCTAAATGATGAAAGTTTTGTGTTCTCTTCATTCAGAATTTGTTTCTTATAAGCACTTCTATTTCAGTGATCAGTTTGGTTTCTTATCACGTATATTGCAGTTCCAATAGAAATTATTGATTTCTTAAGGACATTTCATAATTCTAAACTATTGCATGAATAATAAACATTAATTTTTGTTGTTACAACATTTTGACATATTATTCATTTGTTGTGAGATTGAGGATGGCTTACTAAAATGTCAATTCGTAAATAAAATGTTTATTTTTGTATCAACTATTTTAATATAAATTAATTTTGGATCTACTATTTTTCTTTTGGATGTCAAATTTCTCTCTCTTACTGTCTATAGGAAAGAAAATTTGATTTAATAACTATCTTATCCCAAATTATTTCTATACTTTTAAAATTGAGATTTTTTTTTTTTAGATTTGTTTTGTAGTATCTTTTTTATGTGTCCTCAAAATAAATGTTAGAGAAAGAATGTGTTGATAGAAAAAGAAGTGGCCAGTGATATTGAAAAATAAATTGAAAGAGTATAAGTATGCAATCATTCAAAATATGAGAATCTAGCATGATGAACTTAACTGCTCGTAATAATGCAGGGCAAGACAATTTTATGAATTGGGCATAGCCGAGTTATTACCTGCAAATATAAAAATCCCTTTTCCATTTAGATGAAGACGGGTTAATTTAATCTAGAGTATTTCTTTGAGTTTCCACTAGATTGCTGTACTTTACAGAGTCTCAGTTGTCTCTTGTGTTGTTCTCATCAGAATGTGCTGTCATTCTGGAAATTTCTAAACTGTTCTTAGTTTAGTTTTGTCATGTTTTTCTTTTGGTATATGTCTCTTCTGTTACATTTTAGTTTATGAGTTGCATGTTATTAAGTGTTACAAATTTTATTGTATGACACCACGTCACATGTCGAGTGTGGAAAAGGAAAATATGTATGACAGTGAGTTAAAAGTTGAAGATACAGTTGAACAATTAGAACAGTGTGGTGATGAAAGTGAATTTTCAAGTTAGTGACAATATTGTAATAGGACTACTCAAAACAAATTTCAAATAAGATTCAGTAAGTGTTAAATAAGTGTCAGTTTTAAATTAATTACTGTAAAATAAATTTGGAACCTATAAAAAAATTGGTATGTTCTATACAAAAAGGTCTCATTGAAATGAACGTAACCATTAAGTGGCTAAGTTACTTTTGGAACTTTTATTCAGTAGTTTCTTTGTATACTTCATATGTAAATGTAGTATTTAAAAATTTTAAATAAATATTTATCTTTGTTTCATAAATTAAATATCAACTCCAGAAATAAATACAATATTCTAAGATTTTAAGTGAAATTTATACAGACTAAAATATATAACTTAAACTTTTTTTTTTTAATATCACAGAAGTACTTCGAAGTGGATTTGTATTAAAAAATGTATGGAATATTCGGTGTAATAATCTAGATTGGAATTTTTTTTTTTGAGCTCAAACAGTCATCGTGTTTGATTATGAAGTATATAAGTAACAAATACGACTGAACTATGTTTCACATTTAGTCAGTCTGACATTGTGTAGTAGAATGTAAACTACGAGGTTGAGAAGATCAATCAAATCTATTGAATCTGTGGAGGTGATTTAAATAATAAATATTTTCGCATCCGTTATAATAAAACCCTTAACATCATGTAGTACTCATCAGCCTGATTGACTAATCAGGTGATTTTTATTTCACATGAATACTTTATTATTAATGATGACTAATATTTCTTGTTTATTTAATGTTCAAACTTATTAAATCATTAATATTTAATAATTTCATTAGTACTTTAAAGAATATAATTTTTATTCATGTTAGCAACTTACGCACGCAGGCTGGCAATTCCTTTGGTGCCCAAGCTCCATCAGCTTGACATGTACGTTCATTACGTCCAACTAGTTCAAACCCTTCAGCACACTGGTACAACACTCTACAGCCATATGTATAACACTCTCCTGCATGCCATCCATGAGCTGTCTCCGCTGGAGTGCCACAAGATCGAGCTAAAGTTGTAAAAAAATATAGGTTTATTTGATTTAATTGTTTTTAGACTTATATATTCGTAGAAATAATTCATAAGCATAGGTTTATATGTTGTATTTAAATGAGGAAAAACACACTAGATTTTTCATTGAAAGTTTTATGATATGGTTTGTCAATAAAAACAATTTTACCAAAATAATATAAAATTAGTTTTGTTAGGAGTAATATTATATTTAAATTTGATGTTTCAAACTGATTTATAACTGTTGAACTAAAAAGTATTGGAAGAACACAATACACTTTGGTAAATGGGGTAAAATGGTTTGAAGAGCTTTAGTCTATCACAAATGAAGAAACATTATCAACCATATTTAAATGTTTGTAATAGAAGTGCTTTCTAATTGTATTATATATTCATACAATGGTGTATTTTCTAGGCTTGCAAAGCCCTAGTATTAATGACAAAAAATGAAAATTCATTTCTATAGACCTACCACATGAAGTTACATATTATATTCGTCGTTATTTTAAATATAAAATTATAATTAAAATGTTATTTTGAATGTAACAATACAATTTTTTACATGAGTAACATTGCAGCATTACAGCTCCTATTTGACCATAACCTGGTATACATGTCTTTGCAGAAGAAAGGTAAAGTCTTCCCCTACTATTAACTATGGCATTACCATAGCAACAGTAGGTGAGTAAGGTGGTGGCTATGAAATTTGAATACAAGAGGTCTTCACTCTTCAGATAGCTAACTGCATAAAAGTATGTGTCTGCTTTTAGTTATTAATTTGTCACCGATCTTTAATTATTCAATGAACCTGTAGCGTTATTATTAATAAAGTGTTATATTATTTTATAATAGGTGTTAGATTTTGTTTCATTTCTGAAAAAAAAAATTTAGTAATAAATTGAATGTCACTTGATGTCAAACTTTATTCATATTCTATTATTCAATAGGCATAAATTAACAACAAAAAGGAAGTGAGTTTTTAAGTTATACACCAGATGAACTTGATAACCACTGAGACTTATTAACAGGTACCTTGTAACAGTCCTCAAATGTTAATGTTAAAATACAAAATGTACTTTTTAAATATTTTATGAAAAGTACCTTAATGTAATGTATTAATTAAACATCATCATTTAGAACTATGAGTAAATTTTGTAGTAATTTATTTTTTTAAATTATATGAAATAAAAACATCTCTTCCTATAATGTCTTTATTAAAAAGAAAAACTTATTAAATATTGAAGAAAACATGTTTGGGAACAATATTGTCAATTAAATATTATCTACAACAAAGCTATCTCAAATAACTTACGTTCACAGGAAATATCTGGACCAAACCACGAAGCTGTATTCTCAATAGCCAAGCACTTAGCTTTTGGGAAGCCATTGGTTACATAACCTACTAAACATTGATACTGTATTGTGGCATCCAAGTCAAATGTAGTTTGTTCAGGTAGAGCATTGTGGCGTGCATGGTCTATGTTAGGTGGGCCCTTGCAGTAAACTGAATTAAAAGAGACATATAAATAACTGATTTGCCAGTGTATATAATTAGTTCAAATATAATTTTAAGGAAAATATATATTTTTAAGAATTTTGCAGGCTTGATCAGAAGAGAAGAATTTTTAAATTTTTAACAGCCGACAATTCACAAGAAAAAAACAATAAATTCTGAAAAGAAAATATTGGTGTCTTCATAAAAGCAAATAGATAAATATTGTGTAAGCGGGAAGCACCAGTTTTAGTATTAAAAAAATCCATATTCCTAGATATTTTACAAATGATTTGGAGAACTCAACTCTATTTAGGTTAAAAATGTATAATTAAATATCTATTTAAGTTTTATTTTTACATTTCAAACAGTTTCTTAGCATCTACTGTATAGATTGTATAATATTTTTTCAAGCACAAGGGAAACTAAATGTACTCGTTAATAGTTTCTTTCTTAAAATATGGAGGAAAACACTTGATTTATAGAAAAATACAAATTGTACTGTATTAGTTATCATTCTATTAATGTTTTAATATGTTTTGACTAACAAACAATGTAATTTTAATAGTTTGTTTTCAATCTCAGATAAAAATAATTTTAGTAATAAACAGCTTTTAGAATATCATAAATATATACAAGTGCTAAATTTGTACAATTAAGATAGAATGAAATCATCCTTACCATTTTGTTTACAGACTGGAGTACTTCCTGACCAGTTCCCATCTGCTTGGCATGTTCTCTCCCTGAGTCCCACAACATGGTAACCAAGTTCACAACTATATGTAGCTTTATCATTGAATAACCTCCCTGAAACTGTCACAGAGCCTAACTGTGGGCTGGTCAGTTCTGAACACTCTCTTTCTGAAATAAAAACATGATTGACATACATTTTAAAAATAAACAAATATGATGAATCTAATACATTTCCAAAAAAATAAATTTAGTAACAACAACAAATTTTTTTTCAATAATAAATACTTTATGTTTTTTTAAAAATCTATTAATAGATGTACAAATTAAGATTTTAAATAAATTATAGATGCATAAATAAAAAAATAAAAAATGTGTAGAAAAAAAGAAGAATAAAAAATTGGTAAGTAGACCATAAAAATCGTCTAAAATGAGTTTGTAAAAATCAAAATATTTTCATATTTTAGTCTTCTAGCAGATGCCTGAAATTCGGACTTATTCATCAAATGGGGGATAACAGCTTGAGATTTTGGCAAAAAAGTTGGGATATGTACTCAGTTTTATCAAAATTGGTCGAACTGGACGACAGAAAAAAAAAAAAATTTTAAAATCTCTTTTACTGATTCAGAAGTTTATCAAATGAACAATAATGAAAATATAGTGACTGTTTATCTACTATAGAGACTGAGTTTACCAAAACATTGAAGCGTTTTTATTTAACATTTTATTGCATTTTGAATTAAATTATAATAATTTAAATTAATAATAAATAAGTTAACTTAAATCCAAATATTAAATATTTTAAACAACTGCAAAAGAGTAAAACTAATACAAGACATCATGCGAGGATGTTTTCAAGATTGCTAGTAGTTTGAAAGTTATTAAACAGATATACACTATCAGTAATTGGAAATCTGAGCAACGAAATGGAATGTTTTCTGGTGTAATCTGATGCTGCAAACTTAATATTCCTTGTCAACAGGAACACAACTTGGGGTTAACTTTAGAAAAAATATGACAGATGCAAACTTTAACAAATTTCAAACTCACTAATCTGATAAACAGTTAACTGTCTAACTGAAGTGAACCTCAAGAAACATCGAGTGTAAACTGTGACAACTTTATTTGAAGTTGGACAAAAATTTACTGAACTATTACTAAGTTTATTGGTTAAAATGTGTAGTTAATATTTATTTCAGACTTTTTAGGTTAATTTTGTATTTTAAATGCAACTTAATATGTGTTTTCTTCTTGTTGTTTAAAAGTAAAAAAAAAAAAACCTTTTGGTCATCATCGCTTTATAGAAAAAGGAAGTAAAGAGCTTGAAATATTTGAATACTCCTACCTCTAATAGTGTCAGGGTTAGAAGAGAAGAAGAGTTGGTCAAGAGAGACAGATACTTGATTAGAAAGATGAAAGAGAGGGATCTAACCCAAGACTACATAAAAAAAAGTTTTAGGATCCAGCTAAGTTATCTCGAAATTCCTAAGCCCTTACTCATTAAAGTCAACTCCTGAGAGATGCAACTTAATGAAACTCTAACTTCCGATTTGGTTTTTGATTACTTTTTCATAGTATTGTATTAGCAACTACAATGATCTATATTAATGAAATAGCTTAAACAATGATTTAGATGGAGTTTCCTTAATGTAATCCTTAGCAATCAAAGTTATGTAAACCTGCTCATAAAAATCTTCAGACAGTTTAATATAACCATAATGCAATTGTTATGTATGATGTCTGCACAAATATTAAAAAGTATTATTATGTTTTGATAAAATAAAATCCAATAATCTGAATGTAAAACCATTTATTTTGAACTATTAAAAAAAAAAAACAGTTCAACAGTAATGATCATTTTTATACCGATGTATTCAAGGCCCGTTTTTAACTGATTTTCTTCTAAAATGGTCAGTTTTTGATATTTCTTCACGTTTAAAGGCCATTTTTGACTGATTTTCACTATTCATGATCCATTATTGACGTTTATTCATATTTCATGACCAGTTTTTGACTGGTTTTAACCTTTTATCACCAGGAATTGATCAACCTTCACGTTTTAAGGTATGTTTTGGACTGATTTTCACATGCCATAGTCCATTATTAACGTTTATTTATGTTTCCTGGCCAGTTTATGACAGATTTTCAATCTTCAAGGCCGGTTTTTGACCAATTTACATCTTTTATCACCTCATCAGGTCCCGCTTAACTGGAGGGTTACAATCTTTGTTCTTTTATAAAGAGAGAGATGCACAGCTTACTTACTCCAGCTTCCAGTATGTACCATATTTTATTGTTCACCACTACAATCTTTCACAACTGTTTGTCAAAGATGGCGGACCATGATTTTTCTAAGCATCCCAATTCTACTAAATGTAAGTATACTAAAAATATGTTTAGTTGTAAATATTTTTTCATATAAAAAATTCTGTACTGTTATTAGATCCTACTGCTTGTAGTGTGATGGTTTTTAATTTTTTTTTACACACCAATTACAATGTCTAGACACCGTTGTCTACACCTTGTAGGTTACATACAATATGTCATACTAAATGTTAAATTAATACACCAACTCTGTATATAAAAATGACTTGACCTTAGCATTAAAAAACAACGAATGTAGCAGTAAACAGATGTAAGAAGTTTACTTGCACCAAGAATTTTCACTTCTATTTTTAAACAGCCTAATAATTGTAAACTAATAAAAACATGGCCAGCATATCTGGTATACAATTTAAATGTATTTAAATCTTAAATAAAGCATAGTGTAACCGAAATTTGGCAAACATTTTATGAAAATTAGGGCCCAATGAAAAGTGAATAAAAACTATGATGACGCAGTTAATCTTTAAAGGCGGTGTAAGAAACACTAACCATTCTAAACAGCTATGTTAAATTTTAAAAGTTAACTTTAAATCTATGTTTACATTCTACACACTTTCCTGATTCATCTATAATACATATTATATTTAAGTTTATTATGTTTTGTATAAATTTAAGTTTTTTATATTAATTATCAATACAAAAATTAAATATCCGTCAACTATTATTTCAACAATTGTAGTAATACTTTTTTTAGAATGTACTAAAAGGCAATGAAGGGAGGAGATGTGTATTATATAATATGTAAATATATTTTGTTTGAACTATAACTGAATAACAAATTTTCAGTTTCTGGTCAAATCAATTATGTGGTCCTGTACAGAAGAACAAAAACTCTGTATACATTAGTGAAAACATAAGGATATATTTACAAGAGGTAGGTTATAAATTCCTTTTGCATTAATTATTAAATCTGGTTAACATTTTTATAAAAAAATAAAAACGTATCATTGTGAAATCTGAGTTGAATTTCGTTCCTTCATTCAAAAGTTATTGTTAACTTTCTACAATTTATAATTTAAGAGAAGTCATATCTAGCCATAAATTTAAATTATACATTTATAACTAAAGTTAATGTACGAACATGCATATAAAATAACAAAAGACAAATTAGAACGCAAAACTGTAGCACTTTATTTCTAATTATGAAATATGACATTCAATTTTATAACAAATCTGATAAGTGTACATTATAATTTATAAAAATGAGATGTGCTTTGAAATGATAATAGTGTAATGAAAGCCTATAATACAGATATGACATCAGCTCTGCGAGAACATAATAAACGACATTGATATATGGTTGGTGTTGGTTCACCCTAGAGAGCCGTAATACCAAGATAGCCACGTCAATGATTATCAACTCCCGATATGATTTATAGACTATAGATTTATTACAAAATAAAAACTGCATCATATAATGAATTGGACGCTATAGAAAAATGATTATAGAGTGTTGTAAAAATAGATAGACTTAAATAATCACATTGAATAATAGTTTGTTATAGACTGACAAGTAAGTAATAGTATGAAGATTTGTAATAGTTTATGATATTAAATAGTGTGACAACTTCTAATAATAACTTAAATTTATACATTAATTAAGTTCTCATTTATATATAAATTTGACATCTTTGTAGAATGAAAAAGAATTAGCTATTCTAGGAATTAGTTAATTGCTTATGATATTTTATTGTAATTTGACATTATAGTTGACCAACATATACAACCACAAACATGCATGCATACGTACGTATATTCATAAATAACAAAATGGTTTGAAAATAAAGAACTGAAATAAATATAAAATACTATATTTTTCGGAAAAAGAATTCTTTTAATTAATGAACATTTTGAGCCTATCTTTTTTTTCAACCCAAACATCAAACGATTTTAACAGGAAAGAAATCATTCCATAAATAATGATAACATTCAAATCGGATTATTTTGTCTTTCCACAGCCTACATTTAAGATAATGCAAAATCTGTTTACCCCCCCCCCCCCCCATTTTCCTTCAACTTAATAAAATAATGTAATTATTCTATAAGACATCAAGACTACATGTAAGTATAATCATTCACTTTTTAGATAATATGGAGGGAAATGTAATAACTTAAATGGGTTAAATGGCATTGCATTGTTCTATCAGGTTTATAGGTCAAGTTGAATGCAATCGCAGCTTCATAAAGTCAGACAGAGCATAGAGCTTAGCTTGGCTTTGCAACAATAATAGTGTCATGAATGTGTATTTACGGTCAAAAACAACTTATCTCATGTGAAATTCAAACAGTCATCACATTTGATGAGATATACAAATTAAATTTTTTGTACCCGGGAGGGTCTAAAAGGTTTTATGAAGGGAATGATCGGCAAATTTGTTGGCCCTGAAAAGGACCAATTGGTCTAGAGTAGAAGGAAAGAATTCGGGACGCAAGTTGATCTTGAAAAGGACCATTCGGTCTAGTGAAGTAGTGAAAGTCCGGCATACTTGTTGGCCCTGAGAAGGGCCATCGGCCAAGACAAAAAGTGGAGTCGCTATCTAATGTGGGGCTCTAGAATCACCAGGAACGGGGTTTGATTTTCGGTAGGGGCGGATGGGTATGTAGATAGGGATCAGGTCGTGGTTCAGAAGACCTGCGCAACAACGGTTTCAAACTTGGCCTACTGAATAAGACCTCTTGATGTACTAATTCAATTAAGACTTTCCGCAAGGCCCAAGAAATCAACTGTTGGATATTAAATCTATAGGAGCTACAATATAATCTAACTGAAATGTAAAATGAGTATTTAACAAAAAAATACACAATAAGTGTCAATGTAATCGATTGTGATGCATCTGTGTAAAGTCATTGTTGAATATCACGACCTAGTTTCCTAGATGGGAGGAGGTATATGCTAAACACATATTAATATACCTCCTCAATACCCTCTTTGTCAGACATCACTCTATTCATCTCTGAACATTCCAATTACCCCTCCCCTTCCCATCCACCCCACTCCTCTACAACCTTACAACTCATCACTTAGTAATTTTTCATTATATACAAAGTTCATGATTGGTTATCAGCAATTGCCATTAGGAACTTTACAAAAATAGTTTACTTAAAAATTATCAGTTAATGTGACTGTTTCTAATTATACGTTTTTCTTGTAAACGAAAGTAATAGACATGTTTATTTCGAAAAGCCACAATGGATGTACATTATAAATCTGAACGTTTGTGCATTATATTAACACTGATTATTAGTTCTACTATGTGTGTGAGAAAGTATTTACATAAATACATACCTACGGGTGAACCAAATGTATGGAAACCCCCAATAACTTTAAATCTGTTTTAGATAGAATTCTGGAATTTTCAGGATAATGTGTGGTCAACTACCCTATCTTTTGACGTACCACAGAATTAAAATCCCTTCTTGGGGGGTGGTTCAGGGGTTGTGATTCAAATATTTTAAAAGGGAACACCCATCATGTTAAAGGTCTCTATAAAACAAGAAAAATGGCGCAAATAAAAAGTCTCTACGATACCTGTATCCAATATGGCGGCTGATCGAAGTTTTGGTTTTTTAAAGAAATACTTAGGTACAGCAGTTCAAGGAAATGTACAGTTGGTTTTGCCATGTTGATCAAAACTTTATTAAGTGGATATTATCAAATAAATTGGAAAAAATCAATATTTATTAAATAATTTGTGTATTAACTTATTTATTACCTTACATTTCAATTTAAAAATGCTCGAAATGTCCTCTTTCTGTTGTTTGACAGTGTGCCAGTTAGTTGTAAAATGACGATACTGGATTATTTAACGATTACCCAGTGATAGTTTGTCCTGCTTCTTGAATTCTATTCTGTAAATCATTGTTATCTTGCGGCTTATTATGGTAAACAATACTGTTTAAGTGGCCCCATAGGGAGTAATCCAATGGTGTCAAATTGCACTCCTTTGTTCAATCCATATTCCAGGAAAAAAATTCATTAAAAATTTATTGCACCCGAATGCCGAAATGAAGTGGGGCACCACCTTGTTGAAGTCGGGGTCAACAAAGTTTTGAATATTTGAAATGATATCTTCTACAAGCAACCGTTCATATTTCTCTGCGTTTAAATTTCCGTCAATAAAAATTAAATGAATTGTCCACCAATAAAACCTGCCCATACATTTACTTTGACTGGATACTGAGTATGGGCCTCATAATACCTGCGTGGATTTTCATCATTCCAATACCGACAATCATGGCGAGTTACATCTCCATTCAAGAAGAATGTGGCCTCATCACTGAAAACAACGTTGTTTAAAACATGAGGATTTGCACAAACATTGATCATCATAGCTTCGTAGAACTTAATATTAAGTTCTTGGACCAGATGAATCTTGAAGAGTTTTCAATTTCCAAATCACTGAACTTTGGCTAAATTTAATAAGGATTCTCAATGAATGCTTGCAAAATTTCTAATGATTTGTTACAGATTTTCCTTCCTGATTTTATTCTATTAGTAATGCTTCCTGTTTCTTGAAACTGTTGTACACGATTATTAAATGTTGTATTGAACAATTCACAAACTTCATTATAAGACCTAATGAAGCCCACCAAAGCCCCTTATTATTAGACGTGTGATACTCTCCTGTTCACTAAATGACATTATTGAAGTTATTATTAAAAAGTAGTACAAACAAAATTAATCTCGTAAAAACAATTATAAAAAGTGGAAAATATTGACTTATTAGGTAGAGGAAAACAAAAATAATTAGCTACCAAATCATTAGAAATGATCACAAATAATATTATAATTACACAATAGTGTTATAATGGAACGCTTTATTGTAGCAACAATGGTAAGAGACTATCAATGATCAGCTGATCAGCTTTCAACACGAATAGATGAAGTTATTTTGATTTCTTTTTACTCACTGAACTTTTCATGCTCTATCCGTTTGAGCGGAGGATTTTGAGACTCCTGTTTTATTTTCAATAGTTCTGTAAAGATATGTTAGGGTTTACAGAAACAGCAGCTAATACAGTTTCAGTTTCCTCTTCAAGTCCCAAACGACGTTCAATAACCTGATTGTCCGTTGTAATCCTAACTGAACGTGAAGACTGGAATTTTTCAATTACTCTTCAAAAAGTGGACACAGATGGAATTATTCTATCTTCAGTCATTCCCGCAAATATACTTTGAATTGAATTGAAATTGAGTCCACTATAGTATAGCCTCACAATAATTATCCTTTCATTAATCCGTAAATTTTGCATTATATAAAAAACAGTAGCTGTAATTATATTCTGCCAAAAATAATAGGCCTAACCTGAACGAAAGTTACAAACAACAGATAATGATTAAGAAACAAACGAAGCAAACAAAATAAACAAAACAATCTAGCAATGAAGGAAAAAACAACACAGAAGGACTAAAGAACAAAGTTCACGGTTGATCATCAACAATCAGCTTTATTCAAATAATATTTTGTATTTTATATTTATACCTTTATTTATAATTTATTGTAATATAAAAAATAAAATAAAATAACAATACATCAAGTGATATTTGAATTTCTGTGGACACTCGGTATATATATTTGACTTGAAGGTTGTAGCCTGCTTTACATAAGAGCCCTTCATACTTGGGCTTTGTTTCATATCAACCTATTGTTGCTCGCCTCAAGTCTTCTAAGATGCTATCTGCAGCTAATTATAGAACTACGTACAACACCACACAGTTATGGGTTTGAACTTTTTATTTATGGTCACGTTAATTTTTAACTCTGATGTCAAATTCGAATACAGTTTAAAAATACGAGAGGGAAGTTTTATGAATCAGATACATTGAAAATAAAAACAAGTAGATAGGCACCATTATAGTACAAGCAATGCCATGTTAGACATAAAATCCTGTTAATGTAATGCACAAAAGTTGATTTTTCGGGCCTTGTAAGAAATGTTAAATTTATTGTTAGATAAAGGCCGCTTCCCCAAATCAGTGGATCCCTGGATCTTGTAATTATACTAGTATCATATTTTCTTGGAAGGTTAGGGTTTGGAAAATAAATTAAGATTTTGACAGTAACTTCACTATTTGTCATTGAAGAGAAATGGAGTTGTGTACCATTACATGCAGAATTGAAATATGCAAACATAACAGGAGATATGAACGAAAAACTGTTTTATATAGCCACAATTTTTACATTCTCAATACACTATACTATATTTTACGTTCCTAGGCTAGGATTTACTGGTGCTGTTCTTTAGTTACATTAATTAATATCCGCCATATTTTATTTTTGTTGCGACTTATGAGAGGCAAAACGTAGTTAAAATTTATATTAATTGTGGGGGGAAATGAAGAAATGAGTTTTTTTTAAACAAAATCAGAACATTATCAAAATACTTCTGAGAATTTTGTTACGATAAGAACAAAAAATTAATTCCCAAATAAAACAGTTAGTCTTCATTTTACAAATTTTGTTAAATCTAAATCGATAAAAATTTACTAAAAATCTCTTTAAAGTTAAAAAAATATATATTTCAAAATGGCGAAATCAAACATTAAAAAAGCAATCAAAAAACAAAACAAAATCCTGAGTGCATTTTTTTTTGTAAATCGGCATTTCAAATTTTCCGATTTCAGTAAAATAATTTGAAAATTATTTTGCCAAAAAGTTTTATATATGTGAAACTGAACGAACCCTCAAATCTTACTCTAGAGGTCGGAATCGGTGGATAGTCCACCACAGGTTTGATACATTATTTCTTAAAAAGAGAAGTTATTAAAACTTTAACAAATTTTAATTTTCTCTAAAGTGCGACAAAAATGATTGACAAATTCGTGTTCAGCTTTAAATAAAGTTCGGGAAAACTGGTTTCTTCAAAGTAAGTATGAAAGATTGAAATAAAAAATCGTTTAATGTTAGACAAAACTAATGACACTTTTGTGAATTTCTTAAAACATGGTGTACCTGATTTTCATAAAAATCTGTTCAAATCAAATAATATTTAGAATAGGAAATTGTGAGATTATGGAATATTTGTATCACTATTGTATGAAGTGTACAGTATGTTAAGGGTTACTTAACCAGGGTCATGTCATCAGTATCCACATCCACTCTCGGAGTTCCAGTATGGTGGAACTCGCCTCAAAATACTCGGTCGTCTTAACCTTGAGCCTTTTGACATTTGGTATGAGTTATTTTAGACTTTTGAGAATTCTGACGAGCTGCTCTATCCTTTCGAATGCGTTTTCGTTAATTTAAAAAAAAATACTTTAAAATTATTGTTAATTAATAAAACTATAATGGATACAGTGGAATTGATTTGTGGGGCACTATGTATGTTCTATTATTATGGAACTAGTTCTGATTTCGTTACTTAATTAAAAGGAAAAATAAAAATGGCCGAAGTCAAGAGATTTAGGTCCGTAGTTGTGGTCAAACTGTTCTCAACAATGAAGCCCCACTGATTAAGCTCCCTTTGATGTGGTTATAACAAGAACTAACTCAGGTCATATACTTCAACCCTCACAAGACAGCACTCGGTAGGATAAATATTTTGCGTTAAGAAAGATCTTTCGCTGAGGTAATAGAATACAGTAATTATATTTTATCAGTAGGAACGTTTCAATTTTACGGCCGTCGGCCTTTACGGAAAACATAATTACTATTTAATAATAATTTCTATAAATATTAATCAATTACTATTTCCGTGGTCTAGTTGTTTTTAACTGAAATTGAGCCAGATTTTTAATTTTAGCCTAAAAACGGAGGTAATTTAGGGAGTTTGGTTCACTTTTTGTGCACTTTACAGGGTGAAACAATATTCAATATCTTCTTTCTTTAGAGTTATTAGTTGTTCACTAGTAACTTCCATTTAACTTTGTGTGTGTGTGTGTGTGTGTGTGTGTGTGTGTGTGTGTGTGTGTGTGTGTGTATGTGTGTGTGTATGTGTGCGTGCGCGTATGTGGACGCGCGTGTGTATATTATTTATAAATTCAATTTTCGGTTTAAGCGGTATTGCACAGTTGACTTCAATAAATTATGAAAAAGTAATAAATTGACAATAAGAAACAAACAAATTATCCCCTAAAAATTTGAAATTATAATTCACCTTTTGTTTATGTAATAGTTTTAAAAAGAGGAATTTTCCCTTATTCCTTGGTAGATTGAACTCAAATTTTCATTAATTTTAACTTATTCAAAATTAACATCTTCAAATGGAAATAGTAGCTTGCAAATTAAACAATTAAAAATAATAACCTGAAATTCTTAAAGCCCTGATTTGTTAGTGTCTTACATACTTAAAAATATACAATATCGTTTATAGATGTTCAATGAGCACTGTGGTGAATGTGAACAATATAAAACAATGAAACCCCCACCACAAGTTTGGTACACACATCAGCAGTATTATTTCAGATCCCTCCGATGATGGTAACTTGGTTACCGAAATGTACATCAGGGAACTATAATAACATAAGGCAAATACATATTTTATTTAGGTGTGTGTTATTGTACCAAACTTGTGATAGGGGTGTTGGTTTTTATATTAATATCGTTTATAACAAAATATTTGTGTTTATTCACATATTCAATAAATCTTGCCACCAACAATATTCATAGATTAAGAAGTAACACTTGATAAATTATGTGTTTATAGTATGTAAACAGGAACAAAAATCACAGGAAGAAATAATAAAAGTTAAATGCTTTGCTTCTGTTGAATGGCCATTTTATTGCGATGACAGTGTTAGGTGACTCCTACCCCTACCACTATTGAGCCTTTGTGATATTTCGTTGTATATTGTTTATATTTTACTTTAATGCACATACAAGTAACATGAAAGAAAACATAAAAAAGTAACATGTGTTCAGAGGTTTTTTTTGTTAGATAAAAACTTCCCGTATGTAGGGTTTAGAAAATTGTTCAAAGTTAATATGTCATTCGTAGTTTTGTTTTGTACTTCTTCTAGTTATGTCTAGCCTACATACTGCAATCATGCTTACTAAACTGAAATACGATTGATAGACTCAGTTGGCACTATCTTCGTAACTACGTAACTGTGCAACTATACACACAGAAAAACGAAATGGTAAAATGGGTAACAAATAAATTCTTGTCATAAACGTAATATTTATAGAGAACTTATAATTATTTAAAAATACCAATTCAGAGTATCAAGAACTATAATGATGTAATCACGACGCCAGTTTTACAATTATTTTTTTAACATCCTAACCAGGCTACTTCAACAATCCATTATCGATCAGCTGTTTAGAGGGAGAGTGGAGACATTGTGTTCGCTCTGACTGAGACTGATATGTAATGATTACCATAGTAACAAGGAGCTGGCATCAGTGATGAAATTATCACCAGTCACCGTCACTCGGAAGCTGAGCAGATAACTGGTCTAGAAGAAGAAAGAGACGAAGGGAAATTTAATTTGACAAACACTATCCGTTTTCCTGACAGATGGGATTATTCTGTTCGCGAGATTGGTAGACGTGGGCGTAACAATGTAATTTACGCCATTCAATGAATGTTAAGTGTTTGTTACGGGTAGGGATCAAGAAATTTATTAGTGAACGGAATGCTATACTCTGTCACGGAATAAACGTATAATATTGTTAAACATAACTGTGATAAATTATGCTTTTTTTTTACATTAATTTACTAAATAGTTATGGTTTTCTGAAAAAATTGACTCCCGACTTGTAGTTTTTACGTATAAATACATTATTACTGTCATTGCAATTTTTTTTTTTTTATATATTTAAAACTACAGCGTTGTTTCTCCTCACAATTTCGGTTTCTTCAGGTTTACACAGGACAAGACTATACACATAATTACAAATTTCCAAGACTTGCTCATAATTATTTATGTTTAATACAATTGTGGACTGTACTAAGAAATTTATACATAGTTTATCTGCAATAAAATATTTATCTGGAAAGAAAGAATTTATAAAATATATATATTGTTCTAAACATTTACTTTTTATTATCATTAAGAAAGTGTAGTTTTAAGACAAAGTACAGTATAATGATTGTTTGTCTCGTATACTACAGGACGTCAAGAAGCAAGATGTACATTGGATCTAAAGTATTTTTATTTTCTTGTTTAAACATAATTATTCATTCTATAAAAAGAGTTACACATACATTCTGCTAATGTCTCACACAAACACAAAACCAAAGTCCAAGAATACAAAACATTCCTTAGAGTAATCATAGTTTTGTTAAAATAGACTCTAAGGATTATGGACAAATAGAAAAAGATTCAAAAGTTTAAGCTATAGCTCAGAGCCATGGGTAAAACCCACTTTTTGGAGTCGAAACTGACAAATAAACTAAAGTACTACTGATGTAAGAAAGTAGTAATTCGGTTTGGATTTGAACTATCCATTTTATGGGTCTTTAATAAACATAAATTGGTTTTAATTAAATTATTTGTCTGTCTATAGATGTGAAATCGTTCAAAGCATTAGATTCAAGCTAATAAAAACATTATATATAAATTAGTAATTATTCAACCCCTCAAGGGCTGAGGGAATATAGTTTTGGTTTACATACTTTTATCTTTCCTATCAGGTCTCTATTGACCAACTCTTGTTATTTTCTGCTCTAACGACATTAGAGTGAGGAAACTGTTCAAACGATTTCAATAACATTCGTAGTTTACTTGTTTCCATACTTAAGATTTGGACCTACAAAGAAGAGAGCCCTAAATAAGAATCTTGAAGTTATTTACCATAACACCAAAATACAAAATTTCAAATTTTTCAATAACTGAAGTAATGTGATTAGTTTCCCCCCCCCTCCTCTTCACAGATTTGGATCTATTTTCTTAAAAAATCCAAAACAATGCAAAAATTAAAAATTACGGTCACAGGCATTAAAAACTTCTAAATATCTAGAAATTGCTTCAATTAATATTCATTAAGTTTTGGTGAAAAATAAAGAATATTCATCTAAATCGATGTACCAAACTCTATTAATAAGCAAATTACGGTTTACAGTTAAAAATTATCATTTTGTAAAGTTTATTTATTTAATTTTATTCCAATTAAAATATCTGTAATTTATTAAAATGAAAATTAGAACAAATAAAATCTTGTAAAATACATGTGTAATTTTTGGAAAGCTCTAAATACGAAAGAATTGGCTTTTTCAAACTGTGATAGGCATATTTAAAATCATATACATTTATTAAGTAAATAAGTAAATTTTAAATATACGTTGCAAGCTGTTTTTTTTTAAATTTAGTTAATTAAACACTTCAGTTACAAAGAATAGAGAATGTTGAAAAATATCAGGAAAATTTATACTTGTGGTGGTTGCATAGTTGTCCTCCGCTTAAACGGAAATAGTATAATAATCTCGAGTTAAACATTCGGAGAATTCGAAATGAGTAGCTGAAGGAATGCTGGAAGCGATGAGCACCCAACCTCGACCTCACCGTAATGCGGGAATTTTCGTATTTTCATTGTAAACGAACATAGCTAGAGCCATGTGGCCTCGTAATAACGACGATTTAAGAAAAGCATAAAATGTTTCATGTTTATAAAAGGACAATTGCTTTTAATAAACAAGAATAGAAATTAGTTTAGGATATTATTTCGTACTTAATTTCATAACATAAAATTGGTATCAAGACTATATGTGCATATTGGAATCAGGTTGTCAGATTCCTACAACATTCTTCGAGGGGGGAGGGGGGAGGGGGGAACAGACGATGCTTCTTATCCTGACGAGTCCTCATTTTGTTTTTGAAGTGTGACTTTAGTAATTGCTTTTGAGAATGTTAGTTTAAAATTAAATATAAACAAATATGGTAGTATATGTTAAGGAATTTAACTTACTTTCGTTCTCGTACTTCAAGTATCTATTTTCCCCATTGATTTCAGTTTATTACTCATTGTACATTGCTCCTAGATACTCGAATCCATTATATATTAAGGAATTTAACTTACTTTCGTTCTCGTACTTCAAGTATCTATTTTCCCCATTGATTTCAGTTTATTACTCATTGTACATTGTTCCTAGATACTTGAATCCATTATATATTAAGGAATTTACCTTACTTTCGTTCTCGTACTTCAAGTATCTATTTTCCCCATTGATTTCAGTTTATTACTCATTGTACATTGCTCCTAGATACTCGAATCCATTATATATTAAGGAATTTAACTTACTTTCGTTCTCGTACTTCAAGTATCTATTTTCCCCATTGATTTCAGTTTATTACTCATTGTACATTGTTCCTAGATACTCGAATCCATTATATATTAAGGAATTTAACTTACTTTCGTTCTCGTACTTCAAGTATCTATTTTCCCCATTGATTTCAGTTTATTACTCATTGTACATTGCTCCTAGATACTCGAATCCATTATATATTAAGGAATTTAACTTACTTTCGTTCTCGTACTTCAAGTATCTATTTTCCCCATTGATTTCAGTTTATTACTCATTGTACATTGTCCCTAGATACTCGAATCCATTATATATTAAGGAATTTAACTTTCTTTCGTTCTCGTACTTCAAGTATCTATTTTCCCCATTGATTTCAGTTTATTACTCATTGTACATTGTTCCTAGATACTCGAATCCATTATATATTAAGGAATTTACCTTACTTTCGTTCTCTTACTTCACGTATCTATTTTCCCCATTGATTTCAGTTTATTACTCATTGTACATTGTTCCTAGATACTCGAATCCATTATATATTAAGGAATTTACCTTACTTTCATTCTCGTAATTCATGTATCTATTTTCCCCATTGATTTCAGTTTATTACTCATTGTACATTGTTCCTAGATACTCGAATCCATTATATATTAAGGAATTTACCTTACTTTCGTTCTCTTAATTCATGTATCTATTTTCCCCATTGATTTCAGTTTATTACTCATTGTACATTGCTCCTAGATACTCGAATTCATTATATATTAAGGAATTTAACTTACTTTCGTTCTCGTACTTCAAGTATCTATTTTCCCCATTGATTTCAGTTTATTACTCATTGTACATTGTTCCTAGATACTCGAATCCATTACATATTAAGGAATTTAACTTACTTTCGTTCTCGTACTTCAAGTATCTATTTTCCCCATTGATTTCAGTTTATTACTCATTGTACATTGTTCCTAGATACTCGAATGCATTACATATTAAGGAATTTAACTTACTTTCGTTCTCTTACTTTAAGTATCTATTTTCCCCATTGATTTCAGTTTATTACTCATTGTACATTGTTCCTAGATACTCGAATCCATTATATATTAAGGAATTTACCTTACTTTCGTTCTCGTACTTCAAGTATCTATTTTCCCCATTGATTTCAGTTTATTACTCATTGTACATTGTTCCTAGATACTCGAATCCATTATATATTAAGGAATTTAACTTACTTTCGTTCTCTTACTTCATGTATCTATTTTCCCATTACTTTCAGTTTATTACTCATTGTACATTGCTCCTAGATACTCGAATTCATTATATATTAAGAAATTTACCTTACTTTCGTTCTCTTACTTCATGTATCTATTTTCCCCATTGATTTCAGTTTATTACTCATTGTACATTGCTCCTAGATACTCGAATTCATTACATATTAAGGAATTTTACCTTACTTTCGTTCTCGTACTTCATGTATCTATTTTCCCATTACTTTCAGTTTATTACTCATTGTACATTGTTCCTAGATACTCGAATCCATTATATATTAAGGAATTTACCTTACTTTCGTTCTCTTACTTCATGTATCTATTTTCCCATTACTTTCAGTTTATTACTCATTGTACATTGTTCCTAGATACTCGAATCCATTATATATTAAGGAATTTAACTTACTTTCGTTCTCGTACTTCATGTATCTATTTTTCCTATTGATTTCAGTTTATTACTCATTGTACATTGTTCCTAGATACTCGAATCCATTATATATTAGGGAATTTAACTTACTTTCGTTCTCTTACTTCATATAACTATTTTCCCCATTAATTTCAGTTTATTACTCATTGTACATTGTTCCTAGATACTCGAATTCATTACATATTAAGGAATTTAACTTACTTTCGTTCTCTTACTTCATGTATCTATTTTTCCCATTAATTTCAGTTTATTACTCATTGTTCATTGTCCCTAGATACTCGAATCCATTATATATTAAGGAATTTACCTTACTTTCGTTCTCGTACTTCAAGTATCTATTTTCCCCATTGATTTCAGTTTATTACTCATTGTACATTGTTCCTAGATACTCGAATTCATTACATATTAAGGAATTTAACTTACTTTCGTTCTCTTACTTCATGTATCTATTTTTCCCATTAATTTCAGTTTATTACTCATTGTTCATTGTCCCTAGATACTCGAATCCATTATATATTAAGGAATTTACCTTACTTTCGTTCTCGTACTTCAAGTATCTATTTTCCCCATTGATTTCAGTTTATTACTCATTGTACATTGTTCCTAGATACTCGAATCCATTATATATTAAGGAATTTACCTTACTTTCGTTCTCTTACTTCATGTATCTATTTTCCCCATTACTTTCAGTTTATTACTCATTGTACATTGCTCCTAGATACTCGAATCCATTATATATTAAGGAATTTACCTTACTTTCGTTCTCTTACTTCATGTATCTATTTTTCCCATTGATTTCAGTTTATTACTCATTGTACATTGTTCCTAGATACTCGAATCCATCATATATTAAGGAATTTACCTTACTTTCGTTCTCGTAATTCATGTATCTATTTTCCCCATTAATTTCAGTTTATTACTCATTGTACATTGCTCCTAGATACTCGAATCCATTATATATTAAGGAATTTACCTTACTTTCGTTCTCTTACTTCAAGTATCTATTTTTCCCATTGATTTCAGTTTATTACTCATTGTACATTGCTCCTAGATACTCGAATCCATTATATATTAAGGAATTTACCTTACTTTCGTTCGCTTACTTCATGTATCTATTTTTCCCATTGATTTCAAATATTTCAAGGTGTGAAGTTTTATAAATGTTTTCTGATAAAAGTTGTAAATTAGATTTTTGCCTAATAGCCTATTTATCAAAATATTATAAACATCTTACATTTATGTTTTCAATGTTTTTCCTTTATGATCTAATACAACATCATTTGCCCAATAGTAAAATTTTGCGTTTGTAATAACATCACACTAAAACTCCAGCTATTGGAGTTATAGCTAATATTTTTGATCCACTGATAACGTTTGGAAATAATTGGATAGGTTTTAAACGAAATGAGCAGCTCTTGTTGAACATTGTTTGACTTCTTGAAAAGCAATATGTCTGACTAGTTGTGTACGTGACCAGCACAACGTTGACACTTCCACCTCCTCTAAGTATTGGCAATTTATTAAAATGGTTTCTTCGTTAATTTCTTGTACTCTAATAAGGGACTTGTTAGTAGTTGGAAAGATATCGATGGATCCCACGTTTGGTTTTTCCGTTGGCCAAATTTCCTCCAAAATGAGTTTAGAATCAATTTTGCAAGCGGATACCACAGTTATTATCAATTTTAGCCTCGGATTTAGACCCTACTGTGCGGATGGTGACAATGAATAAATAGTTCAAACTAAGGAAGGTTATATTTAGTGAGCTGTAATATCAGTTCATCGATAACTCTGGATATTTATAATAAGATGCCGCTTAAAAGCTCAGAATCTAATCCCTGTCACTTTTCAAAGGCAGCTTCCATTGAAGTAGTCTTACAGTCTACAATGTGTATACTGTATCTATAAAGTACACTGTCTGCTCCCATCTATACGAGCCTTTATAAAATATCCCTGTCTTTCAGTTGTACCATAATTTCCGAAAACATTTATTTTGGTATTGAACGTTTGAAGTATTGTTCAAATGAAATTGTTTTAACTAACATATATCTAAGAAGTAAGTTGTCTCTACTAATTAGAAATTAAATTATTATGTAACAAAGTGTGGGAAAAAGAAATTTTGTCACACTAAAAAAATTAATCAAAAAATAAAAATTTGTCAGCTTTTAAAAATGGTGGCTTCTGAATTGTAATTATAAATCGTAATTGAAACAATTCATTTTATTTTTAAAATATTGTTCTTAGATTCATTTTAATTTGATGCAATAATAGAGTTCAAACACATATTGAAAAATATCCGTAAAACTCACAATAAATAAAACATACAGTTATTGAATTAATAAAGTGATTACTGTGGAAAAAAGTTTTCTTTTATTTAGTGATTGAAGTTTTCCTAGATTTTGTTTATTTAAAGATAAATCATGTACAAACTACAGTTATTGAATTAATAAAGTGATTACTGTGGAAAAAAGTTTTCTTTTATTTAGTGATTGAAGTTTTCCTAGATTTTGTTTATTTAAAAATAAATCATGTACAAACTACAGTTATTGAATTAATAAAGTGATTACTGTGGAAAATAGTTTTCTTTCATTTAGTGATTGAAGTTTTTCTACATTTGGTTTATTTAAAGATATATCATGTACAAACTATAGTCATTAAACTAATAAAGTGATTACTGTGGCAAATAGTTTTTTTTTTTCATTTAGTGATTGAAGTTTCCACAGATGTTGTTTATTTAAAGATATATAATGTTAAAACATATATGATATGTAATGATATATAAACATTATATAATGACATGATATAATTATAATGTCAGTAAAATTATTTATATCTTTAAATTTATAATCTCCAATTTTATGAAAAAAAAGAAAAAAAGGAAGTATTTTGTTAGTTTTTCTTTATCGTGAGAAATCTTTTAATATTTTAAGATATCATATATGTAATGGATCCTAATAATTATATGGATATTCTAGCGATTGTAAGATATTTTTGTGTAACATAAAAAAGGATTTGTGTTCGTAACACACGACATAGGAAAATAAATTTATAGTTTTATATTGTTCAATGTGATATACTCAAAAATAATTTTAACTTTGATGTAACAATGATTATTTTGTAATTTTCACGAAGATATGAAAAAAAAACATCAGTTTTACATATAGTTTTTCATTAGCAGTTAATAATGAAACTTTGTAATTTGTTATTAGGACAAGAAGCATTCTGGTGTAGCGTTGCTAGACTCGGAAACAAGTTGTATATAAATGAAGAGGCTAATGCTAATGTTGTTACAAGTAGGTCACTAAGACTTCAGTAAATGTGTTTGCACAAAATTAGAGCTGATAAAGCAAGTTTTTGTTGTTCAGATATCAAAAAGACTTCCGAAATTTATTTTAGTAGTGGAAAAGAAAATCTCAATTAGTTTCACATTAGTCACAAGTTTGGGCTTCTCTATAACGGATTCACTTAGATGTTTGCTTGTTATGTCACTCCAACGTGAATGAATTCATGAAAGGAAAACTTAGGCAAATATAAAATAACTTCCTACACCAAAACTCTCCATCTCTTTCATCGATCAGATATGGAAAGAGAGACACATTTCACAGCTTATATCAGTTTTACCTTCTCTAATGTAATGTAATTTAATATTAACATAACCATGCGTCATCTTTTTAAACCCAGTCATTCATACGATATTAGAGTGGGTAATTTAAAATGTAATTTATTTTAAAGCATTCCGTTTCGCTTGACAAAACACTTTTATTTTTGTGTAATAGGTTGAAAAACACTGCTCTACGTGTTTTTAATATGGAGAAGACTAGTGTAAACCTAATTGTAATATTCACATTTATACATTGTATAAATTTTACTTTATTGAAATAATTTTTTTCTTAAATATTATATTTTATACAAAATTTTATTTTTAGAATTATAAAAAAAATTAAGAAGAATAGTATCCTTGTTTTTTATCCTATCTAGAACCGGTCAAATAAGAGTACAAAAAATCAACTTATACAGCAATTCTAGTAAAATTAGAATACAGTAAAATTATACCGATTATAAGCCTTATATATATATATATATCCATACAAATATATTCTCAAATTAGCGTGAATATATTTTTGATTTATTCTGATGGAAGTTCACGTGAGCTATAAAGGGGCTACTTTTGTGTATCCAATTTCCTATATCTAAAGTGACAACGCCCAGAAATTGTTACTCTGCAATGTTTATTGGATTTAGCGCACCCTTATTTTGTTATTTATTCGTTCTTTCAAGTGTCCAATGAATACTATAAGCAACGTTGTCTTGGAAGACTGTAATGTTATTAGATTCCGAGAAACAGATAAGGGAAGGAGCGGACGATGGGAATGGGTATAATCTTGTCATGTGTCAAACGTAACAAGCCATATGGAGGGATGTTATCTCTGTCATATCCCATTGCCTATCCCTTACCGTTAGCTCTACTCTTCGTTCCAATAACATTCACTCAAACACAATATTACAGTATATATTTTGTATAATTGTAGATTCTTTTGATAATACAATAGACTATAAAACATTTGTAATAGGACATTTACCATGATTTGTGTAATTTTGCCAATTTATTTTCTTGTTGTTTAAAGGCGAAAACCTCTCTTTCATCATAGCCTTAAAATAAAAGACATAAAATAACGCTCTCCTAGCCCTCAAATAACTTCAGGGTTGGTCAAGAGAGGCCTAATAGGATGAACTAAAGGGATTTAATCCAAGACATCACCCTCGCCCGTACTCACTATAGTGATCTGGATATAAAATAAACTTTGTATACACAAAACTAAATATTAATTAAGTTCAAAATTTAAATGAGAATCTTTCTTAAGATCAAATGTCAAATTACGATTTTCTCATGATTTTGTTAATTTTGTTAAACGTGAACCATGAGCACAGATGTACAAATCACTGCCTGCAAGCAATTTAGATCAATTTTTGGTGAAGTGTGAATAATTATAACCCAGAATGAATTGAAAAGACTGATCATATTTTGGAAAAGAGTAAATTAAACCCGACCGAGTTTATTTCTAAATTACTTACGAACCGAGATATTTTTCTAGTCGTCTAATTATTACATCGATTTATGTTTTAATTTTTCACATCTCACGAAAATTTTATAGAAATTCCTTTTGCCGATTTTGCGACATTATAACTTTCAAGACTTCATTCAACGTCAATAATGTCCTTATACTTATGGTGGTTTAGCACATTGATTTAAAGCTGCAATTATTCAAATTACATAAAATTCCTTTAGCCGATTTTGAGATATATATATAACATTCAAGACAGCATTCAGTGTTAATAATATCTTTTTACTTAGGTTTTAGCACATTGATTTAAAGCTGTAGTTATTCAAATTACATAAAATTGCTTGTGCTGATTTTGAGATATATAACATTCAAGACAGCATTCACGGTTAATAATATTTTTTTACTTAGGTTTTAGCACATTGATTTAAAGCTGCAATTATTCAAATTACATAAAATTGCTTGTGCTGATTTTGAGATATATAACATTCAAAACAGCATTCAGGGTTAATAATATCTTTTTACTTAGGTTTTAGCACATTGATTTAAAGCTGTAATTATTCAAATTACATAAAATTGCTTGTGCTAATTTTGAGATATATAACATTCAAGACAGCATTCGCGGTTAATAATATTTTTTTTACTTAGGTTTTAGCACATTGATTTAAAGCTGTAATTATTCAAATTACATAAAATTGCTTGTGCTAATTTTGAGATATATAACATTCAAGACATCATTCAGGGTTAATAATATTTTTTTACTTAGGTTTTAGCACATTGATTTAAAGCTGTAATTATTCAAATTAAATATAATTGCTTGTACTGATTTTGAGATATATAACATTCAAGACATCATTCACGGTTAACAATATCTTTTTACTTAGGTTTAAGCACATTGATTTAAAGCTGTAATTATTCAAATTACATAAAATTGCTTGTGCCGATTTTGAGATATATAACATTCAAGACAGCATTCAGGGTTAATAATATCTTTTTACTTAGGTTTAAGCACATTGATTTAAAGCTGTAATTATTCAAATTAAATATAATTGCTTGTACTGATTTTGAGATATATAACATTCAAGACATCATTCACGGTTAACAATATCTTTTTACTTAGGTCTTAGCACATTGATTTAAAGCTGTAATTATTCAAATTACATAAAATTGCTTGTGCCGATTTTGAGATATATAACATTCAAGACAGCATTCAGGGTTAATAATATCTTTTTACTTAGGTCTTAGCACATTGATTTAAAGCTGTAATTATTCAAATTACATAAAATTGCTTGTGCCGATTTTGAGATATATAACATTCAAGATAGCATTCAGGGTTAATAATATCTTTTTACTTAGGTTTTAGCACATTGATTTAAAGCTGTAATTATTCAAATTACATAAAATTGCTTGTGCTGATTTTGAGATATATAACATTCAAGACAGCATTCAGGGTTAATAATATCTTTTTACTTAGGTTTTAGCACATTGATTTAAAGCTGTAATTATTCAAATTAAATATAATTGCTTGTGCTGATTTTGAGATATATAACATTCAAGACAGCATTCACGGTTAACAATATCTTTTTACTTAGGTTTTAGCATATTGATTTAAAGCTGTAATTATTCAAATTACATAAAATTGCTTGTGCTGATTTTGAGATATATAACATTCAAGACAGCATTCAGGGTTAATAATATTTTTTTACTTAGGTTTTAGCACATTGATTTAAAGCTGTAATTATTACAACTTTAAAGATGGCAGCCTCAGTTCATGTCTTCCGTTGATCAACGTGTTAATCAATGGTATAATTCTTCAAATTTCAACGAAATTGGATTTGCCGATTTTGAGATATTATAACTCTAGGTCCATGATTTCCTTTTACTTATGATTTAGTTCATTGATTTAAAACTTTAACTTTTTTTATTTAATCAAAATGGTTAAATTAAGGATATTATAACACTCTAGGTCTACGATGTCCTAATACATGACATACTATTATTATAAATACTGTAACAAACTACGAGCTGAACGTAGTGCATTCAATGTTATTTGTAAAATAGCTTAACGTTATATTAGTAAAGTGTTTATAAAATTATCATCCCATTATGACGATGAAATGTCTGCAAACGTAAAATGTTACAACAAGAAAAGTATATATCATATTTTAATATAATTTTTAACCAAAGTGTAAATGAAATCGAAAATACTTTAATTGTTTAATGATATTTTTTGATTAGTATAAGCAAAGTAAAGATAAAAATATATTCAAAACACTTTCGTAAACTAAACCTAATAAGATCCAGCTGAAGAGCAAAGTTTGTCGCGAAATGAAGTTCCTTTATTGCAATTGCAAGATTGGTTTTCTGGAAAGTTGTAAGAAGGACATTGATTGTGCGACAGAGTTCAATAGGTTGGTGTGTATCAAATACGATATCTAGAATAACAACCTAAAGTTTCTGAAAATGAAATAATTTTTGGAAGTTTTCACTAAATTTTTACTGTTGATAAAATTTTATAATAAGAATTAAAATTATTTTCTTCCCCTCCCTGACTTTATATCTTAATACACAAAAGGCTTAAAATGAAGTGTTGGCAATATGACAACGAGTTTTATCGATTAAAAAAAAAAAAGACAAAACTATTATACAAATATTTTAAATCCATATGGTTTTTCGTGTAGCTAAGGTTTGTCTAAAGGAACTTACGGATATAAAGAATTCAAATTCGCTTTGTTATATCTAATTATCGTGTTTGGTTTAGGAGTCAATTCGACCTTTCAGGTTAAATTTGCAAGTAACTTTTATTTTTATTACGTTTAACAATTTTAAATATACTGATAAGTTTATTAAAAAAACAATGAATAATCAAAACTAATGTACAAAAGTTCTCACATACCCATACTCAAAACTATAGTTAAAGCATATAAAAACCAATCTCCCATATTTCCGGCTCGAAAATTTCGTTTAAGGATCAAAAAGTGAAAGTGTATCATGCAAAATAAACTTGACGCCAATCAGGATTGCGTTAGGTGTTTTAAAATTACTCGAGAACTCGAGTGTGTGGGATTACATTCTCAGATGTAAGTAGTGTAGAGTGAGTTATGCAATATTAGAACGATATTTTAGAAGGTCAAATATTTAGAAATCGACGAAACTATAAAGATCAAATATGTGAAGGAGTATGACCCAACCAACTTACCAGGCAAAATAACTCTTCAAGGAAAAATTATAATAAACCAAAATAAATCTTAACTACCGAAAAAATTATTTCGGTAATTTCCATTTTATGGACAAAATTAATCATTTTACATGCTCCTATGCATATCAGTTACTTTAATAAATATTATCGATATCAATAGGTGTAATTTTGAAATATTAACCCTTCTATGATGCAACCAAAGTTTTTTGTTCATATTTTGATTGATGGTTCCTGAACTGGTATTTTTGGAGAGTAAGTGACATATTGTAACGCACAGGAACTGGTTTTGTGTGAGAGAGATTGTACACTGTTTATTTAAAATAAGGGCCAGCCATGTCTCTTTCTTCAAAATAACATTACGAAAGGTAAGATAACTTATTTGGACTACTAAATTTGTGGGCCATGTGATATTTATGGGTTTATTGATGAGATCTAATATCCACCCTTCAAACGCCCACAGCACAAACTAAATCTAATTGCAATGAAAAACTTCTCTAGCAGCTAAATTATTTACTCCGCAGTCCTCGAATTTATATACTTCTGGTCATTTAATCATTGACTTCTCTAAACATGCTAAATGGTTTATTTTAAGAATTTCTCTTTGTAATATCTTCTGATAAGTTTATTTTATTGTGTTTCTTGGATTTATATTTTAAATCGTGGGTTGAATGAAGTTTAAAAAAATCATAATAGTCTAAAGTTGGTGTAGACGCTCACAACTACCTTTTTGCTGTGTAGGTAGTAATGTGTATGGATAACCATTTGTTATGATTGCTTCATCTCTATAAAACAAATCATTTTCGATCGTTCCTAACTGGTCGAGAAACCAGTGTAGAGTTTATTGATTTGTTCAACAGATTAGTTCAAAAAATGTCGTTTAACATGAATTATAAACCTTCTATATTAAAAAGTAAGAGCATTAATAAATACAATACTGTATTCAAAAATACATTTTGTATATACTTTCTATTCCAGCTAATAGTCGCAAACAAATGTCGTGTCAAACCTGGGAACAAAATATTATCAACTCCCAATGGTATTTTAAAGTTATTTGAAAACATTTCTCTTCATAAAATAAGTCCAAGGTATTTTTGTTAATTGTTTTAACTTTCCTGTGACTTTAATGTAATAATAATTATAATAATTGTACTGACCACATATTATTTTTAAAAACATTTAATAATAATTTAATTCGGTTATATTGACAACACTAAAAATTTATAAAGATTTTTTAAATGTTTTGTTCAGATTTTGTTGGCATAGTTTTGTAGTTACAGTATATTAAAATAGTAAATAAATAAATTATAATTTCATAAAAAATTGTATAGGTATATATACAAATAGTAAAATATATATTTGAGTTATTATATAAATTGTATAGGTCGAGCATATATCAACTTCCTTTAAGTTAATTTTAATCTATTTGCACTAATGTTGTTTGCCTTTTTACTGGTTTCAGAATGTGTAAAAATGTTAAATCATATTTTAAAATGAATTGACAACAAACTAATTGAAAAGTTTTTTTACTTCTTAAATAAATTTTCGTATGTCTCAGTGTTTTATTGACATACAAACAACAAAACCTTCCTTTATCGGCTCTAATTATGTGGAAACCCTGAAGTCTTAGTATTTGTAGCAATTTATATGAAACTTGTTTCCGAGCCATAACAGCTAGAGATCAATACATCAATGTATATTTTAGATATAAATGGACTATTTGTATTAAACAATTAATTATAAACATTAATTCAGACAAAATTTAATGAAAATGCTTAGACCTCTAGGTTTCTTCACTGCGGTTTCCCTTTTACTTGGTTAATAACAAGATGGCGCCCCAAACAAAATATATGTGTGTGTGTTACACTGCTAAGAACTTTTTAAATACAGTTGCAGAATAAATAAGTACATAGCTGAGTATATTTTACTAAGCTTTTAACAATAATTAAGGTTAATGAAATAATAAAAATATATTTGCAAAATGTTATTATTGTCAATACTTAATTGCTACTGGACAAAATAACATAAACAAGAACAATTTATAAGTAAAACTGCAATACAATAATAGTATACGTATTTTCTTCTTAACACACAGCAACTAAAAAACGTACTTTGTTTTTAATCAAACACTTTATAAGTTATAAATTAATTACTACAACAATACAAATGATGAAACTTCTTAAGACCTATTTAAAAATGTCAGACGGATATAGTGTAAGCTTAAGTTTCGATTTCGTATTCAAGTAGATTTTATTCAAATTCATGAATACTTTGTTAGAACGCTCAATAATTCTAGATAGATAATTCTTCAAATTTGATCTCGTACATTATATATTCAAATTAACAAAATGTCTTGTCAGAAAAAAAAATCTTGTGCTCTTCTAGTTTAATACAAATTATTTTGTCAATTTTCATCAAATAGTTTGTTTTCAGACGATCCAAATACTTTCACGTTTTTATGGAAATTTTGGTTCTTAAAAGAAAAATATTTAGCGTTATTATTCTTAGTAGTGCAGTTAACAAAATGAAATAGTCATTTAAAAATAATAAATAATTCTCTTGGTGTAATACAGAACAAATATATAACTTTATTACAGCAATAATACTTAATAGACTTCTCACTAACTTAGAAAGAAGAAGAAGAAGAACAACGATGATGTCGACGACAATAATAATAAATAAAAAATAGAACATATTATGTTCCAACATATAATTATTGTAGGTGCATTCTAGCAATTAACCATCAAACACCTGTTATATAATAAACTAATGGTTTATATTTTATCCAATTTTAACAATATTGTGTTGTGTCAAACATCTAAAGTCACAGTTAGGTAAGAAAATGTTATAATTTATTTAGTTTTGAAGTTTTTGATGAAATTTTGTTTACATATTTTAAAGTTTATAAATATCAGAAATTGTATAAAATCAGCTGTTATCAATAGAAAGCAAATTGCTCTGCCTTTCTCTTCATCATTGTTGTACCAATCAACATTCTATAGTTGTGACTTAAATGAAATCCTTTGACGGTAACTACAAAGCGAGCTTCGTCCTTTATCTACGCCTAGCACAAGAGAACCCAACTTATGTACAGGTTAAACCCTATTATATTGTTTTATCCGGTTTATAGGTCAAGTTGGATGCAATCAAAGCGTCACAAAGTCAGAACATAGAACTTAGCTTAGTAGGCCTACAGGAAAGTGTATTTAGTGTTTAACATTAAATTATTTCTCTTGAAATTTATCGTTCGACGACGAAATGAATATGCTGCATTGATTACAACAACTACGAGTGTAAGACAATCATTTTCTCACTTTATTCTCTCAAAATATGTCTTTTGTAGAATTTGTTTTAGAGAATTTATCATGATAACTAATTATTGCATATTGTTGTTTTTATATAGGCATTAACATATTGTACAAAGGAATTTATTTTGTTTGAATTTTACGTCTGTTTATTTAATTAGTGTCTCTATTAAAAGAAACATGAATAATAATGAAATAATAACAAACAAAAATTCATAAATTGTCTGTCTTTAAAAAAAATACTTCAGATTATAAGAAATTGTAGTATAAGTATTCCATATCAAAACGGTAAGGAATAAAATTATTATCAATACAGCCAAGGGTATCTCTGAGGATTATATCGTTTTACCCCACTGTATCAGAAAGTGCTGTCACGGTATAGATTTTTGCTGAAGTTTGATAAGAGCTTATGAATGTTTATTTCACTAATTAAGGGAAAATTATAGGAACTTGCCAAATTTAAGAGATGATAGGCGCGATGGGATTCGAACCAGACAGGCAGATGGAGGCACAAATTGATCCCTAACAAAGTATGGTAAAGCTACGTGCGACTATTATATATTATGTTTGGTAGTCATTGCGTTTGTTTAGTATAAAGACTGACATATGTGTTTATCAAAACAAATTTCTTTATTTAATATTTAGACCATCAAGGAACAGTTTCAGTTAATCACTTTCCGACATTACAATAATGCACCCAACATCAGCTGCAATAACAAACCTGTCACTTGAGCTACCGATTAAACAGCTTTTCTATGGCTTCCTTCCTAATCGTGGCTATTAGGAAAGAAATATTGTATCATAGAGGATACTACCTACAGACAAAGGACAACAATGACCTTGACCAAGATGGAAACCATGAGTGCCTAAATGGAACGCCGTTTCAGTAAATGGTTTCAAAAGACAGCCAGTTGAAAATTTTCCGATATTTTATTTATTTAGTCATATTAAAATTAGTTATTACATGAAACCCAATTTAATATTATGAAATATGATATATTATATTTTATAACTGATTTTTTAAATCTAGTTTGAAGATATGTAACTTTAAAAAGTTTCATTTACAATACAATAATATAGGTCACCTGTTGATAATTGATTATCTCAAACAGTGCTAAATTAGTACAAACCTATATTTTATGTTAGGCTCCAGATTAGAACAATGACTAAAAGTGTCAACTTATCTAAACTATTATTGGAATAATAAAATATCGTGATTAAAGGAGGTATTCCACCATTAAACAACAAGAAAAAAAACAAATACATTGATAAAAAACACAATAGGATCAAATAAATCATAAAGTTTTTATGTCGCAGTTCAAGATAATTAAATTTTGATTGACTTTGCAACTTTAGAGAAGGACATAAATTCGCTGACAATGGACAGAAAATCTTCGAGGTGGAAATATACCAACAGTATTTCGAAAGTGTTGTGGGGGAAATGGGCCGGAAAGTAGAGTTAATCTATTGGAAACGCCAATCAAATCTATAGAAGTGTCAGATATTGGGGGAAGGGAGAGCATCTTGCAGACAATTTCTAATCCCCAGCACTGACATATAGTAGGCCTATATCTCAGACATCTCTTCTCATTGCATTAAATATTCTAGATTCGTCTTCTACATTTATACGATATAATATAACTAAAGCTCTCAGTTTATACCTATACACCTGCATGAAATTACACTAATTTAAAAACCCTGTTTACTCAATACTCTGGTATTGACATTTAGTAGCCCTATGTCTTAGACATATTTTCTCATTACATTAGATTTTCTCCCTTCGTCTCCTACATTTATACGACCGTTTGATATTTCATTTTTTCTACCAGTGAGAAGTGAAACAGTGCTGCACCAATAATAAAAGAAAAACCAAGAACTGTAAAGAATCCTTACGAATCCTGTAATGAATCCTTAATTCGTTTACCAGTAAAATGACGGATGCACATAAATTATAATATTTTCTGAGCAATAGATAAGTTCGGCCTAATACAAATATTTCATGAAAATCATAAAAATTAATCAAATTTACGTTATTAATAATAAAAAGGTTTATAATTATTATACTCCCAAAATTGTATGTTTTTTTCAAATTATATTTTCATAATTAATAAAATATGCTTTTTGCAGTTTTAGATGTTGTGAGAGGGAACATTTAGGAATTCAAATATAGGTTAAACCTCTTTTAACTGTTGTATTAAGTTAACGTAATCACAAAGTCAGAGCATAGAACATAGCTTGGCTTTGCAACAATTATTGTACACCAGAGTGTATTTATAGGTTAGTGTCAAAGCCAACTTTAAAAAATGAGGAATTTATTGGAAATATTTATGAGGGTTTTAAGTCAATAATTATAGAAATAAAATTCATATAATATATGCTGAATTGCACAATAGTTTATTATTTCTATTCTACAAAATTATTATTCATCCATTTTTGCATCTTTTTAGTCAGTTTTAATCTGAAATACTGTTCCCCCATGTTTCAAAATAGGCTGAACATTAATTTGATGTTTATTTGTAAACATAAGTTAACATCTTATTGACGTTTAGTAGAGTGTTATACGAGAAGGAGTTAATTTGTCCATGTTCTTGGCAGGTTGTTTTAAATTAAAAGTCTTAAGTAGA
Organism: Aphrophora alni; assembly: GCA_963513935.1. Lineage (NCBI taxonomy): Eukaryota > Metazoa > Arthropoda > Insecta > Hemiptera > Aphrophoridae > Aphrophora > Aphrophora alni. The sequence goes on from OY740774.1 coordinate 579,715, forward strand.
GTCAAAATAAGAGATCGAGAGAAAATCATTTCCAAAACCAAAAACCAACCTAATTTACATTCGTCATTCAAAATTTTAGTTCAGTATTTGACAGACAGAAAAAAAAGAAGAAAAACCATTGACTCTGTTTAAAAAAATATATTACCTTAATTAAATATAACCCACACTTGCTTTGCTAGTATGCTAAGTGTGTCACCTAGCTTAATTAAATATAACCCGCACTTGCTTTGCTAGTATGCTAAGTGTGTCACCTAGCTTAATTAAATATAACCCGCACTTGCTTTGCTAGTATGCTAAGTGTGTCACCTAGCTTAATTAAAGATAACCTACACTTGCTTTGCTAGTATGCTAAGTGTGTCACCTAGCTTAATTAAATATAACCTACACTTGCTTTGCTAGTATGCTAAATGTGTCACCTAGCTTAATTAAATATAACCTACACTTGCTTTGCTAGTATGCTAAGTGTGTCACCTAGCTTAATTAAATATAACCCACACTTGCTTTGCTAGTATGCTAAGTGTGTCACCTAGCTTAATTAAATATAACCCACACTAGCTTTGCTAGTATGCTAAGTGTGTCACCTAGCTTAATTAAATATAACCTACACTTGCTTTGCTAGTATGCTAAGTGTGTCACCTAGCTTAATTAAATATAACCTACACTTGCTTTGCTAGTATGCTAAGTGTGTCACCTAGCTTAATTAAATATAACCCACACTAGCTTTGCTAGTATGCTAAGTGTGTCACCTAGCTTAATTAAATATAACCTACACTTGCTTTGCTAGTATGCAAAGTGTGTCACCTAGCTTAAAATTGAACTTTTAATAACGTTGATCAAGATTAATTTTTTGTTTAGAATGACGTTATTGTCAAAATTTTAATAATTGTTCCTGACCTCCGAAATAAATTTGATATTCCTAAAGTCGATAAAGCTAAATCGACAACACTAGCGAAGATTAAAAGGTTTTGGTTCTTCGATCCTTTTCCCCATGTGTATAATTACAGGTCAATATACCAAAGAAGTTAGTAGTGTACGAGCAAAGCGGAAAGACTGTAGCAGAGATATCACAGATTTAGTAAAGTTTGGTTTCAATTTAGAACTGGGTACGTACCATGTTGTAGCCATAAGCGTTTTACGTTAATAATTTGTACATATCAAATTATTACGGTAAATAACACATGGGCAGCTGGTTCTTGTATGTTTAGCCTTATACAAATAGTGATAATTCACAAATATTTAGAATGCGCCGTAGAAACTTTGAATAGGCAATATGGATACACATTGAGGAAAGTATCCTCGTAAATAGAAACATACGCTTGCCACTAAAACTGATATTGCACTGATGTGAATTAAAAGCGTACGAAAACTCGATCTTTAAACTATGAAAAAAACAACTCCAACTGCCTATACACCAAATTTCAAATTTTCGGAAGTTTAAACGTCTTTAACGAGTGGGTTTATCAAAAAACATCCAAGAATAAACAAAGTGTTAAACTTAACTTTGGTGTAAAATCCAAAAACTTCTTAAAATTATGTGTTTCTTTAAGACATTTTGACATTGGGAGCCAATTTTTAAAGTTTGCATAACTGGTTTTTAAATTCCTCGAAGAAGTAATGTAGGTCCTTATGTCATATTCACCACAATACAATCAGTTTATCAACTCTGACCCACCCATACGTTGTCAGCTGTTACACGATATACAAGAAGCAAACTTGGACCATTAACGACAGATGTAAATTTCAAACCAATTGCAGCATCATTCCATATTTCTTGTTTCAGATACAGCGCTACATTTTGCCTTCAGGCAGTGATATCCATGAGATAACATTTCAAATGTTCCACCAAAACTGATTTAACACAGACGAAGGGCCTTTTCTTCAATCTTCTAAATTATTTTTCTCTTTTTGATAATTTGGTTTTCGTATTGATTTTCAGCAAGTTAAATACCTTTTTTAAGATGAATAATTATTATAAATTCTATGCACTTTTGATAGTCGCCTATTCGTAAATTGCTCACTAATCAACCCTTTATTTTAGTAAAAAAAAGTAACTATGAGAGAAGTTCTTTAACACTTAATTTTCTTTCAAGGAATTTACAATTTCTTAATTACTACTAGGCAGAAACAAAGAAAAATAAATAACATAAAATAAGAAGATAATTTATAAAAGTAGGAATTAAGTTAAGTTATAGAATCACAACGAGAACCAAAACCCATAACTTGTTCATAAATCACGGTTTCTAAAACACATTTTGTTTGTTTTTTTAAACTTCTATAAATGGGTTACATCATTATTGTTCTTGCTATTTACACCAAATTTAGTACAAATTTTAATGTTTACAATTTCGTTGACAAGTTTGTTATTTTTAATAAGTGTTCACCAAATTTAATAACAATAAATCCCCCCCCCCCCAATATCTGACACTTCTATAGATTTGATTGGCGTTTTTACATTAACTCTACTTTCCAGACCATTTCTCCCACAATACCTTTGCAATACTTGTCGGCATATTCCCTCCTCAAAGTTTCTATGTTATTCTTTTAACGTTGTGGATTCAAACAAAATTTAATTATCTTGAACTGCATCTAGGACACTTTATGATGTACCAATATATTTATTGCGGTGTGATGAAAATGAAATATTTCCCATTAATTATAAGAGGTAATGGAACTTTCGTTTTTTTTAAAGCGATATTTAACACAGCCTAAAGTTAACTAATTTTCAGTTCCGGAAGAAACCCTGGTTTTACCTAAAATAATTTTAAAAATCAGGATAAGACGGAGTATTCAGTCACACACGTATTCTCTAATTGGAGACAGTTTTTTGGATGTTGTTCACAATAGCATATTCAACTCAACTTGAAATATCTGCAAGTCTCGCCTAATGACAATGAAACTCATAAACTTGAAATATATGATTACAGCATTCATGAGGTTGTCTCTGAATAGACAAGATAAGCCTTGAGACATTTTTATGTTGAAGGGTCTAAAAAGAAGCTAAGAAAGTTTCAGACAGGTCTTAATAAGATGCCAGTAAAGTTGATCATAAGTAAATTAATGTTATTTACTCTGTACAGATGCGCATTCCATATCAACAAAAATAAAAATTATTATTGTCTCGTCACCAAACACCAATTACACCTACATGGACATTTTGTAATTCATCTCCAAAAACTGGTTAGTGAAATTATCTAGTTACACTTACAACTTGATAACGTGATCTTATGAAAAACCTTTTTACCGAATTTCTCATTTTTTGTCATGATAAAAGTTAATATTTATTGAGCGAAGTCTGTAGTGCCAGGGGTACTAGACATAAAGAATTTGTTCAATAAATTAATTTTCTCTTAAACCGCAATTTATTATGACCTAAATTACACGAAACAAGACACTTTACCCAAATTACTATTTCCAATAGATTTTAAGTTATGCAATGTAATTTTTATTTGACCCTAACCTATAAATACACTCTCATGTACTATGCGACGCTGTAATTGTGTTAAACTTGACCTATAAACACAATAGAACAGTGCAACGGGGTTTAACCTATATTTGTATCACTACATGTTTCCTCTCACAGTATCTACGGCTGAAAATAAAATAATTAGATATAATATGTAAACAACCTATCGAATCTGTTTGAGATTGAAAATTATTTGTAAAATTTATTGTTAGTCAACTGAAAACGCAACTAATGATATTTAAGCAAAAATAAGAAGTGTAAATATAAATTAAATGCAGTCTTTTAAAGTGCCCCCCTTTCTGGATAACAAACCTCAAGGGCTCGCTTTTTGAATCGCGAGGAATCCTAGCTGGATACTACGTCTTTTTTCATGTTGTTTTTTAACTTCAAAACGCAGGAATATAAAACTATTCGAAAATGATGTATATAATAAACAAAACACAATGAAGCATTAGGTAACCTACTGGTAGTATGATGATACTGTGGTGGGAGTCCATAAAAGTTAACATGTTTAATGTTTCAATGTAGTTAAATAGTCTTCGAGGTCTGTAATTATAATTAAGACATAATTAAATCCAATTGAAAATGAAGTTTAACTCAACTGGAGATGTTGTTCAGTTTCGTTAATTTAAAATTAAAATATATGTTCATTTATTGGTAATATGTAGAAAAGTTTTGACTTGGATTTGTTATTTATTTATTTTTCCCGAGAAATTATTAGTTTGAAAAATATTTCCTGGTTTACGAATTTATCTATTCTAATACTGAATTCTAAAGTTAACTTCATTTAACCACCCACGAGTTACTTAGTATACTCTTATGACAGGATGTTATAAAAGTTAGTTTAAATCTGCTCAAATTCTATTAATTTAATGGTGAAAACCGAGTAAATATTACTAGACTTTTTAAATTTGTTAAGAACTTTATCACTGAACCTGTAACATCTAAGATACAAAATATTGCACTTTCTTAACGATGTGAAGCTCTATTTAAAACATTGAATGGGATTTGTTAAGCGTAATTTAAGTTTTTTAACTACTTTCAAACGATTTCTGTAGTATTTAGCCTACATACGGTTCGGTACTTTTTGGTCGATCCTATCTATACGTTTACTAGAGTTTTATCGAAATCACTGGGTGCAATTTGAGATATACACCATCTAAAACAATGATTCATTTATATTTTTTGAGTTATACTTTCTGATTTATATTTATTTCTTGTTCGCTTAGAACGTGATCGACAACAGCGGCAAGAGCGAAATGTTAGTCATGCAGTGTTGGAAAAGGCGAACAATCTGTGAAATTTGTACGAAGCGATGTTATCACAGCAAAGTTGCAAAGTTGACATTTGCCGGAACAAAGCCATCGAATGTCCGACGAATTGCAGGATAAAAAATTTGTTTATAACTAGAAAGTAGAAAATTAAAAAAAAAAATGAAACCCACTTTTCTAAAACAAATTTGTTTATAACTAAAAATTAGATTTGTTAAACCCACTTTTCTAAAAATATATAAATAAAGAAAGATAAAAAAACTAAGTACAAAGTACTATTCAAATATAAATTTCAAAGTAAAATGTGAGCGATTAGAATTTAAAATTTATTATGAATTTTGGGAGCACCCACACTTTATTTTGTAATTTATTTGAATTAGTACTTTGTACTAAGTCTGTGTGTATTTTTATATTTTTTTTTTCTTTCTTTTTTATCTTTAGTTATTTTTTTTTTTTTAGAAAAGTGGGTTAAAATTATTTTAAAATTTTATTTTATTTCGGAACACACCAGCGAATATGTTTGGTTTTTGTCCTATGCTTGAGTAAAATTGAATTAAAACCACGTTGCAGATTAAAATGAGCCCCTAAATTGATTTTGAATCAGGTATAAAACCTAGCACTAGTCGAATTCTGAAAAAGTGCTCAATTTATTTATATAAAAAGACTTGTACAGAAAAGATAATTAATTAGTATCAAGAACAAATGATAAATTTAAAAAATAAAACTATTATAACAATTGTGTAAACAAGCTGATGTAGTTGAATTTTAAACAGTAATCTCATTTTTAATGAACTAAAATTAAATTATAATTGAAGAAGCTAAATCTCTGCACAAGGTTTAATACAGAAACAATTTATTACATTACACAAAGTAAAAGAACACATGTGTAGTCAGAGGTGACTGTGGTTTTTGTCTCGAGTCATAAATATAGTCAGGCCCAAAGAGATAAGTTAGAAGAGAAATTTCTATGGATATTCTTTCTAAGCAATAAAAGTGCAAATTTAAAAATTTTGTTCAAACGATATTGGTTTTCATGTTGTATTATTACTTAGGATCTTCTTAGCAATCGATATTTTATATGGTTTAAGTTTTGTTAAAGATTTAAAAAGACTAAATAAGCATTCCACACCTAAGGAAACCTCTGCTTTAAAATTACCTCAATGTTTCATTAAACCGTAATAAAAGTTATTGTATTTTTATTATCTATCCTTGTATAATGTAAAATAACTTAACAAGCAAGGAATTTAAATTAGAAGCGTAAAAATGCTTCGTGACTATGATTTAAAGCTAGATCTTCTGTGCTACGGTTGGTTCCCATTGTATTTTGTTACTCCCATTATGTTTCTTGAGATAGACAGCTGTTGGACTAATAGTATGTTTAATACTGGATGTAATTAGTGGGCCAGGTTTTATGTTATCGTGGATTCATACAATTCATAATTTGTTTTGTTATTACATGCAGGTTACAAGCGGTTTCAAATTATCGGCTCGGATGTAATACATTGCCGTTATAATATCGTATTTTTCAGATTTCTTCTTTTTTTTTAGCCCGAATTCTCCATTAATTTGATGCATTTTTCATTTTCACTATTGTATACAAAAAAATATAACGTAATAGTATGAAGAAAATTCATTTTGATATTTGTATAGCTTTATTTGTTTTACGTATAGTCGTCTGCAATGATTACACAGTAAGTGGTAGACAGATTTTGTTATGATCATTCAAAGTTTCAGAGTATATGTCATAAAATAAACATAAATTACCACTTTTATAAAGTTAGTTCTAACGCTTTCAATCAACTATTATGAAAAGAAATAATAAAGAAAGCTGAGAACATCCAAAACGTATCATCTTTAATGGCTCAAGCGATTTCATTTTTTTTTTTCAACATCGCTTCCTTAAAGTCATCGTAAAACCTGATAATTGTTTTTTTTTCTCCCTAAATTTAAATATGAAATTTGTTAATGTTCACGAACAATTATTAGTCCTTTCTGTATGTAATTTTAGTCAAATTTTTTAATTTCTTTATCATCGATATTTTACAATGAATGAGTAATGGAAAACCATGTTTTGTTAACTCTGTTATCCCAGACAGGAAATTGATCACTCCATATGTAGGTAAGGAAAAGAAACTTAGAAATATCACTTTTGGATAAGGTGTAATACTAAAATACGAATATTTAATTATCACAAACATTCCTCCAATTACAATTTTTTTTGTAATTTTGGTAAATATGAAGATCAATAATCCAAGAAAATGAACCACCATTCGGGGGCTTTCTTCTAGTGAATAGAGGTACCCTAACTGAATCCAATCAGGTGGTCTAGACGTTTTATTTCTCTCGGAAATAATCTTGACATAAAATTTCGATAATATACTAAAAACCATGGCGTAAAAAGATCATGTAGGAACGGGAAATTATGTACAATATTTATACAAAATACGATTTTAAACTTTCCAATGTTGTCCAATAGCTCACGGTAAGGTTATATTTATAAAATGACAACAATAAACAAGTTTTGCTTTAACCGATAAATATATCTGTATACGCGGACCACACTATTTTTCGATATAATATAAATCGATATATCTATCCATCTATTGACAATCGACTATGTCAAGGATACATCGTGGTATATTTATTTACTTAACTTGTATCCATCTAACATTATCCAAAAATAAATCAACTTAAGTTTTTTAACGATTTCACAGTCAAGGGATCTAAAAAGATATATTTTCATTTCATCAATCTTTTGATTTACGAGTAGCCTAGATGTCATCGGCGTGTATCATTGTCATCCATGGAGATCACAAATATTAAGATATGAAAGTTAAAATTTATATTAGACCATAGTGATCCAAAATATACTGCTGTGCCATCAAATAAAAACATTTACAAATTTAGACAAATTTCAAAATATAACCTATGCAATTTATACAGTTCTTAAATTTACCCTTTTATTTTCAGTAATGTAATTTTTAAAATAACCTTTATATTGACATATTATAAAGTAATGGTGTCAACCCCAATTATTGTCAACGAAAAATAAGTAAAATTTACCAAAATTGTAATATTGAGTCTCTGAAAAAACATGTGTGCTACGATACCTAATAAGGTTCATTTACCAAAAACACATAACTTCGTATGCCGTCAAGGTCGAGCCCCCGATAAGAGCGAAGCGAGTGTAGACTGTTTAGTATATACAGAGCTTTGAGTATACAACGGCCGAACCACTTTTAAAAAGTAGCAATTCCGATGTTTTAGGCTTGAATTACTTGCAAGAAGTGGTAAAGTAACAACAAGTAAATAGCATTCCATACGAAAAAGAGTTTTTATCCATTGAATATAAATTATTGTTAAAACAAAAGACATGGTCATAATTTGCAAGTAGGTTTTTGAGTTCCTTCACGTATATCCAACTTTTAAAAATGTTTAAATGTATAGTTGTATTTTAATTATTTTCTTTCAAGTTTTGTTTCTCTTTACAAGCGAGAGGTGAGAAGTAAGGTAACACGTCACTTTATCATGCACGGGGCAAACTTTGGTAACATAACTTGGGCGGTTGGCGACGGATGTAATCTTGAAACAAATTGCTGCAGCATTTCATATTTCTTGTTTCAGATACAACGCCGATACCCATGGAAGTACTACCTAAAGGGAAAACATGGCTTGTTATAAATTATCACTACGGTGGTGTAGTATTACCACGCTCATCCTCTTTCCTTTCTTTTAGAGAATTTAAATAAAGTATAATGATATTAGGTAAGTATAAAATTATAAAACATAAAAAAAATGTGTAAACTTATGGATTTAAAATACCGGAATTTTAATCGTTGAATTCATGATCAAACATTGAAAAGTTCACTAAAATATCTATTGTTTGGTCGTTATAATTCTAATAAATTTAATATGTAGTTAGAATTTTACTGCAACGTTGAACGTTTACAGTTTTTCATAAAATTTAATAAGTAAAAAATGCAATTTGATGATACTTGTCCAGTCCCATCATACAATGTAATATAAGAAGATCCTCGAAAAATAATGCCCGATATTTATTTCTTGCACATTGTAGTAAATGTTATTGTACTAGTAGATAAAGGAGTCATATCCAGTTGGATAATTTTGTTTAAAAGAGGGTTTTGTGAACCTCATAATTGTGTTCATATTTTCTTCTTGACGTAGGCTAGCGAGGATCGTATCCACTCGCTTCGTTCATGTAAGTGTCTCGGCCTTTGTAAGATTCAAATCTACATAATATATGAGTGAAAGCTCGCGTCACTTGCCAGATACTGTAACTATAGAAATATAACATTTTCTTGGGGAAGGACAGAGTTAGAAATTACATTTTGACAATAACTTTGATATTTTTCATAGTAAAAAGGTGCGGTTGGTACCATTGCAGGAATGAAATCTGCAAATTTCGTGTGTTATAAGTTCATACAAGAGATATTGTTTAAAATGGCCATATTTCTAAATATTTAAATCAATTTTTCTGAATTTGGATAGGGTTCAATATGACCACTTAGTGACTGCCATGGTTCAGTACAGACGGCAACGTTGATACGTCAACTGGGGAAAGTAATATTACCAAGACACAGGAAACGTTATGCGTTAGTTACAAATGAAGTACAGATGAGGAATTTGACTTCATTCTAAATTTTATGGTTTTCTTAGTGCCGAAAGTATTGCACAAACAGGATTTCCAAATTATAGTCATTTTGTGAAAGAGCGTACTTCAAAACTGCATTATTTCAATATAGTAATATATAGTGAAAATATAGGAGACGAAGAGTGAAGATCTAATGTAATGGCAAGAGATATCTTAAACATAGGCCTACTAAACGTCAATGTCGGGGTACGTTTTCGAAATATATTATATTGTGAAGATATAGAAGTCAAGGGGAGAAGATCTAATGTAATGACAAGAAATATCTGAGACACAGGCCTATTAAACGTCAATGCCGGGGTACGTTTTTCGAAATATATTATATCGTGTAGATATAGAAGTCAAGGGGAGAAGATCTAATGTAATGACAAGAGATATCTGAGACATAGGCCTACTAAACGTCAATGTCGGGGTACGTTTTCGAAATATATTATATTGTGAAGATATAGAAGTCAAGGGGAGAAGATCTAATGTAATGACAAGAAATATCTGAGACATAGGCCTACTAAACGTCAATGCCGGGGTACGTTTTTCGAAATATATTATATCGTGTAGATATAGAAGTCAAGGGGAGAAGATCTAATGTAATGACAAGAAATATCTGAGACACAGGCCTACTAAATGTCAATGTCGGGAATTGGAAATTGTTTACAAGCTGCTACCCCTCAACCCCCCTAATATCTGTCACTTCTATAGATTTGATTGGCGTTTCCAATTAATTAACTCTACTTGCCGGACTAATGCCCCCTCAACACTTTCGTAATAATATCGGCGTATTTCTGCCTAAAAGATTTTCTGTCCTTTGTCAGCGAATTTATGTCTTTCTCTAAAGTTGCGAAGTCATCAAAACTTAATTATGTGTAACTGTGACAAGACAATTTTATTATTTACTGTATACTTGTGAGATGTTTAACACTGTATTTATTATTAAGTTTGGTTTTTAAGTACACATGTTGTGGTTAGTAAGTTTAATGAAATGTAAAAAATCATTATAACATCAAACCATGTTCAATAATATCCAATAAAGCAAGATACTTTACCAAATCAATATCTCCAATAAGTTTCTAGTTGTTGCATATAACGTAATGTTTACCCTAACCTATAAATACACTCTCGTGTGTTATTAAAGTCAAGCTCAGCTCTATGTAACGCTTTGATTGGGTTCAACTTGATCAATAAAATACAAAAGTACGGCAAGGTTTAACGTCTATTCGAATCACTAGATCCTAAACTGTAAATAATAGGTTTAACGTCTATTCGAATCACTAGATCCTAAACTGTAAAGAATAGGTTTAACGTCTTTTCGAATCACCAGAACATTAACTGTAAAGAATAGGTTTAACGTCTATTTGAATCACCAGATCCTCAACAGTAAAGAATAGGTTTAACGTCTATTTGAATCACTAGATCCTCAACTTAAAGAATAGGTTTAACGTCTATTCGAATCACCAGATCCTCAACTGTATATAATAGGTTTAACGTCTATTCGAATCACCAGATCCTAAACTGTAAAGAATAGGTTTAACGTCTATTCGAATCACCAGATCCTAAACTGTAAAGAATAGGTTTAACGTTTATTCGAATCACCAGATCCTCAACTGTATATAATAGGTTTAACGTCTATTCCAATCACTAGATCCTCAACTTAAAGAATAGGTTTAACGTCTATTCGAATCACCAGATCCTCAACTGTAAAGAATAGGTTTAACGTCTATTCGAATCACCAGATCCTAAACTGTAAAGAATAGGTTTAACGTCTATTCGAATCACCAGATCCTAAACTGTAAAGAATAGGTTTAACGTTTATTCGAATCATCAAATCCTCAACTGTAATGAATAGGTTTAACGTCTATTCGAATCACCAGAACATTACCTGTAAAGAATAGGTTTAACGTCTATTTGAATCACCAGATCCTCAATTGTAAAGAATAGGTTTAACGTTTATTTGAATCACTAGATCATCAACTGTAAAGAATAGGTATAACGTCTATTCGAATCACCAGATCATCAACTGTAAATAATAGGTTTAACGTCTATTCGAATCACCAGATCCTCAACTGTAAAGAATAGGTTTAACGTCTATTCGAATCACTAGATCCTCAACTGTAAATAATAGGTTTAACGTCTATTTGAATCACCAGATCCTCAATTGTAAAGAATAGTTTTAACGTTTATTTGAATCACTAAATCCTCAACTGTAAATAATAGGTTTAACGTCTATTTGAATTACCAGATCATCAACTGTAAATAATAGGTTTAACGTCTATTCGAATCACCAGATCCTCAACTGTAAAGAATAGGTTTAACGTCTATTCGAATCACTAGATCCTCAACTGTAAATAATAGGTTTAACGTCTATTTGAATCACCAGATCCTCAATTGTAAAGAATAGTTTTAACGTTTATTTGAATCACTAAATCCTCAACTGTAAATAATAGGTTTAACGTTTATTTGAATTACCAGATCATCAACTGTAAATAATAGGTTTAACGTCTATTCGAAACCCGATATTGATTATTCTGACTCTATTTTGTAAATTTAAGCCCTTTATAGGTTCCTAACACCAAATCGTGCAAAACATTGCGCAAACTTTCCGACTCATCCATCCCCAAAACGAAACAGAGCTAATTATCTCTAACTATATCTGTTCTGTAGTCATCACCTTAAACTATGAAATATTCACCGATCCTACACATAACATCAATTGTGTATAAAATGTTACTCTAAACAAACTTCTAGCTATTGTCATCTTTCTCATTGAAGTGCCTACACCCTAAAGTATAATATGTACCCTGCTCCTACTTATACCGCTAATTATGTATAATATGTTACTGTAAGCCAACTTATATCCATTATCATCTTTCTCATTGAAACGCCTACATCTTACAGTATAACTTGTACACTGTGATATAGTTACGCTATATTTTAAACCTTGCAATGTGTTATCTGCAAATGCCGTAGGACACTCGCATGTGTAATATCATAAGTTTTGTTAAGATAAGACACGAAAGATGTCACTTATGTTAGGGAGGGAGGTGTTCTTATCTTTAACTTCTACATTAAACTTCCCTCTTCATCTTCAAGCTATTTGTTCTTAAAATTTTACAACTTGTAATTTTAAATTTGATGTTTTATCCCTTGCTGTCTTTTCCACTTGTTATTCAGATATAGTATTGTTGCAAGTTACGTTTAAATAGTTTTATTTTATTAGTATTACTATCAAAAACTTAATACAATACAATATGATTGTTTTTGTATAAAATAATTTCATTTCATATAATTTGTTTATGTTTAATAAGTATTTTTCATTTATAACAAATTTGTACTCATAAGAATATTTCAGATAACTCAAACAAATTTGGTTCTTTTCATAAAAAAAAAAAAAAAAAAAAAACCATTATGAAATCTCTTGAGTCCGATTTTGTTGTTTTGAATGATTTCTACCTGTAGATCAATCGACTATTAATCCAGGGCACTACAACCTAGATTTATTCTTAGAATTTTGATCAAATAAAACCACAAGGCTGCGAAGAACAAAACTAACTTTTTGTGACCATCTTCTCAAAAATGACAGCTAGAATATTATCGATCAAAAATTGAAAATGAACCATTAATTATTATGTCTTAGAAATGTCGAATAACTCAAAATTGGTCCATGATATTTCGATAACATTTGATGAACAAGACGCTTTATGACCAAAGTTAAATAAAGCGTGCCGCATGTAAAAAGAAATTATAGTCCTGAAATAGGTAAAAAACAAAAAACAAGTATTAATAACACTGTGAATGTGTTTAGACTTTGGCTTTGTGTCTGTCTATTTAAGAGAGTTGGTGTACCATATGTAGAGCGTTGATGAAAATAAGTGTTGAAATGTCCCAAGAGCACTGTGGTGTTATTCCCAACATGGGAAACAATGATACCCCATACTACAAAACAAAGACATACCTTTGTATAAAACATTACTCTTTGTACATTTCGACGACATAGTCATTATCCTCAGTAATTTACTGAAAACCTCCGTTACAGTTTCATTGTAAATCTCTGAGGATGATGAATATGTCATCGAAATGAGCAACGGATTATATAATACACATATTATATTTATTACTTTTTAATTTTGGTACACCAATCTTCATGTTGTCTTGGGCTTAGATTTATCTCTTTCATCCTTCCCATCAGATCTCTCTTCACAATCTCTTGATCTATTCCGATCTTGCATGTTGTCTTGGGTTAGATTTATCTCCTCCATCTTTCCCATCAGATCTCTCTTCACAATCTCTTGATCTATTCCGACCTTGCATGTTGTCTTGGGTTAGATTTATCTCTTTCATCCTTCCCATCAGGTCTCTCTTCACAATCTCTTGATCTATTCCGACCTTGCATGTTGTCTTGGGTTAGATTTATCTCTTTCATCCTTCCCATCAGGTCTCTCTTCACAATCTCTTGATCTATTCCAACCTTGCATGTTGTCTTGGGTTAGATTTATCTCTTTCACCCCTCCCATCAGGTCTCTCTTCACAATCTCTTGATCTATTCCGACCTTGAATGTTGTCTTGGGTTAGATTTATCTCCTCCATCTTTCCCATCAGATCTCTCTTCACAATCTCTTGATCTATTCCAACCTTGCATGTTGTCTTGGGTTAGATTTATCTCTTTCATCCTTGCCATCAGATTTCTCTTCACAATCTCTTGATCTATTTCGATCTTGCATGTTGTCTTGGGTTAGATTTATCTCTTTCATCCTTCCCATCAGGTCTCTCTTCACAATCTCTTGATCTATTCCAACCTTGCATGTTGTCTTGGGTTAGATTTATCTCTTTCATCCTTCCCATCAGGTCTCTCTTCACAATCTCTTGATCTATTCCAACCTTGCATGTTGTCTTGGGTTAGATTTATCTCTTTCACCCCTCCCATCAGGTCTCTCTTCACAATCTCTTGATCTATTCCGACCTTGAATGTTGTCTTGGGTTAGATTTATCTCTTTCACCCCTCCCATCAGGTCTCTCTTCACAATCTCTTGATCTATTCCAACCTTGCATGTTGTCTTGGGTTAGATTTATCTCTTTCACCCCTCCCATCAGGTCTCTCTTCACAATCTCTTGATCTATTCCGACCTTGAATGTTGTCTTGGGTTAGATTTATCTCCTCCATCTTTCCCATCAGATCTCTCTTCACAATCTCTTGATCTATTCCGACCTTGCATGTTGTCTTGGGTTAGATTTATCTCCTCCATCTTTCCCATCAGATCTATCTTCACAATCTCTTGATCTATTCCGACCTTGCATGTTGTCTTGGGTTAGATTTATCTCCTCCATCTTTCCCATCAGATCTATCTTCACAATCTCTTGATCTATTCCAACCTTGCATGTTGTCTTGGGTTAGATTTATCTCTTTCATCCTTCCCATCAGATCTCTCTTCACAATCTCTTGATCATTTCCGATCTTGCATGTTGTCTTGGGTTAGATTTATCTCCTCCATCTTTCCCATCAGATCTCTCTTCACAATCTCTTGATCTATTCCGACCTTGAATGTTGTCTTGGGTTAGATTTATCTCTTTCATCTTTCCCATCAGATCTCTCTTCACAATCTCTTGATCTATTCCGACCTTGAATGTTGTCTTGGGTTAGATTTATCTCCTCCATCTTTCCCATCAGATCTCTCTTCACAATCTCTTGATCTATTCCAACCTTGCATGTTGTCTTGGGTTAGATTTATCTCTTTCATCCTTCCCATCAGATCTCTCTTCACAATCTCTTGATCTATTCCGATCTTGCATGTTGTCTTGGGTTAGATTTATCTCCTCCATCTTTCCCATCAGATCTCTCTTCACAATCTCTTGATCTATTCCGACCTTGCATGTTGTCTTGGGTTAGATTTATCTCTTTCATCGTTCCCATCAGATCTCTCTTCACAATCTCTTGATCTATTCCGACCTTGAATGTTGTCTTGGGTTAGATTTATCTCCTCCATCTTTCCCATCAGATCTCTCTTCACAATCTCTTGATCTATTCCGACCTTGAATGTTGTCTTGGGTTAGATTTATCTCTTTCATCGTTCCCATCAGATCTCTCTTCACAATCTCTTGATCTATTCCGACCTTGCATGTTGTCTTGGGTTAGATTTATCTCTTTCATCGTTCCCATCAGATCTCTCTTCACAATCTCTTGATCTATTCCGACCTTGAATGTTGTCTTGGGTTAGATTTATCTCCTCCATCTTTCCCATCAGATCTCTCTTCACAATCTCTTGATCTATTCCGACCTTGCATGTTGTCTTGGGTTAGATTTATCTCTTTCATCGTTCCCATCAGATCTCTCTTCACAATCTCTTGATCTATTCCGACCTTGCATGTTGTCTTGGGTTAGATTTATCTCCTCCATCTTTCCCATCAGATCTCTCTTCACAATCTCTTGATCTATTCCGACCTTGAATGTTGTCTTGGGTTAGATTTATCTCTTTCATCGTTCCCATCAGATCTCTCTTCACAATCTCTTGATCTATTCCGACCTTGCATGTTGTCTTGGGTTAGATTTATCTCCTCCATCTTTCCCATCAGGTCTCTCTTCACAATCTCTTGATCTATTCCGACCTTGAATGTTGTCTTGGGTTAGATTTATCTCTTTCATCGTTCCCATCAGATTTCTCTTCACAATCTCTTGATCTATTTCAACCTTGCATGTTGTCTTGGGTTAGATTTATCTCCTCCATCTTTCCCATCAGATCTCTCTTCACAATCTCTTGATCTATTCCGACCTTGCATGTTGTCTTGGGTTAGATTTATCTCCTCCATCTTTCCCATCAGGTCTCTCTTCACAATCTCTTGATCTATTCCGACCTTGAATGTTGTCTTGGGTTAGATTTATCTCTTTCATCGTTCCCATCAGATCTCTCTTCACAATCTCTTGATCTATTCCGACCTTGCATGTTGTCTTGGGTTAGATTTATCTCCTCCATCTTTCCCATCAGATCTCTCTTCACAATCTCTTGATCTATTCCGACCTTGCATGTTGTCTTGGGTTAGATTTATCTCCTCCATCTTTCCCATCAGGTCTCTCTTCACAATCTCTTGATCTATTCCGACCTTGAATGTTGTCTTGGGTTAGATTTATCTCTTTCATCGTTCCCATCAGATTTCTCTTCACAATCTCTTGATCTATTTCAACCTTGCATGTTGTCTTGGGTTAGATTTATCTCCTCCATCTTTCCCATCAGATTTCTCTTCACAATCTCTTGATCTATTTCAACCTTGCATGTTGTCTTGGGTTAGATTTATCTCTTTCATCGTTCCCATCAGATCTCTCTTCACAATCTCTTGATCTATTCCGACCTTGCATGTTGTCTTGGGTTAGATTTATCTCTTTCATCGTTCCCATCAGATCTCTCTTCACAATCTCTTGATCTATTCCAACCTTGCATGTTGTCTTGGGTTACATTTATCTCCTCCATCTTTCCCATCAGATCTCTCTTCACAATCTCTTGATCTATTCCGACCTTGCATGTTGTCTTGGGTTAGATTTATCTCCTCCATCTTTCCCATCAGATCTCTCTTCACAATCTCTTGATCTATTCCGACCTTGCATGTTGTCTTGGGTTGGATTTATCTCCTCCATCTTTCCCATCAGATCTCTCTTCACAATCTCTTGATCTATTCCGACCTTGCATGTTGTCTTGGGTTAGATTTATCTCCTCCATCTTTCCCATCAGATCTCTCTTCACAATCTCTTGATCTATTCCGACCTTGCATGTTGTCTTGGGTTAGATTTATCTCCTCCATCTTTCCCATCAGATCTCTCTTCACAATCTCTTGATCTATTCCGACCTTGCATGTTGTCTTGTGTTAGATTTATCTCCTCCATCTTTCCCATCAGATCTCTCTTCACAATCTCTTGATCTATTCCGACCTTGCATGTTGTCTTGTGTTAGATTTATCTCTTTCATCGTTCCCATTAGATCTCTCTTCACAATCTCTTGATCTATTCCGACCTTGCATGTTGTCTTGGGTTAGATTTATCTCCTCCATCTTTCCCATCAGGTCTCTCTTCACAATCTCTTGATCTATTCGGAACTTGGCGCTATTAGAGTGGTCGATAACTAGGGCTTCTCATTTTATACTCTTTCCTTCTTCTTTTTTAAAAAGCTATGATATTAGCATAAAAGGTTTACAACTTAATGGTTATAATTGACAAAATGATTGAAAGACGTTTATAGGGCAATACAGCACCACTTCATCAAACACAAGGACATTCTCTTTCATGACTACTGTATGTTAGTAAACTATTTAGAATAGAACTTATTTAAAATCCGCCACAGCAGGATTATTAGGGACATTGTGACTAATAGGTTCAGTTAGATATTTAGTTCCTCAATATAAGACGTTTTGTTGGAACAGATTTTGAGACAAATATCTTTGTTCTTGTGTTTTTACGTATAATGTCATAAACTTTCAAATACTGTTATTTACTTTAGCCACTTGTTACAAATACACTATACAGGGTGATTCACGAAGTTATCCCCTCACTTATACAGCTCATTCTACTAGTAAAAATAATGAAAAAAGTTCATATAAACATAGGTCCGGAATTGCTTCGTAAGCGATTTACGGCTAGCGAAAGATTTCGCCCAAAATTTAGTACCTTGGGTGAAATGAAGACTTCCTTAAATTCTGGGAAGGCAAATTAAGGGCCAAATTCAGAGATTTCTTATAGTTTTTGAGCTTAAAAATCGAATAAAACTGGTCCTAAAACTGTACCTCCCTTAGTTTTTAAGATATCCCCTGTAAAACACCCGAAATAGGGGTTGAGAAACACTTTTTTTTACGTTTGACCTACAATAACATCGTTAAATAGGTAATAAATAAATAAATAAATTTTAAAACAGTATTAACTGTTAAAATTTGTAAATAACAATACCATTTTTAATAAAAATAAGTATTAACTATTTATAAAATGAAAGAAACATGTTTCATTCCTGTTTACTAATCACCAAAATGCAGAATAATTTTTCTAATTAATTTTTTTTTTATTTCCTAAGTTGGCAACATAACAGCTGATCAACAATGGTATTCTGTTCTGATGTATTAGTAATGTTTAAATGCAAGTTATACGTAGAAGAATATTGGTTTCTGTGAAGTGTTCTAATAATACAAGTTTACAGTGAGTTTTAATGAGATTAGTTTGTGAAATAATGCCTTACTTATTTACAACAGAGGAATACGCTGATATGGTTTTCATTTTGGGTGTCTCTAATGGTAATGCTAGAGCTGCTGCACTAGAATATGAACTGCGTTACCCTAATAGGAAGATTCCAGATCCTAAAACAATTAGTGGAACTTTCCGTACTCTTCTGGAAACAGGATCATTACCTAGTATTCGTACAAATTATGAACGTGCTGTCCAACATGACGATGCTATTGTTATTAATGCTGTTTTACGCAGTCCAGGAGTAAGTACACGACGTCTTTCTAGGCGGCTAGGAGTTTCACAGTCGATGGTGTGGAGGACACTTAATAAGAACAACTTTTATCCATTTCATCAACAAAAGGTTCAGCATCTACATCTAGGGGATGGTCCGCTTCGCTTGCAGTTTTGCAATTTTTTGAATAGGAATCAACAACTCTACAAGCGTATTTTGTTTACGGATGAGGCGCAATTTACTCGAGATGGTGTCAACAACTCGCACAATGAACACTCATGGGCAGACGAAAATCCTCATGAGGTAGTGGAACGGAACTTTCAATACCGATTTAGCGTCAATGTCTGGTGTGGCCTCTTGGACAATCGGCTGATTGGACCATTCATATTACCTGGACGCCTAAATGCTGAATTCTATCTGCATTTCCTTCAAGAAGAGTTGCCGCAGCTGCTAGAGGATGTTCCTTTACATCTTAGACGACATTTGTACTTCCAGCATGATGGAACACCTCCTCACTTTTCACGTGCCGTGTCCACTCACTTAAATCAACAATTTCCTGGACAATGGATTGGTCGTGGAGGGCCTCACTCTTGGCCACCAAGATCACCAGATCTATCTCCATTAGATTATTGCCTCTGGGGATGGATGAAAGATAATGTTTACAAAACAAAAGTTAATTCTCGTGAAGAATTAGTTGCCCGTATTATGGATACAGCTGAGCAGATAAAGAGAAGTCCTGAAAAATTAAGAAATGCAACAAAAGCTGTACACAAACGAGCTTCGAGATGTATTGATAATGACGGCCTCATTTTTGAACATGTGTTATAAAAAGGTGGGTACAGTTGGCCCAACCCAATTTATTTTTCTTAAAATTAGTAATGTATTATCTAAATAAAATTGGATTTTTCAAAGTTATTTCTGTTGTATCTTTAATTAACTTTACTTACATCAATTTTCTCAGAATTAAATTTTCTACAATTTATGTTTAAATTTTTTTTTAAATAACGGTTTTCGTGGAATTTGCCGTCAAATATTAAAAATAGCCGCCATTTTGAAATGGTTAAAGATGTTTTATTCATATTTTGCACAAAGATAGCGGCCAAATAGATGAATATTTGTGCAGAATCTCAACGCAGTAACTCAAACCGTTAAGGAGTTATGAATTATTTTGTAAAAAAACACATACAGACAGACAGACGCTAAACGAAACGAGATAGGACCTATGTTTAATGAACTATTTTCATTATTTTTACTAGTAGAATGAGCTGTATAAGTGTGGGGATAACTTCGTGAATCACCCTGTATAAATAAAACTATATTATTATTTTATAATTAAATTTTTTTTGGCAATTTACTCTGGATTATGTACAAAATAAATAAATTGTGTATAGTTAGTAGTCTCAAAAATGAACCCATATTCACGACGAATTCATTGGTCTCCGTAACAGAAATGTTAATTTATATACAGCA